>CADEPM010000014.1:0-474923 GCA_902829315.1 Caenorhabditis bovis
AAGTTGTGGTCAGTTGGGTGATCGGGAGGAGCACCTAGTGATATGTTATGTACAACTGAAAGTGCTACAATGAGGGCGCGCGAAGAAGACGGGTCCATATTAAGGGCTTTTTTGAAAATCTGGAATTTCGACTGCATCACACCAAAAAAATTTTCAATTTTCACCCTAGTTGCCGGCATAATCTCGTTAAAACGAATGTTTTCTGGAGTCAAGGAAAGCTGCCTATAGGGTTGCATAAGAAACTTAGATAGTCCAAATCCATTATCAGCAATTATAAATGGAGGCATTATAATGGATGAATTTGGAAGCGGGCGATATCCACCTATTGTGGCTGCATTTTCGAGGAGTGCTCCCAAAGGCCCATGTCTGAACATTTGGAAGTCCGAATTTACTCCAAGCTCAGAGATTTGCAAATATATAACACGCAAGTTTGCATCACAACAAAAAAGAGAATTAAATGAATAAAAAGACTTATAATTATAATTTAACGATCCTGTATGCGCAGGATGCTCGATCTTCCAATGCTTTCCACCCAATACGGCAAAACATGGAATTCTTCGACAAGGAGATCGATCAGAAGAGTTCATAAATCCTTCTTCCAGACGAATTAATTCTCTTCGATTTTGTGGCAATCGGATTTGTTCTCCGGCAACTTGGACGATATCCTCGATTGTATCTCTAACTAGTCGAGAAATCGTTGATTGCGAAACTCCAATTTCCTTTGCAAGAAGACTAATACCTTTAAATTTTATAATTTTAATGCTTGTAAAACACTAACAAACAACTAAAAAATAACCTTCTCTTGTGTATTTTAAGAGAACTGCCAATCGAATTGTCGCATGATTCGACCTTTGTGATTTCGGCATATCTTCAGAAGCTCCATGAACGTGCTGTTAGAAACGCCGGTCACGAACTTAATTTATTCTACATTACTTACGCAGAAATTCACTTGTTTCACTTGTTTCCTTACCTCAATACCACCACAATCTACTAATCGGTAGACTTTTTCACAAAAAAGATCGAAGCTCTGTTTCTTGATCACTTCAATTGTTTCAGATGCATTCAATGCATTTTGTTTTAAAATCCAAACCAAAAAAATTCGTTTTTTCATAAGCAGTGCAATCTATAAATTCATTTATTTGTTTTTTGTTTAAATTGTATTTCTTACTATAGCCTTTTTCTTATTTCGTAACCTATCCAAATTAGCCATAGTTATGAACGATCTGAAATATTCAATCTCTTTAAATTAAAACAATATTCGAATAAAATCGATTCAGTTTTGGAATAGAAAAAACGAAAACGATATGAAATTATTATTTACCAAGTGTTACTCAAAAAAAAAGTTAAAATTATTTTAAAAAAATCCGCGAAAAACGAGTGAAAATACGAAAATTTTCTTATAAAAATTATTTAAAAAATCGATATTCAAGGAGCACGTGTGTGTTTAATTTACATTCACTGAATAGATCCATTATAACAGAAATGAAAGACCAAAATCCGATAAATTCGTGCCATCCAGTAATGCGAACATCTTTGATCTTATCATGCCGGAGAAATGCGAATATCACCTGAAGGGTCAACTGCATGTTTTCTATTTAATGGCATGCGTAAAATGTTCACTTTCCTAAAAAAAATAATTTAATACATTTATTAATTGGATTCTCTTGAGAAATTAAAAAATAATTTAAAAAAAAAATAAATAATTTTCATTTGTCTTTAATTTCCTAATTTTTAATTTAAATGAGTTTTTAAAATGTTAGATAAATATCAATGAAATCGATCAAATCAAAAAATTTTAGTTTCATTTTTACAGACGAATTACAATTTAAAAAATTCGAAACACTATGTTTTCAGAGTCTCTAAGTTTAGCATCAGCAACGATAAGGACAAAGTGTACCGATTTTTGATATCGGCTGTTTAATTTTTTTGAAATAAATTAAAAGTCTGAAATGAGCCCGATACCCCATAAATTTTCTGGAAATCAGTCAATTTATTCAGATTAACATTATCAACCATATATGGTATTTACTAACTTTTAAGTTAGCACCTTTTGAAACCCTAAAGGAGACAACTTGTTTTCAAAATAAATTGAGAAATAATGAAATTTGAAAAGCAAAGGAAGGCCCAATTCCAATTTAAAAAATTGTCTTTAGAAGGGTTTATACAAAGAGAAAGGAAGTGAAGCCCAACCTCAACATTTATTTTTACGTCGTTAAGCATAGCCTGTGATAGTATCTCGTTTGACGTTTTGTGAAGCAATTAAATTCCCGCCAATTATATTTTGCACATTAGACTTTATTTTCGCACTCGTTCATATCAAGCTATAAACAACTAGGTACACCTTTTCCCTCATATGTAATTCCTATAGGCAACACAGAGGAACTGAGCGGGACCTTCTTAGGTAAAAAAAATACTTTTCTCAAAGTATATATTCGTGATTCTACGTGTTATCGCAGCTGTTCCAGAAACGTCATGTTACTCGCTCCAATCTCTTAATTTTACATAGAGATGTCCCGACAGGAGGGAGCGGACAATATAGGCGGGCCTCCGCAAGTGAAACTCCGCCTACCTTCGTCACATCGACTCTGCCCATATTTACAACCAATTGGGCCACCCCACACTTTTTTCAGTTGCACTTGATAGTTGCTATCTCGATCATATTTATCCTCTCGTGCAGATGTCCGTTCGACCATCATCTCCCATCATCAGTATGGCCTGCGTTCCGCACCGAAAGATGACCGCAGATGAGAAACGCAAGGTGTTCTTGTACTTTTTTCGTTTGCGAGTTCATCCTAATGTGAATGAGGTGAGACAATTCTTGAACTCCGTGTTTCACGGAGAAGAGAGATTTGTTTTCATTGATCCTAAACTCTCTGTCCCCTACTTCTTCTTTCCTTCCATCAAAGACGTGGACGTCTCTACTATTAGCGAAGGAGTCACCTTCGATTCTATTGGCGTCAACACGCTCCTCGAGCTTCGTGATAAGAATGTCAGCCTTTCGAAGACATACTTAACTTACGCTGAGGACCCTAATATGCTATCCGCCTATAATAGGGTGACTGATCATATTTCTCTTTTTGTTGTCTATTTGCACTATTTAAATATCCCTACTTACACTGTTCCAGACGAAATCATGAAAACTATCGCTCAACAACTCGTCAATAAATTGGGCGCCCTGTATGATTAGATATCTCATGAATTTAAAATTATCACATCCCGTAAATGAGTATTTCTTCTAAAACCTATTCAATTAATTTTCTTCCCCGAACTTGCAAATGTGTGAAATTCTTCCACTATTACGACAAATGTGAGCTTCAGCTCGGTTATAGGCTAAGCATGGCATAGCGTCGTAGACGGTCCCATCTGATCTCCCTCTGCCTCCTCGCCGAGTGAGAAATTTCAATTTTTCGAATAGTTGGGAGCAGTGATCATATTTTGCAATTTGGGAACTTTTTCAAAAATTATCACAAGGCTTCGTTAGGAATACATTTACACTAAAAATACTTAATATTTTGTTTTGTTAGGTCCCATTTGGACAACGAGTTTCGAAATTTAACTTTTCGTTTTGATTTCTGTAAGTATTTAGTCAAATTCAAAAAAAAAAACAAAACAATGGCGAGGGAATTCAGATTACAACGACAAAAATGATCGATTGTAACTGTTCTCTTGTCATGAATTGTTTATTCTTTCAGCGGTGAGTTCGTTTTTGTGGTTTTCATAATTTATTATTGAAATATGAATGGAAGTCAAAATGAATGAATGGAAGTCAAAGATTTCTTGTTCAATCCTTGCTTTTATATATTAATTATTATATTAGTGACTATTATTCGGAGAATTTCGGATGAATTTGAGGCAAAGCTTTAAGTTTACTCCTTGAAATTCGTATATTTTTTTAATTAATCGAGTTCGAATTAGAATCCTTAAGGTTTACGGTGAGAACCTTCGAATTTTTAGTAGCTTATTCTTAAAATACATCTTAGTATTCAATACTTCCTTTAATATTGTTTTTTGAAAAGGCTTGTTTGAATGGAAGTCAAAGATTTCTTGTTCAATCCTTGCTTTTATATATTAATTATTATATTAGTGGCTATTATTCGGAGAATTTCGGATGAATTTGAGGCAAAGCTTTAAGTTTACTCCTTGAAATTCGTATATTTTTGGAATACATCGAGTTCGAATTAGAATCCATAAGGTTTACGGTGAGAACCTTCAAATTTTTAGTAGCTTATTCTTAAAATACATCTAAGTATTTAATACTTCCTTTAATATTGTTTTTTGAAAAGGCTTGTTTGAATGGAAGTCAAAGATTTCTTGTTCAATCCTTGCTTTTATATATTAATTGTTGTGTCCTTGTGAACGAGCCAACGTAGAGAATATTATTTATTAGACACAATATGAATAACTGATTATTGAGCGTAAAAAGGGGTTTTTATATCGCTCCTATGAAACGTGTGCCACGTGGTGTGTCACGTGACGTGTCGAGGCCACGGCTCCAACATCTCCCTCGCTAGTTCGAAACATAGGTGTTTCGGGATGAATTGATCTGTGGTAGTCTGACCGGCTTCGCGATCCTTGTTCTTGGAGAAGCGTTTTCATGCGGGTGTGATGACGAACCTGGTCGGCGGTGATGGGCAGGTTCGAGCAGCGTTCGGTCTGATCGGCGATGACTTCAGCTTCGACGGCGGCAATGACTCGATCTTCGTTCTCCATAGTGCGGGCATGTTCCGATATGAGATGAGAGAGTGCGTCGGCAGCGGCATCGTCCGTGAGCAAGAGAGAGCGGGGAATGTGCTGGATCCAATCCAGTCCGAGGAGTGTGGCGGTATCGGCTACATGACAATATCCGGATCCGTGTTGTCCATTGATGATGAACTTGCAGTTGAACCGTCCTTTGAGGCGAATCCTGTTGTTGTTGGCGGCTTTCAGATTGACGTTGGCAGGCTCGAGCGATGGTTTCCCAAGTCGAATCCAATCCTTTGTTGAGACTAGCGAGATATCGGCGCCAGTGTCCAATTGCATCTTGACGTCGGTTCCATTGATGTTCACGTTCTTGAAGATTCGGTTGCTCTTGTTGATCCATGCGTGGTTGACTGAGATGAGTCCCAGATGTCCTCCTTGACGTCCTCTGCGGGATTCTTTGAGATGAATCCTGTTGTTGTTGGCGGCTTTCCGTTTTCGTCTGCTGTCCGTTTGGTTGCGGTTGCAGTCAGCATTCCAGTGAGGTCCTCCACAATGTCTGCATGGTGATGGTGGCTTCTGCTGCGTTGTTGGCTGTTCTGGTCGTGGTTCGGGTGTCCTCGCCTTCGGGGTCGAGGTTCTTCGTGACGTCGTTGATCGTTGTTGGTGGTGGTCCTCTCTCGACATAGCAAAGATGTGCTGGTGGTCGTGGTGAGGTCCTTTGATTGTTGGCGAATTGAGGAGTTTCGCGTCGTCCTTGATTCCAAGAATGCGCAGTACGTCCGCTTGCAATTCGTCCAAAGTGATGCTCGGCCTTGACTCCAGTTGCTGCAAAGCGCGGGTGCGTACGTCCATGAATTCCGGTCCGTTGAGACCCATGATCCAGACGAGAATCTGGGTTTGCTCCGGCGTCGTCGTTGCCCATTCTGCTTGCGCGAACTTCCTCTTGATTTGGCCAGTGTATTGAACAAGATCCGAACCAGTGAATTGCGATTGCAGAAATTCGAATCGGCGTCGGAATACAGACTTCGAGTGTCCAAAGAGAGTCTTGAGCCGGGTGATGGTCTCTTCGAGCGTTAGATCCGATGGTTTCCTTGGCAGGATGTTGTCGGCGTACTTGGCGAAAGCGGGGGCATCGAGCTTTGATAGGATGATCCTGGTTTGGGTGCCGTCGTCCAATGTTGATCCATCCAGTCGCAGAATGTCCTCGTACCGTGAATACCAGATTTCGAATGTGGTTCCTTCATCCGGGTCGAAGGAGAATGTCAGTAGTCGAGTCGTCAGCGAGTCGATAAGCCCTGTTTGGGTGTTTGGTTGTGCGGGAGCGGTTGGTGAAGTGCCTGGTCGTCCCTCCATCAGAAGTTTGGTGATTTCTCGAACGAAGTCTTGGTGCTGCTTCGCTTGCTCTGCCAAGAGCAGTTTGACTGTGTTGACGTCCATGGTGCGTAGATCCTGATCGCCAGTTGTTGTGTTCCTGATCGCCAGTTGTTGTGTCCTTGTGAACGAGCCAACGTAGAGAATATTATTTATTAGACACAATATGAATAACTGATTATTGAGCGTAAAAAGGGGTTTTTATATCGCTCCTATGAAACGTGTGCCACGTGGTGTGTCACGTGACGTGTCGAGGCCACGGCTCCAACATTAATTATTATATTAGTGACTATTATTCGGAGAATTTCGGATGAATTTGAGGCAAAGCTTTAAGTTTACTCCTTGAAATTCGTATATTTTTGGAATAAATCGAGTTCGAATTAGAATCCTTGAGGTTTACGGTGAGAACCTTCAAATTTTTAGTAGCTTATTCTTAAAATACATCTTAGTAATCAATTCTTCCTTTAATATTGTTTTTTGAAAAGGCTTATTGAATGGAAGTCAAAGATTTCTTGTTCAATCCTTGCTTTTATATATTAATTATTATATTAGTGGCTATTATTCGGAGAATTTCGGATGAATTTGAGGCAAAGCTTTAAGTGTACTTCTTGAAATTCGTATATTTTTGGAATAAATCGAGTTCGAATTAGAATCCTTAAGGTTTACGGTGAGAACCTTCTAATTTTTAGTAGCTTATTCTTAAAGTACATCTTAGTATTTAATAATAAATTTAAAGATTAATTGAATGGTAAGATTATGACAGAAATAGTTGCTCTCAGACCAAAACAGTATGCGTATAAAACACTTAATGATGAAGAACATAAGAAAAATAGAGAAATTAAGAAATGTGTTGTCAAATCTTTGAAAGTCGACGATTATAAAAATACTCTTTTTAATAAGAGTATTCTAAGAAGGAAACAATATTGTATAAGAAGTATAAAACAACAATTATATACTCAAGAAATAGATAAAGTTGTTTAAGATAACCAATTGATGCAAAAATATGATGATTTATAAAAGCATATTGTTGGCGTCAAACGACTTGACGAAATCAAAAAAATTATTGGCTATGTGCCAATGCGTCTCGAGGCAGCGAGATTGCGTACATTGCATTATAGCGTACGCGCATTTAATATTCAGTCAACAAAAAATTTAAATCTACACTGATTTCGTGAATTTGAAGGCTCCGCCTCCTTTCAGTCGTTTGACGCCGACAATAGCATCCATAATGGATTCAAGAGAACTATCCTTCGAAAAGGATATAATACCAGAGCATTCTCGAATTTTTAAATTAATGAGAGTATTGCTTTTTGAAAATTTGAAAATTCTATTCTGAAAGAAGTAAGCAGTAATAGCCACAATGATGTGTTTCAAACTCTTGAATTTGAAATGTTGATAATTCGATGACTGATTTTTCATTTTCCTTTTTTGAAATTTTCAAAATCGAAGATTCCGGAAGGATCTCAGATCCTTTTAAATATTGTTGGAGTTCTAATGGTGGATCAAGTCCAAAAGAATCAAAGTAAAAAATTTTTATCTTTATTTTTGGAATAACAGACCCAATGAGTTCCTTTATTATTAGAAGAATCTAGATTGAGAATACCCACTTCTTTTTCTTTAATTCCTTGTGTTCGCAAAGTATCTCACATAAAGATGCCTCGGAAATTCTTAATATCTAATTTTTTACCAAAGCAAGAAAATCAAGATTTGTTAAAGGTCTCTTATGCTTTGTCATTCCTTCCGAACTAGAAATTTTTGAGACTTCACTCCTGGAAATCAAGATTTTCTACTTTGTGAACAATAAACAAACAGAAATGCACAAAAATCAATGAAAATTGATAAAAAATCAAAAGCACCCTAAATTGGGTGTCACCCTCGGTCATTATTTTTGGCGCAAAAATCACCTTTTCCCAAAATTGCTGAATTTTGGAAATGGGTGAAAGGGTGCGCTAGCGTCAACCTTTCTTATACTACTGTTGCTCGATTATGTGACAAGAGTGCTTTAATAATTCGGTGGCCTGAGGCGGCGCTCATACTTGAATACTTTTCCACAAATTACTAAAAATACAAAATTTATCAAGGTAAAAATATGTTTCACAGCTTTTCGGTTATTTTTGCCCATCTCAGGAAATGCAGTCTTCTATTGTGACAACCACTGCTCCAAGCATTTCATGATCAACAACCACATAACTTATAAAAAATTTTTCAATTTTTGAACATATTTTAAAACTATTTTTTTCTTATACATACCCTTTCAATATGATGAAAATGGCAAATTTGAATAGAAAAACGCAAAATTGCACTGTCATAATTACTGTATCACCTATTAATAAAATACGCAAAAAAGTTTACGGATAGCGGGACCGAATTTCATTTCGAGTTTCCGCACATTTGTGTGCAAAATTCACGTGGGGAGGGGCTAAATCTTTGAAGGTCCATATCTCGATAACTAGAAGTTTGCGCAGGTAGGGACCTAGTTCATTCGATTGGAAATTTTCTAAAGAATGCAAAAAATAAAAAAATTTTAAGACGGACAGCAAAATGACCTCCCTTGTAAGCAACATATGAATTGGACGCGATTTGACACTGGAATGGTGTTCTTTGGTCGGATGAAAGCTCGTTGGAAGTGACGGAATTCAATCGGTCCGCCGTCCTGTAGGTTCTCGATACAATCCCAAGTATCAAACTCCTACCGAAAAGCACGGGGGAGGCAATTGCATGATTGGGGGTGCCTTTTCCGGAAAAGGCATTTTCGCCCTTCACCATGTGAAAACAATCATGGATCGCTTCGTCTATAAGGAGATCCTAGAGATGCAGATGTTGCCGCATTATAAGGCAATGGGTATTGGTTGTGTTTACCAACAGGACAACGACCGAAAGCACACTTCAAAATTTGTGAAATTAAGAAAATTCGCTTTTTTTCTCAAATATTTATCAATTGAGGATTGGTTCGCAAGTCAGCACATCAAGGTTATGGACTGGTCAAGTCAATCCGCGGACTTGAATCCCATCGAGCACTTGTGGGAAGGGAAGAGTTAGAGAGAAGAATGGCAAGCAGAACCGCCACAAATTCGAACGAAAAAATCCGACAATCGGAAGAAGAATGGAAAAAGATTCCACACTCGATCAGAGACAACTTGATCGACTCCATGCCTCGCAGGTGCCAGGCGGTTATTGACTTCGGAGGCTTTGTAACCAAGTATTAACCTTATAATTTTAGTTTCCAATGATTTTGTGTTAATAAACTATCTTTCCGGTAAAAAAAAACCGACTTAAATTGAATATCCAAAAAATGTGTTTTTACGGATTTCTGAAAAAATGGCCTAAAATCCTTATTTGGTAAGCACGAATCATGTTTAGCTCATTATATCGGCAATTGCGTAAGAAACAATCGGAAAAAAAGTTTATGTAAAAAAGTTTGGTTTCAAAAAAGTTATGCCCAAAAAACCAAAAGTTTCCAACCTTTTGAGCGGTACTGTATAATTTATTTATAACTTCACTGAGCAATTTTCATTTTTCTGCTGAAATTTTAGTTGGGTCTCGTTCTAAAATTTTTTTTAGATTTATCAGTCTGGTATGTCCCGCAATGAAGGCAAAGGTGTCGCAGAAGGAGGGCAGTATAGAGTACTGTAATTTCCTCAACTAAATGTGGGCGTGGCATAGACTCCGCCTATTTTCGTCACCTCGACTCTTTTTATATCCGGCGGAGTCTCACTCATTCATTTGTACTGAGCTACCGTCGTCTTTATTGTGAAGATGCCCAGACGTCCATCTCGCGCCACCCACAAACCCAAAGTCGGCACCACTCCCCGCAAAATGACCACAGGCGAGAAAACCAAGGTATTCTTGTATTTTATGCGTTTGCGTGTCAATGCCGATGTCGATGAGGTGAAGAAATTCTTGAACACCGTGTTTCGCGGCGAGGAGAAATTCGTGCTCATCGATCATAACCTCTCCGTTCCCTACTTCTTTCTCTATATCATTCATAACGAGGCCGCCATTTGGCTTTCCCAAAATACCACGTTTGATTCTGACGGCGTCGCCAGGCTCCTTGAACTTCGTGCCCTCAATGCCGATCTTTCGAAGACGTTTACCGTTCAGGCGGCCGACCCTCGTTTCCAAAATTCTCATGCTATAGTTACTGAGCATACAGCTTGTTTTTGTGTGTATATCCACTATTTAAACAATCCCAATTATACTATTCCTACTGAATTAATGAATCAACTCGCTCGTCATCTCACCACTGCGATGCAAGTGATGAGTTCTATTTTTAAGTCCTGAGTGTCTTATTTTCCTCATATTCATTTATCATTTTCTAGATGACTTATCCCCTATTTACTCTCCGTTATCACTACTCTCATATTTGTTATGAGCCAATTTTATTAATTTGTCTTAAATTATTTACATTCCCAAACTTGCATGTGTAAAATTCTTCCACTATTTCGACAAATGTGAGTTGACCTCGGTTATAGGCTAAGCATGGCATAAGGTCGTAGACGGCTCATCTGATCTCCCTCTGCCTCCTCGCCGAGTGAGAAATTTCAATTTTTCGAAATAGTTGGGAGCAGTGATCATATTTTGCAATTTGGGAATTTTTTCAAAAATTATCACAAGGCTTCGTTAGGAATACATTTACTCTAAAAAATACTTAATATTTTGTTTTGTTAGGTCCCATTTGGACAACGAGTTTCGAAATTTAACTTTTCGTTTTGATTTCTGTAAGTATTTAGTCGAAATTAAAAAAAAAAAACAAAACAATGGCGAGGGAATTCAGATTACAACGACAAAAATGATCGATTGTAACTGTTCTCTTGTCATGAATTGTTTTTTTTTCTTTCAGCGGTGAGTTCGTTTTGGTGGTTTTCATTATTTATTATTGAAAAATCATGAAGTCAAAGATTTCTTATTCAATCCTCGCTTTTATATATTCATTTTTAAATAATTTTTTATTATTCGGAGAATTTCGGATGAATTTGAGGCAAAGCTTTAAGTTTACTATTGTAAGTGAGTCATAGGGGCAAAATCAGGTCGACCAGCGACCGGAAGGAGGCCAATATATATTTGATCAACCCTCCGACCGGAAGCAATAATCCAAGGCCTTTATCAATGCCACCAGCTCACCCCCTATATAAGCGATGCTCGTTAAACGAACGGGGAGGTAGGAAGCTGGGAGACACGTTTTAAGTCCACACCATTTCGTTACTCATTCTATTGTGCATAAATAAACTCTTAGTTGTTTATTGTTTGTTTCCAACACGAATCGATGAACATGGAAAGAGTCGGGAATATGGCACACGAGGCCGGGGTTTACGCGTACCCTCAATTCCCGCACTCTATATTTTTTTAATAAATCAAGGTCGAATTAGAATCCTTAAGGTTTACGATGAGAACCTTCAAATTTTTAGTAGCTTATTCTTAAAATACATCTTAGTATTTAATACTTCCTTTAATATTTTTTTTGAAAAGGCTTGTTTGAATGGAAGTCAAAGATTTCTTGTTCAATCCTTGCTTTTATATATTAATTATTATATTAGTGACTATTATTCGGAGAATTTCCAATCGCAAGATCTCTTAATACCTATGGTTTAGGGACCGCATAAATGCCATGTTGTCCGTCGTAGGAAAATGCCGCCACTCCGTTAGAAGAGTAGTCCATCTTCCATCTGTTCTTCTAGCAACATGTCCAGCCCAGGTCATCTTCCTTTTCGTGATGTGATCCCCAAGCTGTTCTTCTCCTTCGGAAGATCTCCTTGACTAGCTCGTTTTTGGGGGTGAGTAGTCTTCCAAGGTACACGTATTCATCAACATTGTCAATGATACTGACCGAATTCTGGTGCGTTAGGGTAACCTTGGCGGAGTCTGCGAAGGGGTTACGTAGGACTTTGGTCTTTCCAGCGTTAATCTGGAGCCCTACTTGTTCGCATCTCGCAACCATCTCACTTAACATCTCGGATGCCGCCAGTCGAGTAACATAAATGAATTGAAAATTGCTAGGACCTTCAATATAACCTTCCATGATTACTGAAAAAAAAAACACAATTAAAACAAAAACACAAAAAAAAACAATTTGTTTAAGTAGGATGAATAATTAAAGAATGAAAGGGGCAAATTATATTATTTAATGAACGTAGATGAAATTATAAAGAGGTTATGTGATAGAAAAAAGGAAATCAGTTGGATGGAAGAAGAAATTTGCTTGTAATTCACCGCTTGCTATGAAAAAATGGCACCGCTTGCTATGAAAATAAAAAACAAAAGATCTAACCACATTGTAGGGAGCTCCCCTTTCAGGGACATCAATCACGAGAGGTCAAACAACGTGTACATTTGCGTGAGTGCGCAAAAAGTAACAAAAAAAAGTGCACCCGATTTTTAATCGACACGTCTATTTTACCAGACTATTCTTATTTGAAATTAGCATTTTAATAATTAATAACAAAATGCGTAACTGTACGCGTGATCAACAACCAAAGTGGTCTTTTTTTTGATGAAAAGACCAATTTGGAACATCTCAATCCGGACCTGCTTTTACCATGCCCAATCACTAGTCTTCAAGTTTTAGGATTTCTTCAGAGTTTTTCTTAAAATTGTTTTCAAAACACTTTCAAATTTTTCCGAATGGTTTATTGAGTATAGTTCAGATTTCATATCAGAGCTACTAAACGGAAACAGAAAAGCAAATAACAGTAAAAAAAATTAAATGATTAAATGAAATGAACGGAGATGATATAATTTTTCAATTTGCAAGAATTGGGTTAAATGAGTTTTTAGGAGTTTGACTAATATTTCATTAAAAATAGCTACGGTAAAAAAGAACAAATGCTACAGAAAAAAATAAAAAGGGCATTCTGAAAACATTTAAAACGATACAAAGTTACAAAAAAAACATGGAAAGATGGTTTATATAACAAGTACCTAAGTGTTCATTCATTGGAGTTTTCAGGTGGGATTATTTGTGTTGAGGTACCTATGGCAAAGGATTTCATTGCCTGGAAGAACAGGAACAATTCACTGAAAAATTGATATTTATACTGTAAATGGCGTCACATAAATTACCTTGCTCTTCTTATGACTCTCGACTTGTTTTGCATCTTTTTCGCGACCAAAACTCTTTGCCTTTGGAACTTCCTGAGATTTCGTGATTCCAGTAGACGTCGATGGAATACTAGGGTCAAATTCGACTTCAGGCTCGAGAATTCCCGAATGTTTAAGCTCTTCAATTGCTTTTTTCATTGCTTCCTCTGTGTTGTTGCTGGTAGCTCCTCGAGTAATTTCGATGCCCTAAAAGCATTAACAATAACTGAAATTGAATTCTCTAAAAAAAACTTACAGCATCCATAGCTGCTGCGGCTTCAAAAAATGGGACAAGAAACTGTCTCACATTCTGTCGTACGTTTTTGTATTGATTCGTCGTAATTCCTTGAAGACTTGGAATCTTCACCTTCAAGTTTGCACCCATCTAAAACATCAAAATCATGACAATTTTGAAATAAACATCGTTTCATACGCCATTTCGGAAAACCACAAGGTTCAAAACACCTGGACAATAAGTTCCACGTTCTGAGTAGACATATTTCTTAATATCCGGGTCAATTATTTCTGGTTCAGGAATCGAATTCTCGGATGGTACGAACAACGGGGTAAGCTCGTTAGCTAAATTGTTCCGTAATTTCTCGAATTCCTTCATTGAAATTCCATCGAGATCAGTCAGCGCGATTTTCATTCGAGCCGACAACTGAAGAAACATATATATATATATATGAATAGACCAGAAACAGTTTCCTACCGATGGCCGAGTAACCAAAAAGTGCAAAACTCCGAAATATTCTCTGAAAATGTTACCACTTTTATTTATTTTTAAGAATGTTAAAATCTCACCGTTGGACGTTAACAGTAGCACTGTTAACTTGATCAGGTATCTTGTTTTGAACTGGAATCGTATTTTCTTCCGAATCAGTCGCTTCAGATGCAGGGCTGAGGGTTCCCTCTGTTTGAGTCGCTGCATCCACCATCTACATACCAAATTTAAAAAATGTTCAAATGTTCACTGTGATGGCAACTAACCGGTTCGATATAAGCTGGATCGGCTGTAAACTCCTTCAGAAAGGCATCCAGTTGATCACGCATCTTATGAATACCAAAATCGGTTACAACGGAGCTGCTAGATGGCAAAGGAACTGTCACGGTGGTGATCATCTGAAATATCCAAATAGTGCTATATTGAAATAATTGCCTTTTTCTTACATGCTCTTTATTTTCAATAACTTGAATCAGCTGCATGACCAACTGATTGGCTGTTCTTGAGATGCTACCGGATGGCATGGCTGATGAAGGCTTGAAGTTAACTTGTGTAGTGACATCCGTTAGAGAACCGTTTTTCTTATGCTGCATCATACTTTCTGTAATGAATACATTCATTTGAGCTGTGCATAAGAAATAGGAAAACACGAGCAAGTCGAAAATTGAAATGCTAGCTTTTTATGAGAACGTGACGCCGCACGCACCGCAAATGTAACGAGTGTTGCCGGAGTACGCTAGCGCGCAATTGAAAGCAATTGTAGTGGGAGTATTGTAAAGCGGAAACGAAATACAAAACTGAGGAATTATCCAACTGAACTCCCTTTTATAGTCGATGGGCGGAGTCAAGAACCAACAACGTTGCAATTTCGCTCTATTGATGATCAGCTTATTGTCCATTGTTGTAAACGTGTATATGAGCTATATTTGAATACAATCAGCGAATTTTCTTTTAATTTTTCCCACTCTCTCGCAGACTTCATGTATCCAATATTGCTGCAAGGACCATCTTTGATTTTGTCATGCCGTATAAAAAACATGAGTGGAAGAACAGCTTTCCATAAAATTTTTTGACCTAACCTAAAGGTTGCTTATAGCCGAAATTATGTTTAATATATGTAGAAAAAAACATGACCAAAAACCGAAATCCGACAAATTCGTACCGGGACTTGTGAGGTTTTCTGTCAGTACCTCAACTGGCACCTATTTTAACGTGTTCATATTACTTTCACATATATACATATATATATATATAAGTAATTATAATTTACCTAATTGGTGCATGCCGAAGAAATAGAGAAATTTTTAATGCTGAGAAAAAAAACATATATAGTTTTTTACTGCAGCATTATTGACATAATTTTGTCGACTTTGATCAAATTTTTTAAAAATATTTTTGAAAAATTCCAGTAATATCTTTTTGTATAACTCATTGTCTTGAACCTTTTGCACATCGAAGACTCAATTTTCGCACACATTTGTGGTGGTCTACAGTACTCTTACCTCCTCGTACCTCTTCCCTCTTAGTACTCCTATAGGCAACGGAAGGGGCGGGGCCTAATAATGCCTAATATATTGAGCGGTCGCATCCACATTTTCTTTCTTTTCAATGCACAATCACTCTTTCACGTTGTCAATTTTCAGGTTAACTTGCGATGGCCCCAATGAATAATAAGCGAGTCACGAGTCATGGAAACGAACGTCAGGAACAGCGCCCAAGAGCACATCGACAAGCCAATCAGCGCCCACCAGCACAACGTCAGCCCAGTCAACGAATCCAAGCGCAGCGTCAGGCCAGCCAGCGCCATCAAGCCCCACGACAAATCCCCCAACCCCCAGCAGCTCAGCTCCAGCAAGCACAGAATCAGGGATTTATAGTGAGGTGACGGAAATAATATTTGAAGCCACATAATACTTTCAGCCTCCCGTTATCCAACCAGTAGGAACTATGGATGGAACAATTGGATATTTTGTAAGTTTTTATTTATTTGTTTAGTTTTTTTAATGAAAAAAACCGTAATACATTTTTATTACAGAACTATATGTCTGGAGGGATCTGGCGTAATATCCCAATAAGCCGGATGCAGTATGAAAATTTGATGCGAGAAGGATATCTGGCTCTCCAGATGCACCAGCCTCCGCCTCCCCGGGATGAACACGACCGTGCTGATGTTCCAGTTGCATACTTCGTAAGCGTGATGGTATTATTTTCAAAAAAAAAACGCTATGTTTTTAAAGAACATCTTCGTTGGAGATACCTGGCGTCATATCCCATTGAATCAGATGGAGTATCAGTTATTGATGCAGCAAGAGCATTTGGCCCTCCTCATCCGCGACTCGCGACCGCAGCAGCCACCCATTCATTTCCCACGCACACTCCACGAAATGTACTGTCAGTACGGAGCTGGTGTTCCCGCAGTAGTTGCGGTTTGTCCGCATAAAATAATTCATTTAAAATAGATATTTATTTTTAGCCATGGCTGATCAACCGAGAGAATGTTGAAGAGCAAAACGGTGGTGCTGAGCAGAATGAGCAGCAACAGTAGACCGAAGGACGAGTCTTGTGTCCCCAATTTTTCTTTTCTTGTTAATTTTTCACTAGAGCAGCGGGGAGTGGCCTTCCTACCACCTTCTGTTTCTAATAATTTGTTTTTATTTGAAATGTTGTTTGAAGCAGTTCGGGGAGTGGCAACCTACCACCCGTCTGCTTTTTCTTTTTCTTTGTTGCCTTTTTAGTGTAAATCCGTTATTCCCAATATATTTGCTCTCCGTTACACTAACACTTATTTTTTATGGTGATATTCACCTGAAACTGCAAAGATAAATGACTATATAATACAACCGTGTTTTAAACAACTCATTTGTATCAAACATTTTTGCAATTAGCAAATCAACAAAAAGAAGTAGTCTATAACAAAGCTCATCTCAATTGGAATTGTCATAAGTTAGTTTTCGAAGGAAACAAGTATTCCATTCGAAAAAATATGAATATTGCAGAATATCAAATGAGCAAGTCGACTACCATTAATTAATTTATCTTCATTTCACATTCAGCCACGGAAAGGTGATCGGAATAATCGACATCATTCTAAAAGCATACCGTCAACTGTTTCCGATATCCGTTTGCCCATGTTTAATTCACGTCATTAATTTTTATATAATAGTTGTTGTCTTTACATAAGTCGTTTCAAACATGAATTATCAGTTATATATAACAAATATGACACACTTCTGCGATTTCTTTTTCATTCTTTCTTCTTTATCATTTTCATATTTTTCGGTCGGGGTTTCTTCGATTTCTTGTTGACAAAGTCAGAAAATATATTGGTTGCCCCGGTTTAGTGTAAAGCAATGTGCGTGTAAACTCATCATCGAGCCTGTACTTGTAGATGCTCGTGGACTGCAAAGGAGACGCCAACGCATAGCATCACGGATTCAAGTCCGAATGCTGACTGCAAGAAAAAAAAAATATTGAAAAATATTTTGGAAAATATTGATAAACTTCGGAAACACTGAGTTATATGTACATCATGATGTCGACAATGGATTTTTAAAAATTTTTATTTTTCAACGTTAGAATAGAAACACAACTAAAAATCCGACAAAATTTATTTATTTTGTTTTTCAGCACATGGGTCTTAATTAATCCGGGATTAACCTTTCGAACCATTTGCGGCTGCTCATTTGCAAAAAGGTGGCTTGCAGTGTCATTAGCCATTTTCTCAATTAAGATATTTAAATCAACACCACCTGCCGCACCTTACTTGCTGGCTTTTCGCGACAACCACACACCAAGATGAATGAAGCCAGTCGAAAGCTTTGCGGTCTCCATTATTCTCAACTTTCCCGAAAATTTTCTGTATTCCATTATTTCGGTTTTATTCTATGAACGTATCTCCATTCCCCATTCGGTTTTTAGATCTACCATAACCTACAAAGAGAGGTATCGTGGAATCTAAAAATCAGATGGTATCTCGGAGAAATAATTAACTCTCGTTCATCATTCGGTTGAGTTTTCATAAATTGTCTTTCAAATCTCAAGAAAATGAAAATTAGGCCCTCAAATTTGTCTTGAGTTTCAAAGCATCATGTTTTTATATTTTAGGAAATATCTTTTTTTTTTAACATAAATAATTGTTTTTGATTATTCATTTTCCACTTTATTCAGCAATTTTATATATAATTAATTCGCTAACAAATCCCACATTAATTAATCAAAAATTTTCTCTGCGGATTACTCATTTTGAGAGCATAAAAACTGTTTTTTGAATGTAGCCTTTGCAAGTTCACATATATGAAGACTACCACTTCCTTGTAAATTTTACTGCTTTTTGAGCAAAACGAAAATAATATATATTTGCTATTGACCATAAACCAATGAAAAACGTTGAAATGTTATTTCGTACTACTTTTTTATTTAATTTTTTCCTATTTTCAATATTTTTTTTCAACGGATTTGTACTGTGAAACTTTTGTTAAGAAATCATGTCACGATGTCCACGTATTTTGTTAACAAGTCTGTCACAACGTACGACTAAGGCCAGAAGAAGTACGACTCTATGCTTTTTCGGTAGTGTGAGCATCTCAATTAATCACCTTTAATCATTTTGCGGCCGCTCATCTGCAAAGCGAAATCAAAAATAGGTATTCTGCTCGCTGAGTCAATAGCCTTGTGACCAATTATGATAAATGTTAGAGTTACCAACTCTTGCCACGCCTCCGCAAAAGAATCGTCCATACTATGCAACAATTTTTTATGAAGATTGGTAAAACCAGTCGAAATATAATGATTTGAATAGTAATTATCGTTTTCTATGAAAAAACATTGAAAAAATCATGTTCATCAGAAGTTTATTTTGAAAATATTCCAAACATGAGCATAACAATTCATAGCAAATAACGTTGAGTTTTCGCAATGACTCATTCTCATGGACACTACATTTTTTTGAATGATATATATGCACAGTGAATATAATGAGAGAAACGACTAATTACCTCAGTTCACCTGTCACCTGAGCCGATAAATTCATTGTTAGGATATTTTCTTTTTGGTTGCGACTTTTTTGCTGGATAATTTCTAGCGTAATTTTCAAATGCAAAGAAATAATACATTGAGAGAGTCACAATTTTTATTTTCGTATGTTTTCTTATAAAGCCTTATGGTGAATTGCTGATGTTTTTTGTAGTTATTTCAACTTGCAACATGAATCAAACAGACAACAACATCAACAGCAGCTTCAATAACAACAACAACTTTAGCTACTACTTACCTCGGCAAATAATCAAATTGTGATAATTTATTCTTGCTATTTTGCTTTTACATTTTCTTTCATTTTTTAAATATATTATTAACGGCTTCCTTGTTGCAGCGAAAAAAAAGTTTTTTTTTAATCATTTGTATTTCCGTAAGTATTCACTTACTCTCGGTGCATATTAGGCGCAATTAAAAATGGATTATCCTTAAAAATTGTTTATCGGCTCAAAAGACAGGTGGAGATCCCAACTAACCCCATCGCCGTCCCTCGTTTTACACACATCTTATTCACATGGCTCAACAATTCCGTGACAATTAATGCATTCTCTTACCAGTGCACTCGAAACCTTTTTGCGAAAAGATTTCTAAACATTTCATTCTGGTCAATTTCTTCATATATTTGGGAATTGAAAATTATCCATTTATTTAATAGTAATTTTAATAAAAAATTTAATAGAAATAAATTATTGCAAAAATTGAATGTTTTTTCTGAATATTGTCGTGTCTCAAATATTTTCCAAATAAACGTCCGACAAACATCATTGTTTTTATCGCGTTTTTCTTAGAAAATGCTAATCACTCCATTTATTTAACAAACTTTTCGTTTTTTTTTAACCAATAATTATCGTATGCGAATATTTTAACTGCTCATTATTGAAAGTGCCTTTATGCATTAATTTTCCGTTTTTCAAACTGCTTCGAAGTAATCCATTTATTGAAGAATGAATTTCATGTGCTCATCTGTTGCCGATGTTGTGGAGAGCAAGATGGAAATTTACGAAACAAAAATGGTATTGATCAGAGAAGCGCAGGAAAGGTCCAAATACACGGGAAATTTGATTTGATTTTTGGAATAATTACATGTAGAAGCATGTTTGTTTCTGTTGTTTTCAAAGAAGAAAAAACAAAGAGCTTTAACTTTGCAAATTCTTTTTGACCGCTGATTAATTTGAGTATTTGTTCTTTAAATATATAGAGTTAATATTTCCTTATACATTTCCCGAATTTCCGGTTATTTTTTTAAATAAAAATTTCCCGCCCATCTCTGAAATATATGCTGTAAGCTTTACCAATGACATTTAAACTTTATTAAGAACATGTTCAAATTGATGAACGATTATTATCAAAAAGCATTGTGCCCAAATTTTCAATATTATCACATACGGATCAATGATCTTCTCGACGTTTTGAGGGCAAATAAGGACGGATGCCAAAAAGAGAGATGCGAGCATCTGAGACAAATGGTTTATGCGTATTTCTTCGATTTTATATTATATTCTTATTTTTAGATGGTTTTGGATCAAATCGATCAACATATATTCCGCATTCAACCATTTTTCTCCTCAGTAATTCGCGAGTTTAAGCTTTCAATTGATTGATTATGAACATTGATTTAATATGAGGGTATTACAAAATATGTTTAATATTTTCCGCCGTAATATTAAAATAAAATTGACTCAACAATCTTTGACAATATCCATCTAGAGCTAACTCTACCGCATGGAGTTTTCTTTTACTGGTAAACCGGGCAGAAGATCTTTTGTCTCTTTTGTGAGCATGCCGGCATCAATCAGACGGGGATTATTCTTGCGAACGTTTTGGCGGCAACTCATTGGCGCTCAAAAATTGATGTGTTTGTCGCACTGTCTGCCTTTTGCCGAATTATGATATTTGGAACTACCGCACCTGTCACGTGTTCCAATTAAATTGGCTAATAGTACGTAACAGTTCGGCGTTGAGATGATGTTTTTTTTTTGTCTTCCGTATCTCTCTAATTGTAGGCAACAGTAGAACTAAAAATCCGACAGTAATGGAAAGATTGAGAATGAAAACAGATTTATTAACCAAAAAAATTTTAATGAATAAAGAACAGTGAAAAAGACTATAATCGTTCATGCGGAATATTGCGTAGTATCGGCAATACTTCTTTGAAGGTACGGCAGGTGCTGTTTCTTTTAATATCATAATTGTCCAAGAGGCTAATGACGAGCACCTCATCCATTATTGATTATTTGTTTACCAATGAGCCGACGCCAAATCGTTTAAAAAGATAAGTTCAATTGAAGCGGACATTGTCTCAGAAAAGCCACATTATTCATGGATTGAAATTTTTGCTGCCTTTCTTTCTTTTAATTCTCTCTGAAATTATGGATATCAACAGTGAATTTTGCTATCATAAATAATCATTATTCATCCTGAATATTAAATGCAGAATAGGGTTTGTGAAGTAATATTTCTTGTTGACTTTCGCTTAACATTTGTGCAAATTATTCGCAATTAAAAAGAGATTATCTTCATAGGCGTTCGATGTCTTCTTCCACAGGCAAGTGGATTTGCGGGGAGGAGTATTTTGTTGAGCAATTAGCCAACTGCTCTATCTAACTCACCTGTTGCTCAAATGCGCACTGTATATGTCAAACCATGATGCAAAGCACCTCGTCGGACTGGGATATTGGCGGACCTGTCCCGAACTGGGTAGATAGCGATCATTAAAAAACTTCTTAATTGCTCCTTTGATTTTTTCATTACATTTATATACATGTAGATATATCAGTTATATGTAGATGTATTCAAAATAACGAGTGTTCTTCATGAAAATTCTCCTCAAAATTTCGTTATTTTTCTCGATATGTTCGTTTAATGCTTTAAATGACCATTGTATTATGCGAATAACTATTCAACTAAAACTTTTAATATTCTTAGATTCCTTCTGTTGTCAAACTGCTTCTTATAATTTTCAATTTTTGCTTTTTTGCAGAATGAATTTGCAGTGTTCATCGGCCGCTAATGTTATGGAGAGTAAGTTGGAGGTTTACGTAACAAAGATGGTATTAATAATTAAACGACAATTTCTCATGCAATTCGAATTTTTTCAGAAAATGCTGAAATTGTTGAATGATTACTATCTAGAAACATTATGTCCAAATTTTCAATATCATCACAAACGGATCAATGATCTTTTTGACATTTTGCGAGCAAATAAGGACGGATGCCAAAAAGAGAGATGCGAGCATCTGAGACAAATGGTTTTGCGTATTTCTTCAATTTAATATTATATTCATATTTTTAGATGGTTTTGGATCAAATCGATCAACATATTCTCCGAATCCAACCATTTTTCGCCAATGTAATTCGCCAGTTTAAACTGTCAATTGATTGATTAGAAAAGTAACTTTTCCAAATACTGATACGGTATTGGAACCGTTTAACAAGTCGAGTGAACCTCAAACTTGGGTAATTAAACCTTTATTATTAAACGAAAACGAACGAAATGTTAACAAAGCGGTATAAACTAATAACAAACTTGATGATACTAAAATAGTGGATGGTTGGTTTGGGGAAACAACTTAATAAACTGAAACAATACGACTACAATAATCAGGAATTAACTGATTTACCTGAAATGAAAACTCAAACTGTGTCAGTGATCGATGTTGGCGTCTTTGTCGCGCAGACGAATTTTTTAAAAATCGCCAGGTTTTGACTCTTTTTTCAAGTTTTTTGAATTTTTCTCAAATTTTAACAAAAAAATGCAGCGACCACGTTTTTCGCAAGGTTTTTTTCTATCGAAAAAGCTTTACTATATTTGAATCGGATAAGTATTCAGAGGTCCGTAGTTTTTTAAAGATTGAACTGTAGAAATATTCACATTTCTTTTCTCTGTTTTTTCACTCTCTCTTTTGTTAATATTATTTATTGTTATATTATATGGTTTGAGTTATACGGTTATGTTTGGTAACACCTGGAAAACATTTCATAGTTGTTTATTTTTATTTTTTTCCAAATTTTAAATGTAAATAGTGTGTCATTTCGGCGGAGAAGTTGCAAGAGATTCTCTATAATTTTTTGTTGTTTTTTTTTAATTTCGTTAGTTTCTACGTTAATTTACCGTTTTCAGCTTCTTTTTTTTGCTATTTATCTCTCTCGCGTCTTTATCTACTCGCATTGAATTCATTTATTGAATTCAGATAAGAACTCCATCTCGAAAATCAAAAGCTGGCTGAATGATGAAACGATATCACGGACAATTCGCTTTTTGAGATTTTTTTAACTTCCGAATTAGTCCAAAAGACAAATGGAAAGACGTCCTCAACTCAAAAATGTCTTTTTTTTTAGTCATTTGTGTTGTATAGCAGCAAATTTTTCTTTTCAAGCTGCCTAATGAAATCGGTAAAGAGCATCTTGTTAAATGTATTTGTTGATTATCCACTTGTTTCCAAATTGATAAGTGTATTTTGTTCCTATTAGTTTTGCAATTTTCCAAATGTCCTTATATTCTCTTTTTCGAATTCAATCTCTCTTGCGTCTTTATCTACTCGCATTGAATTCATCTGCTACGCATCATCAATTTTTACATCATAATTCAATTGTGTAGTATTTCTTTCGTTTAATTGATGGTTTTATCATTTAAAAATGTTATGAATATGTTCAAAAAAAAAGATCCGATATTAATTAAAATAACTTATTTAATTTATAACTAAATAGACCATAAATTGCGGTGAATCTGATCCACCGGAAGAAATATAAAAACTAATCGTTCTTATTGAAAAAACGCTCCATTTTGAGAATGTTTCTAATTTATTTTACAAATTTAATTTGTTGAATTTATGCACCGGAATAGCGCTACGCTGCAAGTGCGCTCCATTGAGACAAATCTTTTTTTCACTTCCAAATCTGTGAAATTAAGAAAATTCGCTTTTTTTCTCAAATAATCATCAATTGAGGATTGGTTCGCAAGTCAGCACATCAAGGTTATGGACTGATCAAGTCAATCCGCAGACTTGAATCCCATCGAGCACTTGTGGGAAGAGTTGGAAAGAAAAGTGGCAAGCGGAACCGCCACAAATTCGAACGCAAAGTTCCGACAATCGGAAGAAGAATGGAAAAAGCTTCCACTCTCGGTTCTCGACAACTTGATCGACTCTATGCCTCGCAGGTATCAGGCGGTCGTTGACTCCCGAGTGTTTACAATCAAGTATTAACCTTATAATTTTAGTTTCCAATAATTTTGTGTTAATAAACTATCTTTCCGGTAAAAAAACCGACTTAAATTGCATATCCAAAAAATGTGTTTTTACGGATTTCTGAAAAAAGGGCCTAAAATCCTTATTTGGTAAGCACGAATCATGTCTAATAGCTCATTATATCGGCAATTGCGTAAAAAACAATCGGAAAAAAGTTCATGGAAAAAAGTTTGGTTTCAAAAAAGTTATGCCCAAAAAACCAAAAGTTTCCAACCTTTTGAGCGGTACTGTACCTCATAAACAACGAAGTGTATATTGAAACTATTTCAGATACTATCCAACAACCAAGCTTACAAAACTATTTTTGTTGAATATGGTTTGTTATATGGCTGTAACCAGTGTGTGCTCTCGAGAAAAAATTCTTGAGAAAAATCGAGAAAATTAACCGGTACCGAGAGAATTTCTCTCGACAATGTCTTCGAGACTCCCGAGACTTTCCAAAAAGTACCGAGACTTGCGAGAATTTCTCGAGACTTTCTCGGGAATCTCGAGACTTTCTCGAGAAAAATCTTCCGAGACTCCCGAGAATTTCTCGGGAGTCTCGAGACCTTCACGGGAATTTTTTTAGTGAACAAAAAAATTATTTTTTCTCCTTTAAGTTTGTTTCAATACTAACAAATGCTAACAAGGGAGGTCTTTTTGCTGTCCGTCTTAAAAGTTGTCAATTTTTGCATACAGATTCTTTAGAAAATTTCCAATCGAATGAACTAAGTTCCTCCCTACCTGCGAAAACTTCTAGTACGCAAAATTCACGTTGGTGGGCTAAAACTTTGATGGTCCATAACTCGATAACTAGAAGTTTTCGCAGGTAGGACCCTAACTTTTAAAACGGACAGCAAAAAGACCTCCCTTGTAAGTTAAAAGTAATTGATATGCCACCCAATTTAAATACTCACATTACGCATCAGATAAAGAAAGAATTTAAACGAATGAAGATATTGCATACATATTTGTGAATATTTTCGAAACTAAAAAAATAGCTGTTTCGCTTTAACCGCGACGCATACGCGTCGCGTTTCGGTTGTTAATCGCGGTCGGCTAAACACGCCAACTTGAAATTTTGGTCTTGATGAAAGGCACTAAAACCTTATGGTACGAAAACCTTAGACATAACTTTAATCGCAAACAATCATATGCAAAAAACGATTTATTTATGTATTAATCCCCTTTTTATACGGGCGAACATTTTCAAAATATGTTGACTATGCTAGTTTTTAAAACCCTACTAGTTATCAATTTAACTACTGAATTTCATCAATAAAAAAAATCCCGAGAAAGTCTCGAGACTCCCGAGAAATTCTCGGGAGTCTCGGAAAAATTCCCGAGAAAGTCTCGAGACTCTCGGTTCCCGTACGCGCGACTACCCGTATAGTACCGAGACTAATAATTTCGAAAATTTCTCGGTGCTTCCGGGAGTCTCGAGAATTTTGTTTCTGGGTAGTTTAGGGAATTCTCGGGAAATTGTCTCCCGAGAGCACACACTGGCTGTAACTATGGTTAGTTAAAACAAAAAATGATTCAATCGATTTTTGTATCTTTAGCTCGGTTTGTTTGACAACTTTTTCAGCGTTACTGTATATGACGAAAACACATAAATATGTACAATACTGCTAAAAATTTCACCGACGAAGACGGTATGATATATAATTGTATTATTTAAAATTTTCTTATATTTTTAGCCGACCATCTTCACATGATATAATATTCAGAGGGCAGCAATTTCAGTTTTCTCAGTTAAAAATTGTTCACATCTCAGTTCCTATCATCTCAACAGTTCTTTAAACTTAACAATGTTTTTTTTTCATAAAAATTATGCAACAAGTTATCGATAGAATTCGAGTTTTCAAATGTGTAATGTGTGTTTCAAATGTGTGCGCCGTCAGTTTGAGCGTTTGTTGAATAAACCGTAATGATCAAACATCTTTATGTTATAATATTAAGCTTCTTCCTTTGAAAAATGTTTTTAACCACCGGTGTGGGTAAAACGGCTATTGAAAACACATTTCGATGCTTTGAATATCGCCAAATTCAGCTAAATTGGATGTTTTTATTTAACAATTGTGTACTATAGACGCGATTTTTAAAAATTCTTTTTGTCTCACGGATTTGAATGTCCATCAAACGCCACCGATCCTCACTGTTAGGCGCAGGTTTCTACGGCGGTAAAAATATTTCGACAATGTTTTTTCTAGAATCAGATACAATTTACACATTTTATACTTCATTCTCTATATACAAATGTTTAAAAAATTGTATGCACACAATTTTCGATGAAAAATCGCACATTGTGAAAAAAAATTGAGTAACAACTGAACTCTCTCACAACCAGGCAATTTTGCGAAAAAATTCTGTGGGAATGAAAACCGGATTTCGAGAAATCCAATTTTTTCGTCATTCTGTTAAAAATCTATGACGACGGATGAATTTGGGGAGCGATGATTTATTGTTTGAATCGCCATTGTGTCTCATCTGGAAAACGTTTAGAAGCGATTGTTAAACTGTCATTTTACGAAAAAGCATATTTTTTTAAAATGATTTTTAAGTACTTTGGTTATTAGCGCAAGTGGCGAATGGTGGAGTATGAACCGGTTTTGTTTTGCGAGACCAATTAAATGACAGTCCGCGCAATTCAAATTTCTCAAATTCGTCCGTCCACGACAGCATTTAAAATAATCAGTTTAATCGAAAAAATAAAATCAGTTGAAAGATAATAAAATCAACAGTTTATCGAAGAACACATCACATTGAATATTTATAATTGACGATGTGATCTCAATGATGAATTGGGGGGCAATTCCAATGTTCACATATTGACGACGCGATTTGGTTGCTTATTGCAGAACACTTTTTGCATGGTCTCGTACGAGCAGTGATTCAGACAGCACAATTCCGACGCCTTAACGTCTGAATACATATAGATTAGATTAATTTCAAATTTGAATGAAAATTCACCGATTGGTTGAAGGTCGAACTTGCAAATCTTCTTCAGCATGTTGAAGAGACGCGATCCGCACCGTCTCTCGAAGCGCACGCGATCGACGGAGCAGGAAACGATGAGAGCAATCGCGAGAAGGATGAGAACGAATTTCATGTTTTGAGAATGACGGACAAATCAAAATATGAACGTGTTTCTTGCTCAATTTTGCCTGCGCTGTGGAGGCGGAGTCAAACGCATTTATGAAATAGGCGGTCGATTTCAAGCTTCTAGAATTGTGTGAATGGAAAAAAAAGAGATCAAAGATCAGATGTCGGCAAAATTTCTAGACGAGACCGAGAAATAGGACAATCTACCATTTGTTAAAATGATATGAAAATCTAAAGAATTCAGTATTTATTTTTAATTGCTGTTATTCCTCATCTCATTTCAATAAAATATATATTTTTTTTAATTTTTGCCTAATTTTCACAAAAAAAAATAGTTGCACCCTTTTATATTAGAAGACGTTAGAATTCCTCAAAGAAAAACGCTTTTTTTTTTCTAAAATCTTATTTTTTTCTAAATCTGAAAAAAATATTGTTCAATTCTTTTCCCACGTAATTGTATCTCAAGAGCCACGTTTGTGGGACCGTTATATTTGATTTATCTTTAATTCGTAAAATTTGACGTAATACGCCGTTTGCTTTACCCATCAAGGAATTTACGTGTGCTTTGTTATAGGCATGTGGGTGCAAGGCGAACAAAGAGCCAACCATTTCCACAAATTTTTCTTAAAAACCATTTTGATAGAGGTGCCCTTCAGAAAAATTGACATATACTTGCACTGTAAAAAATGCTTCTATTTTTTTAATCCCAAACCCAGAAAAATAAAATAATTCATTTATTATACTAGGTACGATTTTTGGATAAAACAATAAATTCGGGGTGGCAACTTTGGAGTTGCTTTTGTACACAATAACATGGGGAAAAAGTACAAATATGTATATACAATTTGGCTTTTAAGCTTTTGGTTGCGACGTTTCTGCTTCTGGCTTTGTCTGTAATTGTCGCATGATCCACAACAAGTGATTGAAACATTTGTCGCCATAGCAACGACGGAAGAAGTATTCGTAGGCGATAGGTTCATGGTCAGCATTCGGTGCTTTCGACATTTTTGTTTTGATGCTCTGCCTATCGCGCTCTTCAGCATCTAATTGAAGCCATACATCAGAAATGGTTGAAACTGTGTAATGGTGGGCCAGTCCCTCATTGAGCTAGAATGGACAACATTTTTTATAACAGGATCTTGAAATTAAGCTATACCGTTTGTAAATCGCCAAATCTATTCAAATATGTGTCCTTCATGACAATAGCACTTCCAGGTGCGACTTTTTCGTTGACGGCTCGCAAAAAAAGGGATCTATTTTCCTGAAATTTTCCAACATAACTTATTTGGGAAATGTAAAGAGGGGTTACCACTTACCAATTTAACTCCCACGTATCCAAATGTATTATCCTCGAGGCACACGAACGCCGTTCGAACCACTAATCTCAAATTTTCCAAGCTTTCAACACAAAACGTTTCGATGATTTCAACATGTTTGCCGTCACCTCCGATCTTCGAATTCGCATACGTTCTCTCACACCTCAAATTGACGCGACTATTATAAAAATGATTCAGAATTTGTGATTACCACATCTGAATGACGAATCGCATAAATGAAATAGTTTTCTTCATCGATTCAGGGGAAATTCGATTTTCTCCCATTATTTGTTTGTAGACATTCAAGCTCAAACCGGGATTTGTGGACCAAATGAACATGAATGAGAAAAGCTGTGAAGCAAGTCATGTAAATAGAGTTCGGAAGACACTTTGCGATTACCTTGTGGAGAGGAATTCTTGAATTGGACAAAAATGTACCATCGAAAACGGATACTCTAGGAGCAGCTCGGTCTCCAAAATTTCTTCGGCATCTTTGGCATCGCCACTAAAATAATTTCGAATTCGTTATAATTTTAACGCGAACAAAAGTAGTCTTACCACGTAACCAAGGGTGTTCTTTCCGAAAGTCATCGATTGACCTTTGGGGCATTTTCCCGTTTTACACACCCTGGAATTCGGAATAATTCCATAGCGGGCGAGAAAATTCAATCTAAACATTGGAAACATTAGAAAAACGAAATGCGTAGATAATTAATACCCATTTCTTTGATCATTCAAAAGCTCCACAAGTTTCTCTACTGTGAATTCAATATTAAGAACCTCATCGAGCGGCGCTACCTCTTGACCGTCTTCAAGAATTGTTGGATTGTTTCCAGTATCTGGTTGTAGACGTCTCACTGGGAATCGGCCACGGCTGGCAGCTGCCTTTCCTCGTTGGCTTGCGGAACTCGTCGAGGCTGCGGCAGCACTCCAACGTTCACGGTCGCTGTCTGTGATGCCAAAGGCCTTGCACATGGTCTCGTAATACTCGCTTCTACTCTGAAAATACATATGCTGTAAATATTCGAAGATGATATGTACCGATGAACTCGTATTCTCAATATTATTGCTACAGCTTGCTTTTTCTTCATTCTTCGCGCTTATTTTCTTCTCATCTTCCAGTTTCTTGCTAACAGAAGCATCGGTCTGTGCGACTTCTTGTCGATCCTTTTTTGACCAATTTGCTTAATCTTAATTTTCAACTTTACAAGACATACATTTTTTCAAACATACTTTCTCATCTTCGTGATGGGGAGATTCAGTCTCTTCCTTCTGAAGTGAAGCAGATCCAGCAATCCCATTCGAACTATCTATCTCGTGTCTCTCTTCATCTTCATGGCATTTTCTACCCATATTTTCACTCAACCCATCATTTCTTCTCTTCTCAGTCTGATCGTCAACCTGTAAAGTCTGATCGTCAACCTGTATATTGAAAATAACCGTTTACTAACCTTATTAGTTTTCTTTGTTGAGGTCGAATTAAATTCTTCGGCCAAATTAACATTTGAATCATCATTTTTTCGCTTCAAACCACGATTATCTTCACTTTCATTCATTTTCTCTTAAATCAACATTTTATTAGTGGAAATTGAAACTATTTTGATATTCAGCAACAAATACGAGAGAAATACCGGTAAATATTAATAACTGGGAAAGAAGAAAATGCAAACAAAATAATTGTTCAAAAATATTAAATAATTACTTAAATTTAATATTTTCTTTTTGTGATAATTTCTAGCAATTATTCAAAAAACAAAAATAGCAAAAACCAATAGTAAATGGTACCAAAACGACACGTCGACAGATATAAATGATGAGTAATTTGCAATGGACTGTGGCGGTGAGGAAGGAAAAACAGTGCACTGGATGCCCACATTTGACTCATTGTAAATCAATCCTGTGCGGTCTAGCACATTGCGCATCCGAGACTCAATTTTCGCACCTTGTCATTTCCTCATACCTCTTTACCGGGTACACTGTACCCCCATGGCAACATGATGTCAATGTGTGCACCCAACAGAAAGTCATACTTCAAGTTTGAAATTATTTCTTGTTTCTCTTGCAAATAATGATAATGCCCACTTATTTTCATACTCAAACTTCTTCAATAAGGATGATTGCTCGCACACTGAATTATTTTCGTATTCAATTTTTGCAACACCCCATGTATAGTGTGGAGCTGAAAAAAAACAGCTCCCACGCTCTTTGTTATTTAAAATAAGGTTTCCATGCAATCGTGATACAGTGTTTATCAGAGATAGAAGAGACGCCAGCTTTCCCTATAAAAGCGTGCCGAGACAATTCAAAAACCATTAACACTTTTCCACAACCATTTTGTTGGAGTTTAATTGCTACAATTACTAAGCACTCTTCTGAATCATTCGAAATTAAACCACAGGATGTTCGACGAAATGCCCGTGACGGCAACTTTTGTGTATAACCAGACACCAAAGTTTACGGTTTATGCAACCTTTGCCGCCACGGACTGTGGAATTCAATTTTTTATGATTTGACCTCCTATAATCAATAGATTCGTATATATACTGAATTCCAGCGGAATGCTTCTCCAGGTGTGTGCAAGCATTAACATATATGTTCCGATCGTGTGCATATACATACATAGTAATGTATCTTTGAAAATACGAGCCGTTAAGGAAAAAGTCGCACCTGGAAGTGCTATTGTCATGAAGGACACATATTTGAAAAGATTTGGCGATTTACAAACGGTATAACCTTCTGTTATAAAAAAAATGTTGTCCATTCTAGCTCAATGAGGGACTGGCCCACCATTACACAGTTTCAACCATTTCTGATGTATGGCTTCAATTAGATGCTGAAGAGCGCGATAGGCAGAGCATCAAAACAAAAATGTCGAAAGCACCGAATGCTGACCATGAACCTATCGCCTACGAATACTTCTTCCGTCGTTGCTATGGCGACAAATGTTTCAATCACTTGTTGTGGATCATGCGACAATTACAGACAAAGCCAGAAGCAGAAACGTCGCAACCAAAAGCTTAAAAGCCAAATTGTATATACATATTTGTACCTTTTCCCCATGTTATTGTGTACAAAAGCAACTCCAAAGTTGCCACCCCGAATTTATTGTTTTATCCAAAAATCGTACCTAGTATAATAAATGAATTATTTTATTTTTCTGGGTTTGGGATTAAAAAATTAGAAGCATTTTTTACAGTGCAAGTATATGTCAATTTTTCTGAAGGGCACCTCTATCAAAATGGTTTTTAAGAAAAATCTGTGGAAATGGTTGGCTCTTTGTTCGCCTTGCACCCACATGCCTATAACAAAGCACACGTAAAATGAAATTCCTTGATGGGTAAAGCAAACGACGTATTACGTCAAATTTTACGAATTAAAGATAAATCAAATATAACGGTCCCACAAACGTGGCTCTTGAGTACAATTACAAGGGAAAAGCATTGAGCAATATTTTTTAGATTTAGAAAAAAAAACGTTTTTCTTTGAGGAATTCTAACGTCTTCTAATATAAAAGGGTGCAACTTTTTTTTGTGAAAATAAGTCAAAAATTAAAAAAAAATATATTTTATTGAAATGAGATAAGAAATAACAACAATCAAAAATAATTACTGAATTCTTTAGAGATTTTAGAAAAAAAAAGCGTTTTTCTTTGAGAAGTTCTATCGTCTTCTAATATAATTTTTTTCTTCTAACGTCTTCTATTATAAGACCACGAAATTGGGTCTGTCATATTTAGTTTGCTTTTTTCATAATAATCAACTAACGAGAAACCAATAAACACAATTCTTCGAATTACAAAGAAGAAGATCGTTTTTTTAAGTTGCTTCTAATAAGATATCTAAATATAATTTAAATTTCTCGCAATATCTTCAAATCAGCGTATTTCGTATTATATTTACTTAACGTTTGAATACCAACAGTTTTTATTTCAAATCGTTCATAAATAATTCAATATAAACGTGGACAGAGTGCAAAAGTATATATAACGTCTGGAATATCGTAGTCGGCTAGAGTGAGTTACATCATAAGTTCTGCCTGTATATTCCTCATTACCATCATAAAATGTTGAACAAGTTACGCAACATTTGTGGCAATTATTACAATATTCGTCGTTTAGGCCTTAAGGAAAAAAAATGCATATTGGTTAGGATCAAATGAACTAACACACAATAAGATTCATAAAATATAAAATAAAAAATTCAATTTATTTAAACCATTTTAAGCATTACACATTCTTATGAAGGTAATTTAGTTGTAAAAGGTAGCGTCAAGAATATAAGCTCATCGATCAAAATTCAAAATTCAGCTAACTAATTGCAACGAGCAGCCTGCAAAAATTCACAAGCTATTCGACAAAAAATTGAATTTAACTTGCATATTTACAAATTTCATCCGCCATTGAGAGAGAGAGGTTTCCACGTAATTCTTGACAGCTTTGTAATATGCCATCGGTTTCTCGAGCAAATGAGAAAATATTGGAAATTCAATTGATTTGGTATAGACAACTGAAATCTGTTGCTCTGTCATCTGCAAAAATATTTGAAATATTATTTGCTACATCTTGTTACCGTATGTTTGTTCATTTCTACTTGGAAATTGAATTCTTTTGTCATGTCAGCTAAAGAGATTAGCGTTCTCATGACTCCCACTGTTTCTTCAGCAAATTTATTGCAATCTTCTTCACGCTCGTCTTTAATTGCAAACAAAAGATTGAGCACCGTATCTCTTAAATCTGTCAACACATTTTGAGCGCTCCGTTGAAACGCATTTAGTAATTCCTTGATTACCATAGGCTCTCCCCGTGCATGTGAGCCAGCAGTGTGATCTATATAAATTGGCTCCTGAATTAATTGTAAATTTCATGAGATTCTCAATATTCGTTACCTCTATAAACCAATAAGAAGAGCTGACCTGAGTATTAAAAAATGGAGCAGAACAGATATCGTCGAATTTGTTGAAATGCAAAAGAGGATTAATATCCTCGCAGTCATCTGAATCCAATTTCAAATCTTTTTCTGAATCATCACTTTTCCGATCTTTTCCTTCATCGCTTTTCGAACTGCTATTTTGTGTGTCCGATTCGGCATGTCTTTTGTTTACTTTAAATCAAAAATTGTAGGAAAAATCGAATTATCTTTCAAGACCATTGTGGCAATTGTTCGCGTCATAATATCCACTTGATCGACAACTTGCAAGAATAAATTAGCAAAGTTCCTTATATCGTCCAGATTCTTTCTTTCTTCTGAGTTTAGCTCCATCGACGGAAACCGCAGACGCACAAATCTGTTTGTAAGTCGTTCTGCGTCCAATGGAAGTTTACTCTGTAAGGATTCGAAATAATTTTTATTGGGCACTCAGTATGTCTACATGTTTTCTGTATATTTTGCACTGTGCGGACATTTCCTTGGTCTGCTCGATTTTCGAAAGAATGTTCCTTGAAAATTCTTTCGTTTTCAAAAACAAAGAAGTGAGTTCCATTCCTTCCTCCACAGTCAACGGAGCTTTTCGTGTGGGCGCCGGAATGCGAGATTCCACATATTCACGAATGGAGGTCAATCGTCTGCATTCTTCGAAAAATTCTTTTTGGATCACTTCAAGAATTTGAGCGATGGTGAGGAAATCAAATCCTCTATTAACAATATCCATGAATTTATAAATCATTCCATAGCTCTAAAGTTGAATGATCAAATTTGGAAGATGACCTTATTTGACATACTCGGTTGTAGCAATCAAGATTGACAGTGACGTCATTAGGGTCAAAATCAGCAATTAGATGCTGATACAATGAGTTTCGTTCAATGGTGGTCAACTTATACTTTTCACTTTGTTCCGACTCGATTAATTGCTGAATTAAATTGTTGATATCGGAAGACAAACATTAAGATTTACCTCCGTTTCTTCTTGAATATCTAAAATGTCATTCCTGAGATCTAACCAAGATTTAAATTCTTCACTAAGAATAATTTCGTTGTTCGAGTTGGTAGATGAAGTTGCATTATCGCCATTTTCTAAATCTTTCTCCAATGCTGTTTCTCCATCAATTTCACCATATCCCTAATAAAGTAGCCTTGAGTATTATTAAGAACGAATAGTAAATAAGAATTGGAATACAAATTTAATTTTAGAGCAGAATTGATTTTGAATGGAATCAACCTGGCACCTAAAGCTGTCTAGAGAAGCATTTTGAAGAGTTAGACACAGAGAAGAAGACAAACGCGCGAGATTCAAACTAAGCCGTTTCAAACAGGTGTTCGAAATAGAAAGCGCGAGCATTCTGGATCGACCAAAAATAGATGTCCCAATGAAATACTACCAGCACCAATTATTCCGAACTGAATAGCAACAACTAAAGTTTTAGTTGTTAAGTACCAGGATATAGTTTTCTAAATGACATGATGTATATCTTGCGATAAAAAGTTCCTTGAAGGCGATGATGGCATTACATGTGCCGGCTATGAAAATTTTTTGAATTTTCAATTCTCAAATACATGAGGAAAATAATTGTAAAAGATTATTTTAACTTCTTGGGAAAAAATTAAAATGTACAAACTTTTAATAAAGTTTTTACACAAACTTTTAATAAAGTTTTCATACTGTAAAAACAGAGTGATTATGGTCTTCGGCTAAAGTGTGTGTGAAAAGTCGAATTGTTCAAATTCACGTAATTTCTCCCGAATGAAAACCCATGAACTTTCGATATTTCATCTTTTGGAAAAAAATTTAATTGATACGTTTTTACATAGAGCGGTGGTGGTTTAAACGAACTTTTCTGCTTTCTACCAATATCTGAATTTTGATGTTTCGAATTTTGAAAATCTGAATTCCTAACGTTTTGTTAAAAATGACGGTAATCAAGAATATGTGACATATCGCGCGTAGTAAAAGTAATTAAATTTGATGTGGCCACTATTGTAGTTTTAAAGTTTTGTCCCCAATTTTTATACCAATGCTCTTTCAAGCAATTCTTATGCCATTAATAATGCTAGCCACGTATCTCGACAAGAATGACTGAGCTGATACATCCTACTTACTCTAATTACCGAATAATCCCTATCTGTCTTTCCAGTAATGTGACACCTTTTAATGACACCTGTTTTCACAATTAGGGCTAATTGCCAGGGTTGACGGCAACATCCAAAAGTGCGTCTAACACCTGTGACTTAATCTGCCTAGCTGCGGTGTAAAGCCTCCATTTTTAATTTTGGTTTTTTAAACGAAGCCCTACAGATCGTCTAATATGTATAAAGGGTAAAGAATTCAATATATCGACGTTTAAGAAATGTTTCGAAGTAGTAGTTATGGATAAGAAATGAAGTTCGCAACAACGGAAGCATCCGTTGATAGCAAATGACACGATGAAGACAAATCAGACCTTATCATTTTTTGTCGCTAATTAGTCTTCAATTTTTAAATGATCCAAATAATTTAAATATTGCCTTAATCGGTTTTGCTCATGGAAATATGTTATTATTGTTGACAGTGTGTTCACTGTAGAGGCGGGAATTCAAATTTGAATTTTAACAGTAGGAATTCACGTATCATATTTCGGACAACGAAACTCCTCGGCCCGGAGTGCTCATTAGTTTGTAATTGTTATATTAGCTTCAGATTGATGACAGATTCAAAATGCTATGAATCTTTTTTTTTTATTTCGCCTTCTCGGCCACGACTGTCATAACTTGACGACGCAGTGTCAAGTTTTAAAAAAGCTCGCCTTTTACAAAACTCGTTTTTAATAGTTATTCAATGTCATGATAGCAATTCCAACGGAAAAAAACTGCACCACAATTTCGCCCGCCTATTACAATAAACATGTAACAATGAATAAATACCGTTTTTAGTTGGGTTCTAACGTGGTCATAGAAACTCAAACTTCAAACAGATTATGTTTAAAATCATAATATTTTTATATTTTGGAATGTTTTCAACTTAATACTAACAAACGCATTTTCTCGCAAAATTTGTCGCTTTCTGCTACTCTAACCTCACTCTCTCGTTTTTACGCACTCTCTCGCATTGTCAAATTTTGTTCAACTTGCGTGTCGTCGCTTTTAGTGAGTCTTTTCATTTTCAAGCTCATCCACATTACTTTTTTTGGTGAATATGGTTTTATAATTGTAAATAGGTTATTTCATTACATGCAAATTTCACCATTTCAGTTTAATCAATGACTCGGTGTGCGCGAACACTATGCATTACGACACAATTTTAGAGTTTAATTTCTCAATTTTTTACTTTGAAAGAGAAGCATATATATTGAAAATAAATATAAGGTATTAATTCTTGCAAAATAAGCTAAAAAAAAAAAGATTTTTCTTAACAATTTTGTCAATTTTTGAAATCAATTTTTTGATAATTGAGAAATTAAGCATCGATCATCTTTTTAACAAAATTCTGCCATGAAGAATCCATTCATAATCAATCATATTTCAGAAATAAAAGTGAGAAATTCCAAAACGCGTCAATGTGCTCCGAAAACGCGTCAATGTGCTCCGAAAACGCGTCAACACCCGCAACCAGCGTGGTTTTATGCACGTCCAGGACGCCATTTTTTTCTGATTGACTACCCATGCAAATCAACAAGGGAATTTCTGTTTGAGAATGTTAAAGCTTCAAGGTATTCCAATAGTTATTTGTTAATTTCAGATAAAGTTTTAAAAAAAAGACGGGTGATTTCTTCGAGTACTGCAAAAATTCTAATCATCGCCAAATACGAATCGGAAATAGGAAGATTTTTGTGTTTTATGCCGATTTCCGAGCGATTCCTAATTCGTGCATGATTTCGGGCAGTTAATTGCCATCTCATCTGTATCACGCCAGTTTCCAGCTTTTCTAGGTAAATTCTTGTTTGATATACATGCATTTAGATTTGAACATTTTTCACATTCAAATTTTAAAATGATAAAAAGAAGAAAATGCAACCTGGATTAAACATGGTTGCCTAGGGCATATTTAGCAAAAGCTTTCGAAACATCCACGATTTAATTGTGCGCCAAACACGCTTGCCACAAGATACTGACGCGTTTCTTGTGCACGCTGGCGTATTTTTGGAATTTATTATTCAAATCGAAAATTGTCGTATAAGGGCGAAATATTCTTTTCTTTTCTTTTGGAAAAGGATTGAAACTAAAGTCTACTAGAAAATAGAATCCTAAAAATTTAAATAAATTGATATTATTTTCAATTTTACTTAGCAAAGCATATTTATTAGGCAATAATAGAAGTTAGAAGAGGCAATTACAGACTTTTATTAGTAATACTCCGCCCAGCAAAGCTGTTGGTGACTGCAATTTTAATATATGGTTGTCGAGCATGAAATGTAAAAATTATGCAATAAAAATTTCAATGACCATAATGTTAGTTTCAGGCCACTGATGGAAATGAAAAAAAAAACATTTCGAATCCGGCCAGCGACAACACTTTTTTTTTAATATCGATAATTCTGCAAATAAAAAAGATGCATAATATTTTTTAAATTAAAACTATTTCGAAGCAAATATTTTCGTTTCTATGGAATCACCACAGCACCTAATATTTATAGAGAACATCTAATTTCTAGTTTTTGCATCGATGTAATGACAACTTTTAAAGCAGAATGGAGGAATGTAATGCACGCTTTGCGAGATGTCGGGCGCTTATTTTCCGTAGTTACGTCCGTTGTGTAAGCGAATTTGAAGCATAACCATTTTTATCGATAATCATTTCAGTATCGTGTGGCCCGCCGAGGAATGCCCCAATGCCCTTCCACCGATTCTCTCGAGGGAATCATCAATAGTATCATGGGACTTATGGATCAATGTGAAGCCGGAAATCACGATCACGACGCTTTAATGGTCCGTTAGATTGGCGACTATTTGGTTGTACAAAAATTACTTTTTTTTTTGAGTGATCGCGAATATTGAGAAAATGATTATGAATCCTGGTGTAATTCCTCTCAAGTGTGACGAATTTTCGGACTCTTTCTGAGAAAGATCCAGAGAAAAGAATGAACCATTTCAATGTGTAGGTTCTCACAAAATTCTATCTGTCGGAAAAAACCATTACTAATGAAAATCGAAATGTTTCCCACACATTTTTTATATCCAATAACATGATGTGTTAGTTATACATATGAAATTTTTCCCAATTTTAGGCAATGTGTGTTCGCCTACACATGACGGTCCTCGATATCGAACGGCAGAGTATGAATGAGTGCTGAGTCCCCACCGGAACATAATTTATTTGTGTATAAATAATAATTAATTTACCCATCAATACTTTCAAATATCTCCACAGCAATAAAAATTCTCCAAAAAATATGTAGTACTGTCTGTTCAAAATCAAAATAGTAATCAAACATTTCTCTATGGATATTCACTTTTGTCAACGTTTTAAATAGATACTTTGGCCTTGGCCCTCCACTAAAATCAATAAAAGGGATGAAATAATGTTCATATGGTCAATATAATTTTTTTTTTCAATATTAATTTTCGAGTGAATTCACAGCGCATTACTGTAAATATTATTTCTATTTTTGCCAATTTAGCAGCAATCCGCCAAGCAACCTCCAGAATTGTCGACCAGATAACAAATCTTGTAGACCAAAAAACTTGAAATTAATTAATAATTCAATAGAATGAACGCGCATCAATAGAACAAACCGACAAAGTGATTAAAAAAAAATATAGAAAACAAGTTTTCTCTTAATTCCACACACTCAATTTCAATTTTTGCAGTTCCTTAATATTTATTTTACTTACTAGCTATCAAGAAATGTTTTCTAATAATGAACCGGGATCATAAATATTACTGTTTTTTTTAATAAACAAAAACACTGGAGACTTTATCAACGCTCATAACGGTAGCGGCTGGCAGCATAAAATACTATTGTTCAGTTATTATTTGTTTAAATAAACACCATAAATTCTGTTTTGTTTCTTCTCATCGCAATTTTTAGCTTCTCCAAGTCATTTATGTTATTGTTGAATTTCCGATTTTCGTTTCAGCATCGACTCCGTTTTCTTTTGTAAATAAATCGGTGATGTATGCAAACACTACGGAATCGATAGCCCCGATCCCTGCGAGTCAGATGCCGAATTCCGACAATGCTTCTTTTCTCGACATGAGCACGATGATTGCTACGATTGCAGTCCTTGTCTTCGTGTTACTTATCGTTTGCGACACGTTGGTCTTTCCGAATAATTGGGTTATGTTTTAAATAGTATCATATCGATTTGGAATTAACGTATGGCTGCTTTTTCCCTTTGTATTTTGAGAAACAAAAATGATTACAAGTCTGAAAAGATTCCATTCACCCAGAAATTAATGATAATTTATTTCTGTTGGGATTCGTATACAAGTTTGACCAAATCTCCAAATCTCCTTCGTGTGACCCCATTTTTATCGCGCTGCTACTTACATGTTTTCTGCACATTGTGTGTCAAAGTGTGCTAAAAACCTCTACAACACTCTTTCAACCTTCGAGGACATAGTGAATAAAAAAAATCTCAATCTATTGAAATTTTGAGAAATTTCTTGATGTTCCAGAATTTTTTCTTGTTGAACCAACTATAAAAATCTTGTAAAAACATATGCCCCATGCCAGGCTCGAACTGGCGACCTTGGCATACCCTATTGACTATAAGTACCACGCGCTAACCGACTGCGCCAATGGGGCACGCCTACACAAGACCAAGATTACTTATTCGTGTGTTCCTAGAGGAAGACTGCGAAGACTACATATACAACCGCAATTGTATGCAAAAACAATGAGGGTATTGGCTGATGGTTATCTTGCATTCGACACGAATTAGATGTTTCGCTCTCCAGTTCGCAAAATCGATTTTCAATGCATCTGCCAAATTACTGGAAAGTTATAGAACAAACCGTAATTCTTCTTAATTGACTCCAGAAATTCTCCTAAATTGAAAATGGCTGAATGATTCTTGTATGCCATATAACAGAAATTTCTTTTAGTTTATAGCTTTTATCTCGAGTGATGCACTGAGTTTTAACTTTTTGAGTTTTTCCATTTATATGATTTTCAGTAATACTTATGTATTCACAAACTTAATTCATAGAGATGGAAATGTTTGAAGCATTTTGTTTTAGCTATTGCATCAGAGGAACTATTGCATGGAATCCTTCATTTTTGAATAATTGCTTTATTGAAAGAGCTTTCTTCGAAAAAATGGTTTTATATCAATTCTCCAAAGTCGTCCTAATCCAGAAGAAATGCGCAGAATGGGTTTATTGATGGCTATATTAATCTTGCCAACACAAATATTGCTTGCAAATAAATGGGCTTGTTTTGAAAGAAATATGAAATGAGGAGAAGACAGTCGGAAAATATTAAAAATATTGTATTTATTGGCAATTGAATCCGGAAATACAACTGAAACGCTACATTTGTTCGTTTATTATACAATTTTCAAAACAATCTTAAAAAGTGCCGACTCCAAAAAATTATTTCCCAAAAATTAACCTCAAAAATTAATTATCTAGATTGAAATTGTTTAAATCCTACCTCGATATTTTAGACAAGCAAAATTTTTCTGAGAATTTTCAAAACAGTTTGATTTTTGTTCTCTCTACACCCACATTCGCCTAATAAAACGCTTAAATAAAAATGCTTTAATTGGTTCATTAAATGAAGCAGCGTATTGCGTCAGACAATACGAATTAAAGAGAAATCCAATAGAATGACCTCACAAAACGTCCCGCTCTTGAGATACAATTACGTGGGAAAACGTCACGTCGTCTGAATGAGATATCTCAGAGTATTTCCACTTACTTCGTAGTTTTTCAAAAACCAGGAATATAAAAATCAATTCAATTAAAAAAAAAAGAAAACAAGTACATTGAGTAAGAAAAATTTCTAAATTTTAATTTGAATTGTGAACATTGGATGGATATGGTTAAACTGAAACTATATAATTTTCATCGTGAAGTGAAAATTTTCACATTTTGTATTAATTTTTAATTTGTCACAATTCCATATATTTTTCAAAATTCTAGTCATAGTTTTCCTCCGAGTTCGTAAAATTTCTGATGATCGTTAAGCTTTTTTTGTATTCACACAATTCTAGAAGCTTGAAATCGACCGCCTATTTCATAAATGCATTTGACTCCGCCTCCACTGCACTGGCAAAATCGAGCAAGAAGCACGTTCATATTTTGATTTGTCCGTCATTCTCAAAACATGAAATTCGTTCTCATCCTTCTCGCGATTGCTCTCATCGTTTCCTGCTCCGTCGATCGCGTGCGCTTCGAGAGACGGTGCGGATCGCGTCTCTTCAACATGCTGAAGAAGATTTGCAAGTTCGACCTTCAACCAATCGGTGAATTTTCATTCAAATTTGAAATTAATCTATTCTATATGTTTTCAGACGTTAAGGCGTCGGAATTGTGCTGTCTGAATCACTGCTCGTACGAGACCATGCGAAAAGTGTTCTGCAAAAAGCAACCAAAGCGCACCATTAATATGTGAACACTTGAATTACCATCATTTCGTTGACATCCATTCCGGGTTTCATATGAAACAAATAAATCTTGTGATTGAAACAGTGTAATCAGTATAAAAAAAATTGAGGAATATAATAAATCTGTGACTAGTTGATATTCTCATGCTACGCATTTTTAAGCTAATTTTCGAAACCATAAAGAATGGCATTTTGGTTTTGCTCTCTGACGAATGAAATGGATGCAAAATGATATACCATACATATATGGGCTAAAGCGCATTATAAACGTCATTAATGGTGTGTTTAATGGGACTATTATTCTCTTTTAAATTCTCAGCAAATGAAGATGGACGACCAATAGCGAATGGAAATATTAAGGGAACGCGGTGTGAGTGCTTCAACACAATTAATTCTGTCAACCTACGCCACACCCAAAATGTGCAAAACTACGATGATTTGTAGGAACGGTTATAATTTGGGTCCAAAAAAAATGCCGTACATTGTAATAAGAACAAAACGATATAGAAAAGTATTAACAGAAAACAAGTTATAAGATGAGAATAAAAATGAAGAAATAAAAAGTGTTATAATATCGCGAATAGAAAAGTATTGAGCAGAAGTTTTGAAAGAGCCATCAACTATCAAAAAAAATAATTAGAGAGAAACTTATAATGCTTTTAAGAATAAGAATGAGAATAAGAATGCAAAAAATAATGGGTAAAATCATGGTTTTGTTATGAAAAAAAATTACAAAATAGACAGGTTAATATCAGGGTTGCATAAATGACGTAGCGGTACTCTATTGGTAATTAGTTGAAGTAGCATCGCCAGAAGTAACTCCCATCTCAGCTTCGGTGAGATCGGCATTCGCAATACCACGAGCGGTTGCCTCGCGAAAATCTACAATCATTGGACATGTCAACGACTTAATTCATTTCAATCGTACTACCAGGTTCAGCGCGTTCAATTTCCTCATTTTCGTGAGGCGGCATATTTTCGGTTCTGTTGAAGAGATCAGCAACACTCGGACGCTGCACATTGCCACTAGCAGCCCCGAACAAATCGGAAGACGACGCAAACAAGTTGCGCTCTGAGAATTGGTAGGCTGGCGGTGGGGTAAAGTGAAAGCGATTCCGGCCTAAAACAGCGCTTCTTCTTTGGGAAAAATATTGTTCTAGCTGCTCATTTGTTATGTGAGACGGCATCTGAAGCCAATCTAAATGAATGCAGAGACTTTATTTTGAGTATTTTTCTACAGTGTGAATACCACGAATGGATGGAATGTGCCCATTCTGTCTGTGCGTCGGCAATGCCATTCCGGCGGCATTTCCAATGTCCATGTAACTCTCGACAGGTCCCGGATTTTCCAGTGACGGGCGTGGAGTGCTCCGTCCATTAGTCGGCAAGACTCGGCCGGCAGCGTTACCTTCAGCAGAAACGACTTGACGGATCGGATGCGTCGCAATTCTCACATGATCGGCTTGTTGATTCCCTAAAAAATCGCGTTTTCAATGCCCGTTTTGATTTTGTCCTTTTTACATTGAATGAGGCTCTGATCACTGTGCTCATGATAGTCGGCGACAAAGCAGCGGCATATCGGACAGAATTGCATGTCCTGAAAGTTTTGTACACTTACATTTGGATGAACAAAAACGTTCGTTCGACAAATGTGAATATTCGGAATGATGATTGTCATCGTTTTCGCGCCGTAACGCGTTACATTCAAAAATGGATCAGAATATTCTCATGACCATAAAGGGAAAACAAAAATACTGTCGTCGAAAAAAAAAATATTGAAAATAGCGAGACGATCGGCACGCCGTTTGTTTTGTATAATGCGCAAGACGAGTTTCCATGCATATGATTTGTAGATTTTGCCGACTCCAAATGGGAGGAGCTTATCCGGTCCGAGTTCCTAAAAACTCTGCGGTTTGCTGCGCTTTAGCATATGAAACTTCACTATCTCGCTTCTATCCAATGCGCTTGGTTATCGTAAATGTCGGATGTTTTTTGAACCTCATTCGGATCAAATTTTCGCGACAGATGATCGTAATAAACACACTGATTGTAAAACACTTTTTGAGTAAACAAATTTGCCTTCGTATTGTGCCGCAAAAAGCTTGCCGCTGATCGTCGCGCTCTTAATTGAGAACATCATAAACGTCAAAGTTATATACATAGTGATCACATGTTGTATTGTCTTCGTCGTCAAAGAGTATTTTCAATATAAACCAAATCATTTTGTTTCATTAAATTTGGATTCATTGATTGTTGATATTTCTATAATTTGATTCAATAATGCAGGTCCAAACAATAACCACAGAATTTGGTGTATTGACAAAGACGAGCGAATTTATGGGAGCTGGCTTGTGATTACGCGCCACGGTCTTGCAATGATTTTAAGTTTGATCATGTTTCAAATGATTAAATCAGATATTAAAAGCGCACACAGAATTATGTTGATTGTGCTTCGCAAATAATTCTCAAAAAGAAATACTTTGTAACATATCAGATCCTGAGCTTCCGCTGAACGAAAAAATGACTCTTGAAATTAAAGTTTCACAAAATTGTTAACAATGTCATATGATTATTGTAGCCTGAGCGGCATCACTCAACAAGAAAATAACCAACGTAAAGAATTGAATAATCACAAATATTTTCTTTTGCAGTCTTAATACTCTATAACTCAAAAAGAAATTCAATCTATCACAAATTTATTAAATCTACCTCGAAAATTATTAGAACACGTGTAGTATGGGAATCAATATATCACACAAGGAATGATACCAGGCTAATGATTTCTGTAGAACCGTTGAGAATGTGACAGGGGAATATAATGAGAATGAAATCAAAGGGTGAAGGGGTGTAAAAACGGGTGGTAGGTAACCACTTCCCGCATTATTAAACACTTATGTACAAAAATATGGCAACAAATCAACAAGTGAGGAAAACAATTAACTATTATGTACAAAATTCAAGAAATTAGTGAGAACAGATAATTTATCATTAATCTGCTCTTTTTGGTGTGGTATCGTCAATTCATGCAGCATTGGCAAACGGGAAGATGTTATTTGCAAGAACCTTGGTGGCAAAAAATAATGCAAAATCTGACCAAGACAAATAACAAGATAAGAAAAACGGTGGCAAAAAGAAATGGGTGTTATTAAACGGGTGGTAGGTATCCACTTCCCGCATTATTAAACACTTATGTACAAAAATATGACAACAAATCAACAAAAATGAGGCAAACAACTAACTATTATGTACAAAATACAAGAAATTGAGGGGGGGGGGTGAAGAAACGGATGCATTATTACTCTGTTATTTCTGGTGTGGTATCATCAATTCATGCAGCAGGGGCAACATTCAAAACGTGGTTTTCAACGACGAGGGCGGCATCGAAGACAATGCGATCAAGTTGAAGGGCGTATATCTATAATCTTAGCAACTTATTACCACTGTATGTCGGTTGGATTTATATAATATCAAAATAATTTGGAACATACCGCAGCTAGAACGTGGTTGCAAAGCCCATTGAAACAGTCATTCACAAGCGATTCCAAAATCAACACAGTCAGATTATAACCGATGGTAAAACCTTGAATTTGGTTAGCGATTCCACGTTGCTCGGCGGTTTCTATGATTCTATTCTGTAAATAGAGTTTTTTCTTCATTTTTACAAAAATATTCCAAAACGTTCACTTACGAATTGCTGCGCGTAGTCGTCGATAACTTCATACACCGTTCGGCGAAACTCATGACAATGCAAATCCATTACGCTAGAAAAATTTATATTTGTTCAATAGTTGAGACGGAAACATATATACTTTTAAGTTTGGTAAAAGAACATTTCTTTAAGATTTGATCGCGATTTTGTTTATGTTTTTTATATTCGCAAAATTTACCGAATGGTTGATGTTGTTTCAACAATATGAGTTCCAAAATAATATTCGGTTTTTTTTTAAATGTTGACTATTGTAAAGTAGTGTGATATCCGTCATTAAAAATTAACACTATGCTGAAGCAGGAATAGTATATTTAAATTTGTAGAGATAACGAGCAAAAAGAAGAAACGATTGCTAGATAAGAGTAGGGAAACTAATGAACTCGGAAAAAATGAAAGATGTACCATGCGTGACAGGTGCCACGCCCCCTTGATGTGTGCAACTTAGGCCACGCCCCCTCCCTCCGGGTCTTGTTGCGACCAAAAAAAAATAATGCATGCACCTTTAATGAATACCCCTTGATTTTTGTAAAAACAATTATTGATAAATACGTTTAAAGAGAAAATAAAAAATTGTAGTGGTGTTAAGATTATACATTAGTGTGTGTTGTATTTGTGTGCGGAATGTGTACTGTATTTGTGTGTACCCAATGTGCGATTTAGGCCACGCCCCTCCCAGTTTTTTTTTGGCGAATTTTGAAGACATATAATCTTTTAAAATATGTCAAACGAATTTTATATAAATTTAGTTTAATAGTTCAATAGGAAAATACTAGAACATTAGTGTGATAATAGATAACAGGATATGCAAAAAAATTATGCATTAATGGAATTTTAGGCATCACGTTTCAAAACAAAATTTTTAAAAGAACCCAGAAAAAACTGTTCGAAAGGCCTTCATCGAAATTTGCAAAAATTCAAAAATACAAAAAATTGTTTAAAATTTTGAACATACGAATTCATTGAGAAAAAATTAATCTGAAACGGTGAAAAAAAAACAAGAAAACGATGTTAGACTGGAATATAAGAAAAAGTGAAATCGAAAAAAGGGGCTGAAAAAGTTGCAAAGGTGTACCCTACAAGTGCTAGGCCACGCCCCCTGGGTCTTGTCGCGCAAGACAGTCGAAATATTGCATGTGCCTTTAATTCATACACTTATTTTCTGTGCATTAAATACTCATTCAACGCAAGAATCGTTGTATTTCTGGTATTCTTTAATCTTGCAGCGTCAACAATGTATCGTCATTGGTGCAAAGGAATCCTACCCGAAGTTGCGCAAATCGTCAAAAACTATCACGAAGAATTGGTTGATTTATCAAAAATTCTCCAATTTTCAATAATTTATTTCAGGAAAACCTGACTGATATCAATTTCAGAAACGAACAGTTCCTAGAATACGCCGCCAAATTCAATGAATTATTTCAATGGATCCGGCGAACTCTTGGGAAATGCCGGAATTCCACTGTGCACACTCACGATATCGAAGTAAGCTTTTAGGGAATTATTGAAAATTCTGAAATATGCATCTGGGCCTAGTTAATTTGGTATTGGAAATGAAAATAGAATACTTACAATATAACACAATGTGTCATGATCATATTAAATTCACCGACTTCATCTCCATTATTTTTCAAACTGAAAATAATTATTTGGAAAATGCATTGTAATACCATTTCAGGATATTGTGCCGCAATTACGAGGATATCTCATTCTTGCCAAAACTGCAATTCAATTTCCGACAAGAATTCTGGATAATGAAGGAAGAATCGTAGACCTCCAATTGAATGTTTCGGATTGTCGCAACTTCTGGAAGAGTGTTTTCGCTGCCCTACGACCATTTGTTCTTCAGCGGGTATTTTGAAGATCTGAGAAAATGTTACTACGCATAGTCACTTTCAGACACAACTAATTTTTGCTGAAAATGAAATGACAGTATCCTTGTTCAATGAGTTCAATAACGAAGTTCAAGAAATGTTCTACAAGAGAGTGGAATGTATGGTGGAGCAACATCACAATCATCAGGAAGCTATTGCAAGTTGAAAATGCAAAAAAAAATAAATCAATTTTATTGTAGGAAATTTATGTTTCAATCAATAGAGCATTTAATGATTGGAGGCTTTATGCTCAAAATCTTGAAGAAGTCGTCAGGCTTCCTGGTATTAATGACTTACACATTGAAATCGTTGATAACGATGAAAGTAATGAAGAGGATGAGCACGACGAAGATGAGGAAGAAGAGGAATCCGAAGGAGGCGAGCTTGAAGACACGGAGGCCATTGAAGAACGCGTTGACACTGTTGAGGATTCGGAAGTTGGCAACGATTATAAACACTAGTCTGATTCTTGCTATGAGCTGACAACTCTTTCTAAGTAAACTTTAAATTTTCTACATTTAATGTGCAAGTGTCTTCATGAGAATTCGATTATGAATTTAATAACAGTTGTAAAATTTATGATATTATAGGACTACTACATTTTGTAGTAAATGACTGTTCTGATTTTTTGTCTGATTTATATTCACTTATGTTTCAAAAAGGGGGTTTTCAATTATTCACTTGTTAAATGTTGTCAGGTATGCACTTCAATGCATTTTCTTTAATTATTTTTAGTATTTTTAATTTTGTTGTATACCGAATTGTTTTTTTTTAAATATTTTCCAGAAGATCCAGTTCAATGCTTTCAATTACTTCGATTTTATGAAATAAATAACAGTTTGGAAAAAAATTTCCAAAAATGACAACATCTGATTTTTTTCAATTCATGGCGGAATGAAAACAAAAAAATCAGTTACATTGATTTTTTTGTGTTTTCCGACTACCGATCCAATATTGAACAATGTACGAAACAACGAAATCCCATAATTTTTACCAATAAGTGGTTTTTCCTCTGTTGACTGAGTAATAAATGTCACAAGTAAAAAGGACAAGAATTAAAGACGCATGTATTATTTTATCGTTTGGAAGCGTGGTCATATATATCTCACATTAGATTCCCCTTTTTGTTATTATGAAAAGAAATTTTATTTTAATCGTATTGTTAACATTTGTATTTTAAGCATGTATTTTTTCTCAATTGACTTCTTGAATTCATTCAAATCATACATCCCAAATAGCATTTTAAGAGTATGCATTATAGGCACATGCATATTTTCTTTTCGCCAAATGATACGGGGGGGGGGCGTGGCTTGAATCCCAACGTCCACCAAGGGGGCGTGGCACTGGTCATGCGGTTTCTTTCTTTTTTTCTGAGTTTTTTCGTGTCCAATTCTTCTCATATTCCGTTACCATTTTCTTTTTGAATCTATTTTCCTTTTTCATCTTTTCAAGAATATATATTTTAATTTGTTTCAGCACAATGGATATGCCCTGTGATGAATTTTGCCAAGTGGTTTTTAATGCTATCGACGCTAGCGCTGAGCATTTTGTAAGTAGACATATCGGAATAATTTTAAATAATAGTTATTTTCAGGACAGAACAATGGGAAGAGCCGAAGAACACGGAATCGTTGATCTGTTTCAAGAGCTTGTAAGACACTACAATTTGATTGTCGTGAGATTGGAAGAGTTGATGGACGGCTGCATAGAAGGGAGTTGCAACCATTTGGAGGCTCGGGTGTGGTTTTTTTTTGAATTTCTAAAATAGACTATTAATCAAAACAGCATTTGATTGTGTTTTAATTTCTAAATATTATAGGCTCTTGTCCTGCGTCTTGGTCGGATTTGCATTCATGCCACCAACATTCTTGGCAATAATGTCATCCAGTTTGCCAATGCTGCATAAACGGATGACACCACACCAAAAAGAGCAGATTAATAATAAATTATCTGTTTCTACTAAATTCTTGTATTTTGTACATAATAGTTAATGGTTTTCCTCATTTGTTGATTTGTTGCCATATTTTTGTACATAAGGTTCCAATAATGCGGGAAGTGGATACCTGCCACCCGTTATTATACCCCTTCACCCTTTGGTTTCATTCTCATTATATTCCCCTATCACATTCTCAACGGTTCTACAGAAATCATTAACCTAGTATCAACCTTTGTGTGAGTTATTGTTTCCCAGTTACAATTATTCTAATCATTTTCAAGGTGGACATAATAAACCTGTGTTGGATTAAAATTGTGCAAAAACAAAATTTAAGGAAGCAGTTTTCTCAACAAAACAAACAAATTTCAGGTAACTAATTCTTTACCCCTTCAAACGCGCATTTCTTAGCATACAGCAAAGTAGGGAACAAAAAAGCAAAAGGTCCCTCAGTCATCCACCTTTCATATTTTCTCATCTTTTGACTATGTACATGTTGGTGTGCCACGTTACACCGGCACATTTCGCCAAGGCTTAAATCGCATATAAGAATTCGAGGACTTTCAGAGTGGTGGTGATGGCTTTCAAGAGTTTTGTTTCTGAATCAAATCAGATAATCCAAAAAAGAAAAAAGTCAACATTTGATGCTTTACAACTTGAAATTGATCAAGCGATGACAAGAAAGTTGTGTCAAAAAATTTTTTTTGTTATTTATATGACTATTCCGCACAGCGCGAGACAGGAGACAAAAACTATTAGTAATATTGCTAAATTACGCAATAATGATTGAAGTGGGTAAATTCAAAGCTCATTTCAGTGAAGCTTGTGACAGGGTCAAACAAAACGGCATATCACATAACTTTTCTTCGTGATTCGCAGAGCTTTTTTCATATAAAAATATGTTTTACAACTATAAAAAATACTACGGTGATGAGTCAACGCCGTTGTTAACAAATTTCATAATATTTTTGAAAGCACTGCTAGGAATTATCTTTTTTAAATAATTATTGTAATAATTGAAATTCTATAAAATAAACTTACTGTAAAAAAACTACTGGTTTAATCCTATCCTGTAACCAAGCTTGCGCTAGATATATTTTGCTAAGTGCAACCTTGGCTAAAGGATAGGAGTCTACAAAATACTTTCGCTGCTCCATTGCTCAAGAGAGTGTGAATAGCAGATAATAGCATCATTGTATTAAAATATTGATTGAACAAGCGCACACGGAAAAATCGGCGACCACTCATAATGTCGACTTGTCGTAGAAAACTAACACGAATGTATGTGCGACCAGCAGGGGGAAGAGAGAAGAGGGCATCGACGATGAGTGGAATTTTGATGGCCGTAACACCAATCGTTCATCGTTGGTCATGGTAATGAAATATGTCTCTCATACTCTCTTCCATATAACATTAATTATCACAGTTTACAAAAAAAGTTTTAATTTAATGCTTATTTTTTTAACGATTAGTGTAAATTTTGGCACTTCTCCACCCTTCAGTACTTCTAAAAAGGCACCGAAAGATAGTCCATCATGCCAAAACCCCGTCCCTCTCGGGACCTTCTTTGGTGGGCAGAAAGAGGTTTCAGATCCCTGGGCCTTCATCGCCGTAGCTAGGCTCTGGGCATCATAATTAACCCACCCGAGCTTCTCGCACGGGCATTTCCCTCTCTAAGGCAACCCTAGAGTACCAAGTCGACCTCTCGGGAGGCTAAGGCTTCATTTAAGCAGTCCAAGACTGCTCAATCCGCAAATTCTAGGCTTGAACAGTCCCAGACTGCTCAAGCCTTCAAGATTCATCTTGACGCGGCCCTCGGCCGATCAAGATTCATCTGCCTCCGTCGGTACAGGCCCCCCGGGCCACCGACATGCTCCCCGAGCATGGTGAGAGGCTTCCACAAAACATTCAGAAGAGAACAGCCAAAAAAACCGACCGCTCGCGGTCAAAACAGAGCGAAAAACTGACTAATTTAGGCCAAAATTTTTCATTTGTTTACTCCCAAAATCCTACTTCCTGGCGTCGCGGCGGGAACCCGTGGGAAAATCACCCATCACGCCCTATAGACTCTCACCGTCTGCGTCTATTCACTAGGGTTGCAACCGCGCCCCATCGCACAGTGTAGATTTACGGCCACTTTTTCGAAATTATTTCTCCTCTATTTTTCCCATTTTTACCTCTATATTTTCCATTTATTTCCCCTTTTTCAGGTCAAATCGTCCCGGATTTGACACTCCCCCCCGGGGCGTATCATCTCCCTGTGAGATGATTTCCCGCCCGCCGGCGGTGATCTACGGCCTCCGAGTCCGTAGATCATACCGTGGCCGAGGCTCCGCCGTCGGGTTTTGGTTCTTGTCGAGATCCTCGTCTCGTACTAGCTCATCCGCATCCACTTCGAGGGGAACGAGTTGATTCACGGGCCGCAAGGTTGTACGACCCTTGCACCTTATAGAGACCGTCCTGATCACGCCACTCCTCCCGTCTGAGATCTCTTCAGTGTGAGAGGCCCGAAATAGTCTATCCCAATTCGTTCGAACGGGCGAGCCCTAGTCACTCGGCATTTCGGAAGCGCTGGCAACTCCGGGTATCGGAACGGTCGTCCGTTCATCTTTTGACAAACTACGCACGATCGTAGCGTTTGAACTACCAGTCGTCGTAGACCCGTGATCCAGAATCGCTCTCGAACCGCTGCCATAGTGTGCTCCCGTCGCCTCGAACCTTTTCGAGCACCTGACAGTCTCTAACCAGACTCGTCGCACTCCGCGGTGCCGTTTATGCTCCTCCACCGCTCGGAGCCCATCAAGAAGAGCCTTCTCTGGCACTTTCGCCTCGGTTAACTCGCCAATGGCCGCCGTTTCCAGCTCGGCCAGTCGGACCAAGTCCTCCAAGGCCTTCTTGAGCGTAGTCCAAATCGGCCTAGCCGTTCGGAGTTCTTCCAACGAGGGAACGTTTCCTTCGAGGTTGTCCAGGTGAGCAGCCGCCGTCCCAGCCGCTTTACCGCCGCCGAGACTCGTCTAGTCACCTGGGTTTTCAGTTTTTGGATTAAGGGTTTGACCTGGGTTGTCATCGTCGTATTCACTGTTTGATACAGTAATAATTCCGTTATCTCTGAGACGTGGCGAATAACGATACGAGACGAACGACTATACACGACAAAAGCATTTACTACAAACTGGCAGGCCTTATACGATTTCGATGCCTCCGTTACAATACTGAGATCCTCGGAAATCCGAGGTTGGAATGGGTGGTCCCCCTCCCCATGCCATAACGACCGGACCTGGTCGGTCACGGGCTGAATTTCCGCGCTGGTCCCCGACCTCGTCTATCTAACCATGTCATTAGAGATTGGTCAGCTTCCAGACCGCGTGCCTGTGCCGGAAATCTATCGAGATTACCGCGTCTTATCACGACTGCGTGGCGGTTGATCAGGCCACCTCGCTGCCACGTCGGGTTCCGCCGTGACCCGGAACCTTGCACCTGCTATCAGCCAGAGTCTGGGGCAGTTGGGGCTATTAATACCCAACTGTACCGTCCCCGACTTATGGTGGTCTCAGCTCCACCCAGAGTTTCAAGATTAACATCCAATTGTCGTTCGTCAGTTGTTCACCCCCCGTCTGAACGATGAGAGTCAGCCCCTTCTTATCCGGTTCGTCAACGACCTCGTCGTTCCCTTTCAAGTTCAATCGAATCAATAACACATTGCTATTAATAACATTTATCTGACAAAAAAATAACAAAATTTATCAATAGGGATCACATCCCTCTTCCCTTGCCGGCTCAGGCCTTCTTGCAGAAAACCTGCAAGTGGGCTTCCGAGCCACACCTCGGGCACTTCAACCGCTGGTGGCGGCACTTAACTCGAGCTGAGTGCCTGGCACACTTCAGACACAGCTCCGCCTCGATGGCCTTGAGCAGCCGGTCCGTCGCCGTCGGGAATTTCTGGCAAAGCTCCTCCTTGTGGTCCTCGGCGCACAGCGTGCAGGTGATAACCTTCTCCGGCTTTCCGGCGCCGCCGATCGTCACCTTCGGTTCCGAAGTCGCGCTCGCGAGTACTGCCGCCAGTTGCTTGTTAAGAGTAACATGCTCTTCGCGTAGCTGTTGAAGCATCAACAGCACGTCCTGATGAGCCTGCTTCTCCCTTCCCAAGGCGCGCCGCATCTCCGCCACCTCCATTGCCAGCTCCACCGTTTTGGTCCGAATGTGGCTGGTGTCCGTCGCCACCCGTCCGACGTCGTTCTGGAGCGTCTTGCTCCACGACGCGATCGTGGCCTGCATGGCCGACTCGCCTTGAACCGTCGCTTCAAGGGCTCTGAATATCATTCATCAAGTAAAGGCAATCTTACGGTAACCCATACCTCATCGTCCTCTGGTGCCACTTCTTGTCCGATCTACTCTCGATCTCCGCGATCATGTGCTCGAGCTCCTCTCGCGTGAGCCCCCGATCGACTCCGAACCGCGTCTTCTTCGCCGGAGGGCTTCCCAAGTCCGCTTGGGTAGCTACGTCGGCCGAAACCGGGCCACACTCGTCCGGTGCCGCCGTCGAGTCCTCGACCCTTCCAGCTATCGCTGACTGATCGCCTTCAGTGGGAAGGTCGTCGATCGGCTCAGTCTCATCGCCATTCTTCGACGCTCTCTTCGAGCCTCGTTTGCTCTTCGGAGTCATTGCACCTGAACCTGAACCATGTTCACCATTAGACAATTAATCAGAATCACAGATAATTCCGGAGAATAACACTCCTGTCATAAATTGAACAACATTCAACACTGTTAATCATCAACATGTCTTTATGACTTAAATCAAAAAACAATCAATTATCCGTTGCAATGCGCCAATCTTTCCGCCGCGGGGTGTGCGTGCCAGAAGTGCACGTGCGGCCCTCCACAGATGCGGCAGGTCACCGGCCTATCACCGCATTCCGTCACCGTGTGGTGATATCTTCCGCAGCGTAAGCATACGCCTATCCGATCCGCCGCCTTCTGACGCTGGCACTGGAACACCACCACATTGCATCGCCATGTGCCGTGTGTCCTCGAATGACAGAAGGTGCATGTCCTCTCCCTTCTGTCCTTGTTGGCCACCGCCTGGTCTTCATCCTTCGCGACGGCCCACTCGACTCGTTCTATCATCGCCGTCGACAGGCGATGATCGCATTCGGCAGGCGCTTCTCGGCGCTCTTCCTTCACCAAGTCCGCCACTGTCTTGCCGAGCCGCCAATAGAACTCATCGTCCTTCGGCGCATCGCTGACCAGTGCTTTCAGCACCGCGTCATAGACGGTGTCTTTGCCGCTCATGTCCGCCGCTGAAATTCAACCAATTAACTTCCCAAGTTCTAACGGTCGAAGAAAGCGCACGGTAATTACGAGAAATATGACCTGGTTGTCGCCATCAGGATCCTATCTCTTTCAAGTACCCACCGGTCGATGCACCATGTAAATTTTGGCACTTCTCCACCCTTCAGTACTTCTAAAAAGGCACCGAAAGATAGTCCATCATGCCAAAACCCCGTCCCTCTCGGGACCTTCTTTGGTGGGCAGAAAGAGGTTTCAGATCCCTGGGCCTTCATCGCCGTAGCTAGGCTCTGGGCATCATCATTAACCCACCCGAGCTTCTCGCACGGGCATTTCCCTCTCTAAGGCAACCCTAGAGTACCAAGTCGACCTCTCGGGAGGCTAAGGCTTCATTTAAGCAGTCCAAGACTGCTCAATCCGCAAATTCTAGGCTTGAACAGTCCCAGACTGCTCAAGCCTTCAAGATTCATCTTGACGCGGCCCTCGGCCGATCAAGATTCATCTGCCTCCGTCGGTACAGGCCCCCCGGGCCACCGACATGCTCCCCGAGCATGGTGAGAGGCTTCAACAAAACATTCAGAAGAGAACAGCCAAAAAAACCGACCGCTCGCGGTCAAAACAGAGCGAAAAACTGACTAATTTAGGCCAAAATTTTTCATTTGTTTACTCCCAAAATCCTACTTCCTGGCGTCGCGGCGGACCTTATAGATTCTCACCGTCTGCGTCTATTCACTAGGGTTGCAACCGCGCCCCATCGCACAGTGTAGATTTACGGCCACTTTTTCGAAATTATTTCTCCTCTCTTTTTCCCATTTTTACCTCTATATTTTCCATTTATTTCCCCTTTTTCAGGTCAAATCGTCCCGGATTTGACAATTAGCAATTAATATTCAAAAGAATGTGTGGGAAATGTTAGTTTCATTGCAAAATGTTGGAAGTGTTTTAAACTGCATGCATTTTGTTTCAAAAACTTAAGAAAGTGTAAAGCAAACGAAACGTTTTATTGTCAAAAATTGCTCGAGAATTTTTCCTCAAAAGACACATCGGCCTTTTTCACTTTAATGCATTTGAACGGCTAAAATATTAAAAAAAAAGCAACAAAAATTATCTACGGTATCTATTTTACTGTACAAAATATTTGTTTTTTCTCTAATGTATCCAAAAAATCGATATTAACATATTTTTATGGGAGCTTATTCGATATATAAATATTATTGTTTTTATCAGATATGTGAAAAACAATAACAAAAAGGACCGTATCAAGGCACCACCCACTTAATTATGCTAGATGGCTACGTAAAATATCATTCATACACTGTCTACTCCGGCAACATGAAGCTCCCCGTCATTCTTCTTTTCCTCGTCGTCTCCAGCCTCTGCTCCAACAGTAAGCCATACGAACCATTTCAAAATATCCACTTTATTATATCCAATATCCAGTTTATTATATCCCAATATCCACTTTATTTTAGCGGAGGATCCAGAATTTGACTTTGATATCGACGCCTTCTTTGGATATGATGCCTCTCAGAACACGACGACTACTGACCCGACGACTACTGAACCGACGACTACTGGACCGACGACTCCTAAACCGATCATAACAACGACAGAGGTGTCGACTTTTGAAATTGACGCCACTATTGTAATTTATGTAATTACCCTTTTATCGGCTCTGTTTTTCCTTCTCATGTTTCTTTTTAATATGTGCCAGCTCTTTTTAGAATAAATTGGTTCTTATGCTTTTGGTTTCGCATTGCAATTTTTTCAGAAATATATCGAGTCGCGACTGTTTTCCTACAAAATTTAAAAGGGGAGGGAATTTGGCATTTGAACGAACAAGATAAAATTATGAACCGAAGACGACTACTGTACTATGATTATTTGGAATGTATCGGTTAAGTATGCCGGAACACATTAAAACTGCAGCCAAATTGGAAATTAGTGAAATACAAGTTAATATGAAACCGAAGTTCAACATTGGAGACTAGGATAAAGACAGGCAAAATTGCAAATGTACTGTGATTCTAATAGAGATAATAAAACAATTCGCAAATCGAAAGAAGTCAATGAAGGAATAGTACTAGCATTGCCGCAAAAAGAGGATAAAAATATGCGTTTTTCAATGTAATCCAGTTGAACGGCTGAAAAACTAAATAAAAGGGATACATTTATTATTTTCGGTCTATATTTAGGAATGTGAGCGCGTTAGGATCAATATTGCGCTTGCTCAACTCTCTTCTAACGCTGCTTGATAACAATCTCTTACAACGTCGTCTTCATTTTGCTTGTGTAGTTTGATCCATCTCCTATATTGTGCAATACACCTTTATTTCAATATTTTTTAATATTTCAGCCGTTCAAATGAATGAAATTGAACAAAACCAAGTTGTCCTGTCAGAATAAATATTCGAGCAATCTTTGACAATATTTTTTCTCAAAACATTTATGAAACTAAAAAACCCAATTTTTTTTTAATGTCTGTCTCAGAAGTGTGTTTTCTCAATAATATCGTTAAATTTGCCACTAAATAGCCAAATTCAATTAATATCAAATACTTTTTCAAAATAAAAATAATTAGATCTAAAATGACGCCAGAGTGACCGAAAAACACGACAGCATTTTGTAGATTACACTTTTCATGAACTGTTTTTATCAATATATTTCCGAATCATTTATGCGCAAAAAACATATTTCTATAGTTTTTCGGTTTTTAAAAAATCATTTTGAAAAGGTAATTATGTCTGGACAATTAATTTTTTATGCACGACTTCAAATTATTAATAATTTATTCGTTTATGAAAATTCAAAAAAAATAGTGAATAAAAAATACAATGATAAAAATAAAGATTATTGAAGAATGACGAAGCAATAGCAATTTAAAATTGATACAATTAAAACTTTTGACACAGTTGTGGTAGTTGTTGTTGAAGATTTTCAGTTGTAGTGTCTTTGTTACCTTATGACCGTAGCTAATAGAACAGGTGTGCACGAAGACATTGGGTTTGATGAATCTAAAATGTTTTGAATGAGAATCAATATGGAAGAGTATCAAGTCATACCTATTCATCCTCCTCGTCGTCGCTTTCCCAGCGGACCATTTCCCCATCTTGAAATTCATCTTCGTCCATTTCCTCTTCTGATTCGAATCCTTCATCGTCTTCTCTCGATTCGCGGAACTTCTTCATGGTTTCTATAAGGATCTCCGCCCTTTTGTGATTCTGCTCGTCTTCGTTCATGTCTCGAATTTCGGTCTCCAACATGAAGAATGTATTCAGGTTCCATTCGACTTCGTTTGGGTCGAATAAAACTGCTGGCTCCATTGCCACTACCGTTCGGTACAGTGCCGTCATACATGCTTCTTCCACTTCATCCAACTCGGATTCGTTCGAACGAGATTGAATGCCAGCATATTCGAGCAGGATGCAATTGATGGAGAACCAAGCCCACTCTTCATAAGAAAAGTTTTCGCCGAATTGCTCAAGGCGCTCAAGAGAATTCATATTTTGCCTGTAAATGAAATGTTAAGATAGCAGAGAAAAGAGACATAAGCCATAGATACTGAGTAATTGGTTTGGCATAGCAGACCGAAAAAAGAAAACACAGAATGATGTCGGAAATGGTCATTAAACCGTGCTATTTATACCCAATTTTTTGCACCCATTCAACGTTTTCCCATCCGCCCATTTTTTGCACGTCTACCTACACGCTTAGCACATCTCAGGTGAAGAAGCACGAAGTCTTCACACATATCAGCTTTACCTTCACTTGTTTACATGCTTTGTCACATTTCCCAATTAGAAGTGCGATAATGGAAACCTAGCACTATCAGTTTTCGCAATACCCGATCGATCAGGCCGAGAAAATCCTATAGGAAAATTAAAGGAACTTTGAATATTTAGGTTTCCATGATTTTATCTTGTTCGTTCAAATGCCAAATACTCTTCCCTTTTAAATTTTGTAGGAAAACAGTCGCGACTCGGTATATTTCTGAAAAAATTGCAATGCGAAACCAAAAGCATAAGAACCAATTTATTCTAAAAAGAGCTGGCACATATTAAAAAGAAACATGAGAAAGAGAAACAGAGCCGATAAAAGGGTAATTACATAAATTACAATAGTGGCGTCAATTTCAAAAGTCGACACCTCTGTCGTTGTTATGATCGGTTTAGGAGTCGTCGGTCCAGTAGTCGTCGGTTCAGTAGTCGTCGGGTCAGTAGTCGTCGTGTTCTGAGAGGCATCATATCCAAAGAAGGCGTCGATATCAAAGTCAAATTCTGGATCCTCCGCTAAAATAAAGTGGATATTGGGATATAATAAACTGGATATTGGATATAATAAAGTGGATATTTTGAAATGGTTCGTATGGCTTACTGTTGGAGCAGAGGCTGGAGACGACGAGGAAAAGAAGAATGACGGGGAGCTTCATGTTGCCGGAGTAGACAGTGTATGAATGATATTTTACGCAGCCATCTAGCATAATTAAGTGGGTGGTGCCTTGATACGGTCCTTTTTGTTATTGTTTTTCACATATCTGATAAAAACAATAATATTTATATATCGAATAAGCTCCCATAAAAAATATGTTAATATCGATTTTTTGGATACATTAGAGAAAAAGCTAAACAAAGGAATGGTACAGTTCAGATAGTCAGTTTGTCGGTTTGTCCTTCGCCTGTTGATGCGCGAATGTCCTTGGCTTGCCTGGAACGAGGTAGGATTACGGCTCCATCAGCTGTTCTTGTAGTGATCTCATTCGGATGCGAGTCCGACCGTCTCATGGGAGGCCTTCCCCTTGTGTGTTTTTAGAAATTGATCAGTCAGAAACTATTTTACGCTGAAGTATAATGGTATCAACCAAAATGCGGGGTTCGATATGCGAGGCATGAAATTATTTATGCCGGCATTACTTCCACGTGATTTTTTGATACCTCAAAATTTTTGATGCCCTGTTTTGCGCGGAACGGTTTGGCGCTGCCGAGACATCTGTCTCTCCTTCTTCCACACGCTCTCTTTCTCTCTCGTTGTCTTGAACCTTCTCGATTTTACACAGACTCTCAAAATGGCAATTCTATGTTTTTATGTGATAATTATTGAAAACAATAATAATATTAAAAATAATAAATATTTACGATAAGCTAAGCCGTGCCACGCTTTTTCAAAACAGACGCATTAATTAATGAATCGCGAAGATTGTAGGGACTGAAAAAAAGTTTTTATTATTTTAATTTAATATTTTAGCCGTTCAAATGCATTAAAGTGAAAAAGGCCGATGTGTCCTTTGAGGAAAAATTCTCGAGCAATTTTTGACATTAAAACGTTTCGTTTGCTTTACACTTTCTTAAGTTTTTGAAACAAAATGCATGCAGTTTAAAACACTTCCAACATTTTGCAATGAAACTAACATTTCCCACACATTCTTTTGAATATTAATTGCTAATCGTTAAAAATTGAGAGACATATTTCGTTACCACGGTTCTTGCGATGATCTCCTTCCGCGAAGCGAATCCGGCTGTCTCAGAGAGCAGACAATCGTTAGAAGAGTAGACCATAATAACATCGGTTCTGTCCTTGATTATATTGAACCCTGCATCAGCCACTCTCTAACCGTTAAAAATAAAACAATTAATTCTTATCATAGTATAACAATAAATTTTATGTGAGAAATGATTTTAAGCTTTTTGTCTTTTATGGCTTTTGAAGTTAAATAAATCTTTCAATAGAACAGCTTTGGATACATATAACGATATGAAAAACAAACTTAGCAGCAAAAACTTTTTCAGAGTTCTTACAAAATTTTTGTCAAGAAAACAATAATTTCAGAAATCAAAAACCTTCAAAGCAGAAGTCATTTGCATTCCCGTACCAAGTAAAGATCAGTATCTTAATACATCGAAAAATGTGTTCATTTTGGAACAATCCATTTTTTTATTAGAAAATTTTACTTTGTCCAATTCAGCTTTTTAAATAACAATTTTTCAACGTGAAAAGTATGTCAACTAGAATATTTCAACAAAAAATATTAAATAATGATTTATTCGTCGATTGCGACAATAATTTTTGGTTTTGTTCTTTTTGAGCATGCTTCATCAGTTTAAATCTATAGCTGAACGGATAAATCAAACACATCAAATCGGGTAGAAAAATAACTTACACACTGGTGAGCTGTAAAACAAATTGGGATTTAGAAAATTGTGGCCGTCAGACGGCGGAAATTAAAAATAAAGAAGCAGCCAAAAATGTTAACAAATTCTTAAAAAAGTTAACAAATAACAAGGTTACTAATAAATGCGCGAATTGGAATACAAATCAGGAAAAAACAACAGAATTGTTGTAGGTCCTCAGAGTAGAACAAACAAAATGCACAGGGAAACGATTTCACAATTTTTGGGAAGTCTTATGCGAATGAATAAACACCAAGAGAAATCTACAATAAATTATATATTAAATTTTGAACAAAAAATGAAAAACTAAGAAGAAGTTAACATCGAATTTGTTAAACTGTAGCACTACTTGCTAGCGCGCAAAATGATCTAAGCATGTTCAGCGTAAGACTTTGTAACAACGAAAAAACAAAAAAGCAAATCTCACCAATATATGGAGGACATAATGGAATTGTTGAAAACTGATTCCTATTAATTGTTTGAATTAATTGAACGCGTTGGTGTCATCATTATCATTGATTGATTCAACAGAGCCCATCGGTGAAATTCTGTAATATTTCTATTTTAATATTTAAAAATTTCTATTTCATTTTCAAATTTCCCTAAACTTACGCTGCGAGAGCGAATGAGTTCTCATCACAGGAAAGTCTTGAAACGGGCCTGTCCATAGATGCAGACGAGAGTGTTGAAATAGATTCATTGCGGCGAATTGCTCTGATCATCATTGAAGCACTTAAAACTTGCATGATTTGGCGTTTAATTAATTATAAATAAAAACCCTGGTATTTCGGCGCGTTGAGAATTTTGACCATTGTTGGGATCGTGATTTTGAAGAGCTTGTCCTCCTTGGGAACTGTTTGGGTCCGTTCTACCTGCAAACAAAGTTTGCAATATGGATACGCAATTAAAAAATAGCCTTATTTCATTTTTTTGCTATTTTGAACGAGGTTCATCACGAAATAACCACTTTCAGTTTCTCCTTTATATATATATATATATATATATATATATATATATATATATATATATATATATATATATATATATATATATACAGCAAGTTAATGATAATAAAATGATTAACTCTCAGTTTTTTTTTTTTATAATTACTTATGGTATTTATGATTATCTGCGGAAACCCCTAAAATAGTCAAAAATTGTCCTTGAATATGTAAATTTTCATGAAAAGTAACCTATTTCGAAAATATTGAAGAGATTATCAAAAAAAGTTGATGTAAAAACTTAAAAATACAACAAAATACCCACCATATAGTTGACGATTGTGCCAGTTGAAAAATCGACGGTCAATTTGAACTATGAGCTCCTATAAATACATTAGGATTACAAATTTTAGGCTCACATAATTTCTTACATATGGTTCACGATGATCATGATAACCTAGTTGACATCCTAAACGAATGTTGAAAATTTCCAGAATTTGCACTTTGACGTAAAAGTAATCTGCTCTACTTTGTTCATCAAATGGTGGTCTCCACAAATTACGCTGAAATGGACAAAAAGTTTTGCTAAAATTTACCGAATAATTTGTCCTTACTAATTCTTCAATACATTCCAAAACATCACGTAGACAAAAATGCCAGTATCTACGACAGACAATGTCCTGATTCATTGTCATGACAAGCAACTGAATAATAAGGACATTAGATATAAAAGAGGCTGAAATTGTGTTAAAAAAAAAGATCAAACTAATGATTCATTTTTTGAATGGAAATACGAATAAAACAGGCAAACATTTTTATGGCATATTAACCAAAGAACAAAAATTACGAAAGGAATGGAAAATTCGAGCAATTTAAATCATTGATTAGGCTCTGAAGCGGAAATAAAGCACAAAGCATAAACGCACTTTATAATGCACAATTATTAATAATCCAATTAATGTGCATCTCAGTCAGCGCCCAAACTGCCATGAAACCAAAACACCAAATCTACTGTTATTGGTCTAAAAAGATTGACCCCGCCCATACCGTAACCTCTAGCCAATAGGAAACACTTGTTTTGCGTTATCAATATGTCGTTTTGAACGTAGTTCTGGTTGATAGTTCGTACCTCACACTTGTTTCGAAAAAAAATAAAACGTTTTTAAATGAAATTATTGGTATCAATATTCTAGATGAATGATTATTATGTTGAAAATCAACATATCTTCTACAAAATAAATAAATAAACCAATTTCAACTAAATTTTGTTAAAATTTGCTTTAAATAGAAGTAATTGATTCTGAATGAATACTAGAAGAAAAAACGATCAAATTTTTCTTCACAACAAAATTTATTAGTTGCAACAACAAGAGACAAAAATCAAAATTAACACGCTCTAAGACGTAGAAAACAACATGATACAGTAATAGATCATTTTAAAAACGATTCAAAAGTCGATTGGTGGCTCGCGGCAAATTGTTCGAGTCGGCGATGGTGGCGGCATGAGCGTTTTGTAGTACTCGTATAACGGAATTGGGATCTTCTGAAATATTGACAATTGTCTTAAAAACGACTCGTGCTGTACTCACCTCCTCATCGAATCCATGCTCCACTGCTCTTAGGAATTCAAACGGATATGTCGAGCAGAGCTTCTTTTCGAAAAGGCATTGCTCGCAGAATGCATGCACTTCAAATGCGTTTTCTTTTTCGAATTCTTCGATATCCATTCGTGGCTTTCGATTTAGCAAAACTCCAAAATTCGCGATTTTATGATGCATCGCATATTCGGCGTTTTCATCGATGATGTCAATCATTGTCATGATATAATACTTGGCAAAAAATTCTTCATTCTGAAATATATGGTCTTGAAATGTCGATTGAATGATATCGTGTATTTTGACCAAAAAAGTGAAAATTGTTTTGCAGAAATTCCAAACAGAGGTTTTCAGAATTTCCACAGATCATCTGATTCGAACTATTGAATATAATTTGAACTAATTTGAAAACGATGTTTAAAATATGCAAAAACGTACGGTAATTGGCAATTTTGGCGGCTCGCGAGGCTTTATTTCGTCTCCAGAAGGAGAAAAAATAGTAGTGTCCTCAATGATTCTAGTTTTACGCAGTGAATACGCTTCACGTCGCAGCGACGTCAGTTGAAGATCGCTCCAGCCTGCAATGTTGAGTTAATGCCGAGTTTCCCAGTTGCAATGACTAACCATTCAATTTCTTTCCGGACAAATCCGTCCATACTTTCTGTAGAATTCTTTCATCGCGCTTCTGAAACGCATAAAAATCATGAAAATTCGAAAATTGTCGAAAACATACCGTTTTTATTGGTGTTAGGACAAACAAAAACTCTCGAAAGTCCGGCGGAAGCCAGTCTTCTGGACGCGGGTCGTTTTCCTCGGTGCATCGGCGGCAAACCAATCGCATTCTCATCACTTTGGCGCGTTTGTGATTGATAACGAGGGCTCCAAGAATAGGAAGATGATGTTTTCCACATGATAGTTGTGTTTCAACTGATGCCGCAGCATACAAATTCCAAGTGAAATACACAAAATCCTGAAAGTCGTCAATTATTAACTGCAAAAAACAATGTGTTTACCTTTTCGGCTTCTTCCTCGCCAACTTTGGCAAAAAAGCGCTGAAATAAACATTTTATGACGAAAACAGCTATTAAATAATCTTACACATGCGAGATGACGCTTGATTTGAGAGCGAGTGGGTGATGTAGAAAATACGCGATGAGAAGACATTGGCTCTGAAAAATAGAATGAAAATAACAATGAGAACAGTGGAAGCGAAATCATTCAATAGATTGAGACGATTTGATAAAAATATAATTTCAAAATCAAGATGAAAAAAATTTTTACGAAAAAAATGGAAAAAACCGGAAAATTTTGTGAATCAAGGAGAAAATCGATTTTTAGTGGTTCAATTCTTTAGCTGTGCTACTCGGCATAACAATTAAAATTAAAGCTTCAAATTCTCTATCGAATGGCAAAAAAATTGTCAGAAAAGGCAAAAATTTCGTGGAGTTGTGAATTTTTCAAATATTGTTGGAAAAATTAAGAGTAAAAATGAATTTTTGTTGCAATCTCTCATGGCTACAATGTTTTAGGGACAATAAATTGATAGAACTCATTGATTTAAAAATTTTAATGAAAAAAAAAATTGAAAATTGTTGAAAATTGATCTAATGACGAATTTTTTAAGCTTTTGGCCTAAAGCTTCAAAACTGATTTTTCGCAATGAAATTGACATCAGACAAGTTTGCCGTTAATTTATAAAGAAAGATCACAACATTTTGAGTGGAATAGAAAAAAAACGATGAAAAACGATGAAGATTTCGAGGAGAAACGACGAAATTAAAAAAATAGGTAAAAATCAAAGAAACCAAGTGATAGAGGCTTGAGCTCACTCTTAAAGGACGCTCTGGGTTCTTGTAGCGAAAATGCGGCAGAGCGGCAATTCAAAATTCAAAATCTGAAATATCAAAAATGGGCAAACTTTCAAAATGCTCCGATTTGCATGAAAATTTCAGGGATTATGGAGAGGCATGAGTGAAGACGATTTTTCGTGTTTTTGTGACTCACCGATCGTTGCAGGACATGCTATGCGCCTTTAAATTTCATAACCTAAAATGGTCTAAAATCGGTCAAAATGAAGCAATTTTGAAGCGGTTTTTTGCATTCTGGCTCAAATTTTGTCGAGAATTTGAATTTTGGCACACCGAACAAAATTGCTAAGCGGTACAGTTGGAAAAAGTACAGTAATCCTACCGTATACCCAAATATGACAAAAAAAATCCTAAATCAGCTAAAAACTCTTTTTTTGTCAAGTTATTTATTATTTTTTCTACATGACAAACTCAAGAATGATATAGAAACATTTATAGTATTTAACAAGAAAATTGAAATTTTGATGGTCCGTCTTCAATTTTTCGATGAAATAAAGGAAAAGTAACATGTTACGGTACTTAAACTGTTCGCAACAGGATACTCTATCAAAAAAAAATTAGTGCAAGTCGATTAAATACTTTAAACAAGCTTATTTCTAACAACAAATAGATGAAATAAAATTTTTGAAGGTCCCATCTAATATTTCGATCGAACTTGGGTATAAGATAAAAAATTATTAAATAAAAGAAAAAAATAGTCAGAATTTGATGCTTCACAACGTTGAATAAACCTAATTTGATTGAAATTCACTGAAAAGCGAATTTCGACAAGAATTTTGATGTTGCGATTATTTTGTTAATAATCAGTTAACAAAATCGTTTTGAGTTATTTGTCACTAATAACCACCATTATCGTTTAATTAATAAACGTCACCCACACACTCAGCACCAGACATCGGTGTTTACTTAATTAAGAAAAAAAATCAAATATTGCCACGTAGCCCACCTTATAAAAAAAAAGGGTGCATCAATGACACACATACACACACTCACGTTTTTTGTTTTTTTTTTTAAATATTTTACCATTTATTTTTTGTTATACCTATTCTTTTCTCAATAAAAGTTTAATTACCCAAGTTTGAGATTTTAACTACTGGAACAACCAAAGTATTCTTACTAAAGACTTTTAATTATATGACAGATGAGGAAAATTCTTTACCATTTTGAGAATGGTTATTTAAATTTTTAGCCCCCATGTATTTACGGTTTTTCCAACATCATCTAAGAATTTTGCCATTTAATAACGCAATTCTCAATATAGAGCTAAATGAGGGCCAAAAAGGCAAAACGTTCCTCAGTCATCCCTATTTGATAAGCTTAACTTTTTTTTAAAGCATATTTCTATTGCATTTGTTCCGATTCAGCTGTCTAGGCTATAAATAAATGGTCTGAAAGCCTAAGAATCAGGAAAACATGACACTTAAGACACACACGTTTTTATGATTAATCTTTCAGTCAGAAGTGAATATAATTTTCCCTACAACTGACAACATTTACGCTCTCTTGAAGGTTTTGCCCCAAATTTATCTGAATTCATACAAATAACAGCAAGAACTGAATGAAAAATTTTGATTTCCATTAATCGATATATAGGAATAATTATGAAACTTTGAAACACCAAAAAACGGAACCCAGCGTTGAAAGAAACAAGCATTGAATATTAAATATTTGACTTTCATTCATCCCAAATTTCAACAAACTTACCACTGAAAGAAAAAAAAAAACAATTCATGACCAGAGAACAGTTACAATCGACCCTTTTTGTCATTGTAATCTGAATTCCTGAAAATTCAAAGCTTTGCTCCAAATTTATCCGAAATTCTTTAAGACATTATTAATATTATATATGTACATGACTTATATTAAAAATATACAGATATATGAATTTCCAGGAGTAAATTCAAAGCTTTGCTCCAAATTTATCCGAAATTCTTTAAGACATTATTAATATTATATATATACATGAGTTATATGAAAAATATACAGATATATGAATTTCCAAGAGTAAATTCAAAGCTTTGCTCCAAATTTATCCGAAATTCTTTAAGACATTATTAATATTATATATGTACATGACTTATAGTAAAAATATACAGATATATGAATTTCCAGGAGTAAATTCAAAGCTTTGCTCCAAATTTATCCGAAATTCTTTAAGACATTATTAATATTATATATATACATGAGTTATATGAAAAATATACAGATATATGAATTTCCAGGAGTAAATTCAAAGCTTTGCTCCAAATTTGTCCGAAATTCTTTAAGACATTATTAATATTATATATATATACATGAGTTATATGAAAAATATACAGATATATGAATTTCCAGGAGTAAATTCAAAGCTTTGCTCCAAATTTATCCGAAATTCTTTAAGACATTATTAATATTATATATATATATACATGAGTTATATGAAAAATATACAGATATATGAATTTCCAATAGTAAATTCAAAGCTTTGCTCCAAATTTATCCGAAATTCTTTAAGACATTATTAATATTATATATGTACATGAGTTATATGAAAAATATACAGATATATGAATTTCCAATAGTAAATTCAAAGCTTTGCTCCAAATTTATCCGAAATTCTTTAAGACATTATTAATATTATATATATATATACATGAGTTATATGAAAAATATACAGATATATGAATTTCCAATAGTAAATTCAAAGCTTTGCTCCAAATTTATCCGAAATTCTTTAAGACATTATTAATATTATATATGTACATGAGTTATATGAAAAATATACAGATATATGAAATTCCAGGAGTAAATTCAAAGCTTTGCTCCAAATTTATCCGAAATTCTTTAAGACATTATTAATATTATATACATGACATTATTGATATTATATATGTACATGACTTATATTAAAAATATACAGATATATGAATTTCCAGGAGTAAATTCAAAGCTTTGCTCCAAATTTATCCGAAATTCTTTAAGACATTATTAATATAATATACATGACTTAAGATTTAAAAAAAAAGTAAAATAATAAACAAAACGGAATGGGAAGCTAGTCATTAGTGGAATGACTGGCATGACCGTAAGTAGTACGACTTTCCCAAAAAAAAAGAGATGGTTGGTCCCAAACGGTAGGACCGAGAATCCCAAGTGGTGGGATATAGAGGGAAGAGCCGCAAGTAGTACGGCAGGGGGAATCAGTCGACTGATAGAGAGAAGGGACAGTCGCAAGTGGTACGACTGGTGGCAGAAAAAGGGAAGGGGAAGCCGGCTTTCCCCAAAAAAAAAAAAGAGATGGTCCCAAACGGTAGGACTGGGAAGGAGTACAGACGTAAGTGGTACGACTGTATAGAGAGAAAATCGGTGGGATACAGAAGGGGAAGCCGTACGTCGGTACGACTGGTGCAAGTGAATAATAATAATAATAATAATAATATTATTAATAATAATAAAAATAAAAAAGCCTGGGCCAAAAAAATACCAACTACTTGACGCTTTTCCTTTCCTCGTTTCTTCTTCGAGACGTCGCCTCCAATTAGATCCATTCGATCAAAAATACCTGTAATTATTCGAGTTATTCTGGTAGATTGTGACTACTTCTTTACTTTTCGAAACCACTTTGTCGCTCCGCTCGAAGCCTCGGACAGCATCGATCTTTTGTCATTCCTCTTTTTCGCTAATCTTCACGTGATATGTCTACTCATGAATATGGGTTTAACGTCGGCCTGGACGCGACACTGCAGTAGGGTTAGTACTGACTAACGGAATCGCACCAGTCGAGAATCCCCGACACTTTCAACATAGCACATCCGAGAAGCTCGAATGAGGAATGACCTCGCCGCGCCCGCAGGTTATGCGGGGCACGGCGAGTCCGCGAGATATGCAGGCTTCCCGCAACTCGAGGAGCTGCGAGAACTGACGAAATTGCGCATCCGCCGGTCTTTTATAGTGCTACTGGTGTCGGTGCAAAACTTGTAATAGAGCGCATTTGTCGTAACGAACTGCAAATCTACGCCAAATCACCATAGATTCTCTTAGGTTAGCACACTCTCTGATTTCAGATCACCATGTATAGGGGGCGGAGCTTGGATTTTGTTATAAAAAACTGGCGAGCAATTTGCACCTGGTTACGATGGAGCACATTTGCATCAAAGAAACGCCGTAATAATGAGTAATCGCGATTTTCAAAGAAATTTCGGACCGTGGTATTGCTAGCTTCTGCGTAAAAAATACAGCTGAATTTCACACTTGAAAAGTGAAGGTTGAATTTAATAATCTGCGGGATTAATGATTTTTTTGCGAATAACCTGCTAATAGAGTGTTTTCGTTGTGTTTTCTTGTTATACATTTTTTCTTTTTTCCACAGGAAAGCTGATCACTTTCTAGAATAATTTTGTTTTCTTTTTCTCTTTGTTTTTTCTACACCAAAATCGCTCTTATTATTGTGAAACATACATACATTTTTAAAACATGTAAAAAAAAACATGGGCCAAAAAAAACAAACTAAAACGTTTCGTCTATGTTGTAAAGCATGAAATTTTGACAATCTTCTTTGTTTGGATTATCGGATTTCATTCACAAACAAAACAGTTAGAGACCATCACTCAGCAGCTCACCACCACTCTGAAAATGGTTGAATTCTTATATGCGATTTCAGATTTGGCCAAATGTGCCGGTGTGGTGTAGTGGTTAAAATGTGCGATCATTGATCGCGTGGATCGTGGACATCTACACCTGCACGATCCAATGATTGATGAGTCCTCGGGCCAAGAGGTGGTAACGTGGCACACCAACATGTAGATAGTCAAAAAATGAGCGAATATGAAAGGTGTATGACAGAGGGACGTTTCGCTTTTTTGGTCCCTCCTTTGCTGTACAATAGGGGATGCGGGTTCGAGTCCGCCCTGCGCCAAAAATTTTTGCGAAAGTGACAACCTGAGAAACGATTATTAACAATGTCAGGAAGCTTCAATAAAGAATTAATTACCTGAAATTTGATTGTTTAGAAAAGTGCTATCTTAAAATTTGTTTTTGCAACAAATTTAATATAATCCAAATTTATTAAATCTCTCCTGAAAATTATTGTTATAACATATCACACAAGGAATAATGGCAGGTTAATGATTTCTGTAGAAATATTGAGAATGTGATAGGGGAATATAATGAGATTGAAATCAAAGGATGAAGGGGTATAATAACGGGTGGCAGGTATCCACTTCCCGCATTATTCGAACCTTATGTATAAAAATATGGCAGCAAATCAACAAATGTGGGAAACAATTAACTACACTGCTCCACAAAAGTTTAGCCTCACCAATATTTTTTCAAAAATAACATTTTTCACGAAATTTCAAAAAACGCTTGTATTGTTAAAATATGGCAAAAAGGGTTCTTTTTAGTATCCCATATTAAATTTACTTACTGAGTCATTAAACAAAATTTGTTTTTTTTTTCCGAAAATTGCGTTTTGGCGATTCACAAAAGTATAGCCTCACTTATGCTTTTAACCGTTTTCTTGCTTTATTTTTTTTTGAATTTGTAATTTTTTTAAACTTTTTAGGCTAGAATTATGTGTGTTTCAAGTAATGACAGCATGTGAACCACTTTCGTCGTTTTAGCAAGGCCAAGTTTTTGCCAAACATGATCGTGGTTTTTCGAATCGACAAATCGCTCGAAATTCGCGTAGCCCAAAATTGATTAATGATTATCTAAAGAATCCATCAGAAAATTGTACTGTAACATGATCTGAATGCCCAACCATTGTTTCTAGCCAAGAAAAACAATGATCCTCCGAAAATCATCAAACACCTTCACTACGTGCACCAATATCAAATCACAAATAGGACTTCAGAGACGATGCGACGTGTTTTAAGCAATTCCCAGCATGTGAAGAGACGCAAGACGCGTAAAGCTGAGATGTTGACCGAAAAACATCGCGAAAACTGATTGAAGTTAGTTAATAAGTTCAACAGAACGGACTGCTACTGGCTTTTCTAAGAATGTGGAAATTTCTAAGAATGTGGTGTCATGGTATGAGCAGCAATCAGTTCGATCGCTCCAGTGAAACTGTGCTTCGTCGCAAAGATCATGAGCGGCTCGGACTATCGATATTTTTTTGCGTTCTGAGCTTCTGCCCTACAGGTGTCGACATCGTCACAGAATAATAGTGTGAGGCTAAACTTTTGTGAAGCAGTGTATTATGGACAAAATACAAGAAATTTGTGAGAACAGATAATTTATTATTAATCTGCTCTTTTTGGTGTGGTGTCATCAGTTTATGCAGCATTGGCGAACTGGAAGATGTTGTCGTTGAGAATGTTGGTGGCATGAATGCAATTCCGACCGAGACGCAGGACAAGATCCTATAAAATTCAGAAATTACAGCACAATCAAATGCTGTTATTTTGATTAATAGTCTATTTTAGAAATTCAAAAAAAACCACACCCTAGCCTCGAAATGGTTGCAATTTCCTTCTATGCAGCCGTCCAACAACTCTTCCAATCTCACGACTATCAAATTGTGGTGTCTTACAAGCTCTTGAAACAGGTCAACGATTCCGTGTTGTTCGGCTCTTCCCATTGTTCTGTCCTGAAAATAACTATTATTTGAAATTATTCCGATATATCTACTTACAAAATGCTCAGCGCTAGCGTCGATAGCATTAAAAACCACATGGCAAAATTCATCACAGGGCATATCCATTGTGCTGAAACAAATTAAAATATATATTCTTGAATAGGTAAATAAGGAATTTAAAAAGAATATTGCTTGAACGGAATATTAAAAGAATTGGACACGAAAAAAAAGAAAAACTGCAAAAAAAGATGTGCCCCCCCCCCCTTTGATGTGCACTTGCGCTTTAAACCACGCCCACTCTTGTTGAGACAAAAATAATGTGCATGCGCCTTTAATGCATATCTTTATACGTATTTTGGGAAATATTATCTGTATGATTTTCTATTGAAATTAGTAAATAAACATAAAACACAAAATATGTAGTTTTTTGCAGTAAATTCAAATGAAAATAAAAAGTTTGATATCCTTCTGGCAAAATTTGTCATCAAGAAACTTGATTTAAAATTGCGTTAGCTTTTTTCGAGAAATTTGATTGGAATTAAAATGAAAATACACAAATCGTTAAACACGAAGGTGTACTCGATGTGTCCACCTATGAGTGTGGATACCCAGTTCTTGTAGAAAAAAACGGAATTGACGCATTTTTTTAAATTTGATTTTAATAATGTCTTAGTTTTGTAACAGATTTTTGACATTTTAAACGATAAGATATTTCGTAATTATTGGTTAAACACCAAATTTATGCATGTTCAAACAATAACGCTAACCGAATAAAGTGTACACGAGTGGTTTCAATATTAAAACACGGGGAAAACAGGAAAAAAGTGGTAGTTAGATACTTTTGAAATTTTTAAGCATACACAAATGATTATGAAAGAAATCGGTTGAGAATTTAGATGATAGTGCTGCTCATTCCAATAGCAGCTGCTTTCTCCTCAACTTCTTCCAAAATTTCCTTACAGAATAAAACCAATTCCTGAAATAAAGCATAATTAGCGGTATGAACTTGTTCAAATACAACTTACACGAGCGCGAGCGTGATCTTCATGTCTAAGTTTAGTGCAGCTGGTGTGCATTCGGTTGATCTCAGCAATCAAAGCAGTAGCCAATCCGAGTTGTTTTGTGAAACGATGATAATATGTCGAGCAGGCCAATTCATTCTGTAATTCAAACAAAGAAACCATATTTTCAACAATCAGTTTTTCTAAAAGTCTTACAATTTTTTGTCGAACAGGCATAAGCTCTTTATAGTTGCTGTACCAATTTTTTTCGCATTCAGTAACAGCCATTTTTCTGAAATTTTTTTAAGTTGAAAATTTAAGGTTAAAAATTATAAATAGTAAAAAAATTGAATTTTATTAGTAAGCTATCCCAAAAAAAGAAAATTGCACCATAAAGACTTATTTTAACGTTAAATGCATTTAATACTTAGCCAAATCGCGTGGTCTCAGGGTATTCGAAAAACACGCTGCATATTGCATTACAGTAATATAGATTAATTACGGTAATAGCAAAACTGGTATTTAGCTTTTCTCGTATTGTTTTCCTAAAAAAAATAATTTTATCAGTTGTAAAATTCTAAACGAATAAAATTAAATTTAAAATTAAACAAATACTCATTATTATTGTGCCCAATTTCATTAATGATATTGCCTTCTATATAGAACCATATACAATTTCTAAGGACATATATCTTATGGTTCGACGTACATATATCTTATGGTTCGAATTCAATTTCCTACTCTTTAATGCTCAGAAACTTATGTATCTGATTGTTCTATTGAATTACAATTTTGAAAGCCAGTGGTATTTTATTTTTTTTCAACTTGGATCAAAAGTATACAACAAAAACAACAACAAATACTAGGTGGGGGGTGGGGGGGGGGTAATTCAATCAATTTCAGGAAGTGGGGTTATTATAAAATTTACGCCTATTTAAAATGATAAACAATTGATAACATAATCATAAGATCCCTGAAAGTAAGAAATGAAACGATCAAATTTTAATACTCAACGGGAATTATTGGGTGTGCCAATTGGAAGTCCATGTCGATCAATTTGCCAGTGACAGCAAAACAAACCTTCCCTTGGTAGATTCCCAATGTTGCGGAATCTGAGTTGACGTTGCTGAATACTTGAAAACAAATGTCAGCTTGGAAGAACTTGTCCATTCGGAAGAAATCTTCTCCGGATATGCTGAGAAATGACAAAAGCTTATAACGATTTCATTTATTGTTTACAAACTCACAATTGATACATTTCCGAAGTGAACTTCATCTTGTTTATATCTTTTGTAACTCTGTCAAGATCGATGTCATATCCAGCAGCGACAAGATACAAAAAGTCATTTGAGCCCTCACCATTTGACCATCTCTGAAATAATAAAAACATTCAGTAAATTGGAATATGGATCTATATCCCTCAACAAACGCCCGCAGCATATCAGTGTCGACGCAAGTTTTCTCAATGATCACCCATCGTGAAGTCAAGGACATGAATACTTCGGATGTGATTCTAGCGGAAAGTGTCAAACAAACAGCATTTATTATCTGAAAAATGTTTTTTAATATATTGTTTTCAACAGAACTGTCTCACTTCTGGATATTTTCTAGTGATGAGGGTATCAGTGAGTAAAGTAATATCCAAATATTGAATATGCTTGTTTTCCAGTTTCTCAAAAAGCTTCTCGAGATGGACCAACTGGTTCATGAGAATTGTCGTCTTTTCGCAATATATATTTGGAATTTTATCGACAAAATGCGAGCACTAAATTTCAAAACAAGTTTCAAATTGTATAATGTGTCAACTGAAGACTTACATACGAAAAGTCAATTCTGGTAATAATTGAGTTATGTACGAATCGTTGGTATATCTTTAGGGCAATTGTCAAATAATTTTGGCCTGGCACACTTGTGAAATGCCTGCAAATATTAAAATAAACCTCAAAAATTTTTAGTTAAATTAGGTTATCGCTGTTAATGAAAGCCAACATTTCAAACCCGTCAGAAGCGTCGTTTCTGAAAATCAAATAATTATTTGACAAATTAAATATTTGTTCAAACTTTGTGACGTCTGTGAAGCCGTCGAAATTGAAGAAATGGTATGTTACCGAATCTCGTGGATTTAAAAGGAAAATATCGATTCTGATTCCTGGCTGAAAAAATGCCAAAGATGCCACAAATTTCCAGAATTTTTTGATTATTACCACATGCCCGCCGTCAAAATTTCGTAGAGTTGCACTTGAGATTCGTATTTGATGAATGTTATAACCTAGATGAGCGTCGAACAAATAAAGCGTTTTCGATGTCAGTGATAGACTGTGTCTAAAAGTGAATTCATCATTTTGCAAATTTGTGGTGATCGGGTAAAATGAAATCCAATAATTGGCTTTTTTTACACAACTGCGCAATCGTATTTTTGATGTAAAAAGCCAAGCTCATTTCAAAATTCGGTTTTCTGGTTTTAGTAATTGAATATTTTTTTATTTCTATCTGAACAGTTATTTAAATCAGATAAATCTCTTCTAAAAGTACGGAAATAAATAAAATTCATTATTTCTAAACCTAACGGCTGTGGCTGCAAAAAAAAACTTTCTCGTCCAGACCTGTTTCATGTTGAAACAGTTTCAGTTGAATTTCAAACCTCGTCTTCACTCTGCACTGTCTAGCGATATTCGATGCAATTTCCACCGGCAAATCGAGGAAAGATGGTTGTGATGGATCAGCTTTTGCTTCGGCTAGTCTATTATCGGCCATTATGGTGAGTTCCCCTGATAATTCGTTCAATTAACACAACATTTCGCGTAGAAAGATCAAATTATAAGTATAAATCGCTTGTTGAATAATCAAAATTTATTTGAAAATAAAATATCAAACATCAAAAAATGATTAATAAAAGGCAGTTATTTTTGAAATATCGTTTTTCGCGGGAGCGAGACGGCGAGAGCCCAAGAGAGATAGTGCTTATAGAGGAGGGCAGTTTTATTCGCGGATGTTCGCTGCGGGAAACAAGCTCGAACATTCGAGGAGGTTTCTTCGAAAAATTTAAATTTTCGGCCATAGGGCGAACTTGTCACTTTTTATCAATACACGGATTTAAAAAGAAAATCTCAAAAAAGAATGAAAAAATGTTTAATATAAAAATAAATAATTACTTTTTTTTTATTTACATAGCCTAAAATTTGAATATTGAGGACTAATTTTGTTTTTTTCTATTTTCTATAGATTGATTTTTGTATAAAAACGAAAAAAAACGGAAAACCTATTTTCCTTTCCCTTCAGAATCGTTTTTTAAACCTAGGGAACATTTATGTCCAGATCTACCGTATGAGAACCGAATACGGTACCTAGTTAATGCATTCCATTCGCTCCGTCACGTGACTCTCCGCCCAGTTTTGTTTCGACCAGCCAGAAGGGGAGAATCAGTCAGCAATTTCGACAGAATGATCTTCTTGTTTCTCAGGTGGCATCATAATATAATCTACCATTTTTGGGAGTAGTTTTATAGGCAACAATCCGTTTTGGAAACGGTAATCAGACAGTTTCAGAATCGGTTCAGCCAGTTTGGATCACCCCAGGTCAACTTGATGGGGTCCATACTTCTTTCGGTGTGTGTTATCACTTAAACACAAAACTCATTCGAATTCCCAGCCCCTTCTCTGAAGAATTAACACGTTTATACGACAATCTTTTGAGTGCCGGAACGCATTTTATAATCATTGATTTATGATGGCTTTTTGCGGTGCGTTCAGAGCAGTGCTCATAAAAATTAGCCGCAACACATCTGTCTTATGCGGACATATGCAAAACAGTGTAAACACCGAGTATGCAACATTTTCATTATTCAAATTGTTTTTTCTCGAGCGTTCTAGTGTTTCTCGTTTTTCCATTTTTCATTCACATTCGTACGAATTTCAATTTCGATTTTCAGATGAAAATTCTTAAAGTGGAAGATGAAGCGCGGATTGAGGTAAACTGCAGTTTGCATTGGAGACGTGTCGGCGATATTGTGACAAGATATTTGAGCAATTTGGTTTATTTATTGCAAACTGACTAACATCCATTAAGACATTTCCAGCATAATATGAAGATTGGCAACGATCTTTACCTTCAGTACCAAGCCATTTCGATCGTCAAGCTGATTGAGGAGCTTGAGGTGTTCAAAGAACGATGTGTTGAGCTCGACAAGCACGACCACGACACCCCAATCGTGAGGACTTTTTGCTAGAATTTAGTAACGGGATTCACGAATTACAGAATATTTTGCATTGCATCAGCCGCAAATTGCGTTTGATGGTCTAACCTCTCAGGCAAATGAAAAAAAAAATTTTGAGACAATTCTAAAATCTTATGAGGTTCGTTGAGAGGCTAACGTGTCTCTATAATATTTTAGATTTGTCTCAATAAACTTTAGGAAATCTCATAAGATTTTAGAATTTATCAATAAGTTTCAATGAATATTGTGAGACTTTAAAGTTTATCAATAAGTTTTAGATTTGTCTCAATAAACTTTAATGTTTATCAATAAGTTTTAGATTTGTCTCAATAAACTTTAGAATATATCAATAAATTTTAGATTGTTCTCAATAAACTCTGTCCAATATTATGTAATATCATACGTTATCGAGCAATTTTCACACAAATAGAATGTAATAACAGCCATAATAATTGAATATGTATGAACATTTCATTTATTACAATATTAATGCGAAATGAATATATTAATAATAAAAATCAGAAAAAAAATAAATGAATCAATTTATCCTTTTCGCATTTTCTCCTTTTTCTGCGAATGACGCACAACGTTGCTATAAGGAATTCGTTGCATATACTGAAAGAAAATGTTGAACTTACAAATTTTGATGATTGAATTTGTCGTTTTTCGATTAATTTCATGAGTTCTTTGCGATAAAATGACTTCTTAATTAAATCCGGATTCGCGTTGAAACGAATTTTCAATGAAGTCACAATCTCGTGATATAGTTTATAGCTGAAAATTGCCAGTTTTAAAAAATAACTGAATGAGTCTAACTTTCTCAAAATACTATATCCAATCCCGTTTGTCTGTTCCGAGCACATGTTTCTCTTGATAACGTGATAAATGTGCTCATGCGCTTGCGTGCTTATTGCCGACAGCTGACCATGACATTACTGTACAAATGGTATATAAGTTGCTGAAACAATAAATACAGTAATCATTAGTATTATTTCTTATATCAACGACAATAGCATGATGCTACAACGTTCAATAACTCTTAAAATTGCAAAAAAACGACTTACGTGCACTTTTGAACCAGAAAACAATTGAGGCGCCCCATCTCAAATTAGAATTTCTAATAATTTGCAAATATCTGCGATCTGAAATAAAAATTTTCTATTATGTACATAGCTAACGATCCCATATTACTTTGTTTGGTAATGTTGTATTTGTAACTAAGCGAGTCGGTGACGCCATCCATCGGTAGCAGGCATGTATAAGCAACACAACGGCTGAACCTAACGGAGGGATGGTCCTAATCATGGCGTTAGAAACAATTTTCACTTCAAAAATCTTCAAAGGATGATAATTGCAAGTGGTAAATTAACTTACACTAGCTTTTTCGGACCTATTAATGTCATTGAATTTTCCTGATAGCGACTTTACCGAAGATGGCAGTCTCGCTTTCACATCAATAGCTTCGCATCGAAAAATATTTATTTCGTTTTTAACGAAGACTTCTAAAAGACAATCTTCAATTTTTAAATGCTGAAAAAGGAGAGACATAATTGAAGTACCTTTTATTATACGTGTTCCCTCGTGAAAAAGGTGGAAAATATCCATGGCCGTGATCCACATGGGCACCTGCTCATTGAATTTGCTGTATTTACCTCGTTCCTTAAATCTATCGGCCAATGTTTCTGGAATGTTTGTTCCACACTTTTCCCGATCTTCTAAAATATCGAAATCATTAGAAACTGAAGTATAATTGTAATTAATTGTAATAATTGTGCGTGTTTTTAAAATTCATGAACCTGTTCATGCAATGACATGTTTAGACACAACTGTTTCAAATTCAGCATGTAAAACAATGCAGATTTAAGGTAGTGTTAAACATTTATTATAAAAACTTGCATTTCATGAATACGTCCATCACTGAAGTGAAGAAACTATTACGAAAAGCTAAAAAAAACGGAAGAAACATCAAAAACATAAATTATTGATTGGAATTTAGAAGATCTTAAAAAGAGACGCCGCAAATTGCGTCAGTGGAAGTCATAAGGGCCTTATTCAGATTTTAAAGTCTTACAATATATTGAGATACTTTACACTTTCTCAAAAGATTTAACTTTCTCAAAAGATTTAATTTACAAATTCCAAATTTTTAAAATTTATTGATTCTCAATAAGTTTTAGAAAGTATCAATAGACTTTAGAATTTCTCAAAATATTTTAGAGTTTATCACTGAATATTTGATTCTCAAAATATTTTATTTGATTTGCCTGAGCTGCTTAATTTGTTTCGTTTTGCGCGTTCACCTCTTTGACGTTTATTCAATAGCCCTATTAACTTATAATCCCTCTCGTTGTTATTTTTGTTGGTTTTGTTACTCTGTTGTTGTTAATCTGTTTTTTAACGTTATTTTAAGTAATATACATAGTATTAATATGTTGCTATAATATGTTGGTCTGCACTCGGCGTCATCTCAAACTCAATCTGCTATCCTTCAACAAGAATGAGCCGAATTAAATGCATGGAATAAAACCGTTTGGAGTCATAACAGTTTATCAAATCATATTGTTTCCAAGCATTCTAATCCAATTCGCCATGGCATTGATGACGATCAAACAATTTTTATTTTACAAAATATTTAGGTTAAACTTGAGTTTTCATTTGAGTTTATGAAATGACGTCCATCGCAGGCTGCTAGGCTTATGGGAATTGAAGTCCAAAGATAGGAAAAGTGCCAGTCAAAGTTGGAAAGAATCTTTGGGCGAAATAAGAACACTTCAAGAATGTTGCAATGCTCCTCGAAAAAAAAGGGCACCAATTTCTGGCAAATTTAATTATGTAAGTTTATTTAGCATTAATAGTAATAGCAATAAAGATACATTTTCAGCTTCATGAGAAAGCTTTGGCACGCTTTTTTGGGAAAAGGAAGGGGATGCGAACAACATTGAATAGATGATTCATTCTGAGATAAGTTATTTCCAAATCATTATTATAGTCGCTATACTTAAAATGAAATATACAAAAATAGCACAGTATAATTACGAGTTAGCAAGCGAAAGAAGACAATGATTAATTGAAAACCTACAATATTGCGTATATGAGTCTCTTTCCCTCAAATAATTTGATTTATAGTTTTTTTGAAAACATTAAATATTCCCGAGAGCTTTTTTCGTATTCAAATTAAAACCTCGTCTGTTTTTTATGGCAACACTTGTTAATTTCAGAAATCTCTGCTGAAAATGTCGGATAGACTTCAAGCTCGCATGGAATGCGACGAATTTTGGGCTCCAATTCAAGTTCGCATCGCCAGAATCGTTCTCACTTTGGTAAATAGAACACAGAAATCTTTGAAATTATATCATAATTATTTTAAGCGAAATATTCAAATTGATGATTACGTGGAGAATTTGATAGATAGCATTTTCATAAACAATTGTGTCGAACAAATCAACGACGCTAAGGACACCTGCATGTTCGAAAACCAACACGATCACGACGCCATTCTGGTACGAAAAACTAGAAGGCTCCTCGAAAAAATACAAACATTTCAGCAGCTTGTGCAAGTTGTGGAGGAAAGATTGAATGCTCTGTTGTGCCGCATCGAAACTCAGATCTGAATTTTCGTGGCAAATTGTTCTGATTTAATGAATTGTTGTTTTTAGCTGAAGCATTGCAATACTAGAAAAAAGTTTTACCATCTGTTTTTTTTTTGGATGTATCTCAGTCAATCAGCTCACTCATACTTATTCCAAGGGCATTTATAATAAATGGAAACAGCATACTTCTAATAATAGTGACATTGAAAAAGAGAAGGAGACCAAGGAAATTGCATATCAATCGAAAAGCATACTTATCTAGTTTCTTGGTCAAGTAATGTATAACATATGAGCATATGTCAATTTATAGTTTTTTTATTCCCATTTCTTATGATTTTTATGTACTAACTTTGTTTTAAATAACAAAATTCTCATATTTTTCATCTCATTAAAATTGATGAATGACGGTGTATCTGCGTTAGTTTTTCGGTCAACAGCGATGCGTATCTCCATGGTTACTGAATGAAGTCGTTAGCGATACCTCTCTCTAAATCATTTTGAAGCTTCATATTCACGGCACGTGATTCATTCTATTTTTCACCTTCATCTTTTGAACAGCATTTGAATCGAATTTTCTATTTTATTTCAGATTAATTCTCAACTAAAAAAATGGAACAACATAATAACATAGAGCAAAATTGCGCGGTAATAAAACAAATGTTATCATTCCAGATTGGTTTGTCTTTTTCAGAAAATCTGGACTCAAGTAAATACGTTTCTTCCGCGTATCGCTAATCTCATAGAGGAATTTAAAGACGAGGACGATTATCACTATGAAGACTACCGCCTACGATGCACATTGTTGGAAGAAGAACAGGTGAAATGCGCATCTCAGAGACATAATCATGTAGCAGTGGTGGTGAGTAGAATTTATTTCAAGGAATTACAAATGTTTCAATTCTCAGTGGTGGTGCAAACAAATCGCGGATTTTTTTCTTGCGCTGCGCAGAAGACGCCTAGACCGAATCAGCGGTGGCACACAATATTTCGTGCGCTTGAACAATAATAGACACGTCAATAAGATCCGAAACGGCGAACTCACCATATATATGAACATACAAATCGCTGTGTTTCTGAGACGTAGTCAGAATATTCGCCGTAAAAGGCACATTGGTGCGCCTCAGATTGGTGATCAAAATGGAGATCAGCATGATAACCAGAATAGTGACCCAAATGGTGACCGGAATGGAGACCGGAATGGAGACCGGAATGGAGACCGGAATGTTGACCGGAATGTTGACCAGAATGAAGTCCTCAGTGGAGAACAGAATGAAGACTACAATAGAGAACACCTTGAGCACCAGAATGACCAACACAATCGGCACAATAATGCTAATCACAACGAGCATGTGGCCAATGACATAGATTTTAATTGAATTGTCAATTTTGTTATCAAAATTATCGTTTATCCATTCAAAATGACTAATATTATTTCAACATTTTTTTAAACAATATTTTTCATTCTGCTACTTTTCGTCTTCATATTAATGTTTTGGATAACTTTTCTGTGGAATGTATAGTTAATTGACATTGAATAAAGCAATTTGTCCCATAAATGAAAAAAGTGGAATCATCTAAAAAATTGTTCACTAATTCAACAAATCATGACTATGATACATTCATTAATTTACTATTTTTAAATATTAAAAACAATGATCAGTGATGTGATGATTAACAGCGTGAAATTCTTTAAAGCATAATAGGAATGATTTTAATAATTGCGGCTGAAGGATGACTAAACGAATATAAAATAAGATTAACAACGATATAATTTTTTTTATTTTTTGAAATCAACAATTCGAAAAAAAGTGATGAAATGATTGTGTTGGTGGTAGAACAAAACAATTTAGTACAAGCAAAAAAGAAAAGCAAAAAATTTTTTCAAAAGACTTCTGGCTAGTTATATGCAAAAATATGCAAAAATAAAGTGTAAGAATAATATTGATTATTACTATTTTAGTTAAAATTTGATCAAAAATTGGGAAAGAAAACAGGAATTTGGGAACCTTGATGCACACTGTTTTTTTTTTTTTTTAATTTGTCTGCAAGAGCCGGATGACGCGGAGAAGATGATTGAAGCATTTGTCGCCGAAACAGCGACGGAAAAAGTCTTCGTAAGCGATAGGTTCTTGTTCAGCACTTGGCAACTTGTACAATAGCTTTTTAATGAGTTGTCTTTCGCATTCTTGAGCGTCAAATTGAAGCCATGCTTCAGCAATGGTCGACAATGTATATTGGTTGCCGAGAATTTCATCGAGCTAGAAATAGTAACAATTCAATAATCGAAGCTTGTTTCTTTGAAGTACCATTTCGTAATCGCCGAAATTCTCTAGATAAATGTCGTTTATTACAATAGTACTCCCAGGCGCTAATTTTTCCTTTACCGCCCTTGCAATGAGATCTCTTTTCTCCTAAATCAGTCATTAGTTTATCCCTACTAGCCAATGCCTAAGGGTAGTTCAACTTACAAGCTTGTAGTTCACGTAGGCAAGCGTATTATCCTCGAGACACAGGAAAACCGTCCGATCAATATAATGTCGAATTCCGCTGCTTTTAATCTCGCTTGACAGATTCTCGATACACACTGTCTCGAGGATTTCGATATGTTTACCAGTACCACCAATTTTCGCATCTTCAGCAATTTCCCTCTCACACCTTAAAATATTAATATAATTATAAATATTTTGTTTTGATCTTACCATTTTTGAATAATTTCGTATATCAATGCAATAATGTTGTAGATAGCTTCCTCATCCAATTTTTGCTTCCCCATTAACTTTTAATATTCGGTAGTGGACAATCCGGGATTTTTAGCCCAGGCGAGCATGACTACAAAAAGCTGAAAATCAAGTTTCATAAATAAAAGCAACATTATAATTGCAATTACTTTGCAAACGGGAACTCTCAGTTTGTAGAAAACTGTGCCCTTGTAGACCGTTGCCTTTGTGATCTTACTTGTTTCATGGCCATTTCGACACCATCTACATCTCCACTGAATTACAAAAGTTCGTTAAACTCACGACCAATTTGGACTTACCACGAAACCCTTTGAGTGCTTAATAAGACACATCAATTTGTCTTTAGGACATTCTGGCATATGACACACCCTCGAATTCGGAATAAGGCCGTAACGGGCAAGAAATTTTATGCTGAATATACAAATGGTTGAAAAAAAAATAATTGAAATAATATTTTTCTTTTACGATTTCTCCTAATTATAAAACGAAGCATAGCCTTTTCTTACCCGTTTTTTTCGTCAACAAATATCGTTTGCAGATTCTCGAGGTTGAATTCAACATTGAGCACATCTTCTGGTGACGCTACTTCCTCGTTACCGAGAATCGCGAACCTAGCTTCCCGGGTGCCAGCAATTTTTCGAATCGGCCCACCCCCGATTTCCGCGAATCCCTGATTTTTTGCTGTGAGTGTGCTCGTCGTCGTTGCAGTAGGAAATTGCTCATTTTCAGTATTGCCCATGGATAAGGTTGCGGCTGCACAAAATAAGTGGAAGGCGCTGGTTGATATGAGCATGAGTAGCTGATTTTTCAAAGCATCATCATTGTTTAACGTGTTGTTGAGCTCATCTTTCTCCTTCGTCTAAAATTCATGATTTCAGGATGAGGCTATTGGCCTGCGCTCAGATTTTCGCGTCACATTAAATAACAAATACATTTTGCTCGAAAAGATTAAATCAAAATCTGTTGCTTTCAAAAAAGTTTAAAAACAGAAAAGAAAATATGAATATACATATAATTTTTTCATATGCTTTGACTACTACCATACAAAACATAATGATTATTGCACTGCAATTATTGTCAAAAATTCATACCTGTTCAACACCTTCTGAATTGACCGTGAAATTGCTGGTGATCGGCGTGGTATTTTGAATTACATCATCTGGATCATTCATTATCACCTAGATTATTACTCAAATGTAATTTTAACTTTGGATTAGTCAAGAGTTATCAAAGAAGAGAAATAATAATAATAATTGGCTGATTAAACATGTGTATAGCGACAATGTCGACAGTGCACAAGAGTATTCAATCAACTCTCAAGTAATTAAAAGATACCGATGTCTTGTGCCTAGTATTGTAAACGCTCGGCCAATGCATTTGATTTAGAAACCATATGAGAAGCCGCCAGCGGCGGCTTTGTTACTTTGATAATTGCTAATGTAAACAAAAGAGTTGCAAAATTAGAGCATACTCATTTCATTTTCAAAATCAAGTTATTCGATGTAGTCGCTAGCGGTGTTTAACACATATACTAATTAATTCAAGCTTTGCTGCTTGCCGAAAATTTTAAAAAATTTCAATTTTCATGAAGATATAATAATGTTCTTTCGAATTTATCCGCTTGAAATATGACGAAATATTTGATAAAATTATTTATAAAATACACGATAGTACAAAGAATAATTCAATACATAAAAGGATTCCGCGAAATCAACTCACAAGTTTGTTCACGATGAAGCGCAGTTACAAACAGTTGTAAACTTCCGATTTTGATTTGTACGACCAGATGTGTCTTTTGAAGGCGCCAACAATCTTCCAGTAAACAGGCGTATATGATCGTAAAAAAGAAATAAGTAATATGAGAACAACTCAGAATAATTGAAGCATAATGTTTTAGTCTTTTAGGCGACCCAATAAATAATAAAATCTTTTGAGCAAGATTTTTTTTACAATAAATAACCTTTGTTCAATTAATGAACCAATTTTAGTAGAATATCAATTCAATTAATCAGAAAATTAATTGAATTGATATTCTACTAAAATTGGTTCATTAATTGAACAAAGGTTATTTATTGTAAAAAAAAAATCTTGCTCAAAAGATTTTATTATTTATTGGGTCGCCTAAAAGACTAAAACATTATGCTTCAATTATTCTGAGATGTTCTCATATTACTCATCTCATTTTTACAATCATAAACGCCTCTTTACTGGTAGATTGTTGGCGCCTTCAAAGGAAACATCTGGTCGCACAAATCAAAATCGGAAGTTTACAACTGTTTGTAACTGCGCTTCTTCGTGAACAAACTTGTGAGTAGAGGATTAATTCTATTTTTTGGAAAGTAAAAAAAAATAAAGAAATTGAAAAAATTGAAAATTATCTGATCTATTCTCCAATGAAACGCAGTAGAAAAAATATTTTTTTTTAATACAAAAAAATTGAAAGCGCAAAACTGCAGGTTTTATAATTGTATCAAATCAATGTGTGAGACAATAATTGCTTCGAATATAAAGATTGGAGGCATCGGAAAACATGTAGCTGTCGTCGAAACTATTTGCGTATTGAACTGACAAGACGCGATATCATGTATAAAAGTCGGACGGCCTTTGTGTGTCTCGAGGATAAAACACTGGCATGGATTACACATTGGTAAAAAGAAACTTCCATGAATGCTTAATGGATCACGTTGATGATTTTCAGATGAATAAAAATCAACTTGCAACGGTTATTAAGACATTTTTTGAAAATTTCGAGCTTTATAATTTTTATTATCAAGAGCTAAGCTTCAACTATTAAAGTTTTTTTCTAGTTTGATGAAGATTTTCGCACTAAATACAAGATTCGTTCAATTTCTGATGATTGATTTGACCCCGCAAATGATAATTTGAACAAGCATCGGCAGTTTGCTAAAGCGTTGATGAACGTGTCGAATGTCACAGAGGAGCCGACTTTGTATGAAATATTTTTCCGTCGATATTCGCGAAACAAATGTTTTCGTAACCTCTCAGGGTGATTAGACTGTAATACTCCAAGTGTTAATTTTGATAGTATATATCTGAATTGAGTTTTTCGCCGGCCTCATTAATTAAAAAAGCAATCATTTTTTCTTTTTTTTTTACTATGTAGCTCCAAAATTGCCACCGATTTCCCAACATTTTATCTCAGTGGTCTTGTTTTTATTGTATATAATAAATAAACTGATTTAATTAATTTCTTGTATGGAATACTTGAATGTGCTTCAACAAGAAAAGGCTAAATGTCGAACAATCCCAATTTTCTTCAATTATCTTTCATTTAACAGAAGTTCTTGTTGCTCAATTCTCAAATAGTATAAAAAGTAGTCAAACAAGTTGGTATAATATAAGACAATCACGAAACTTTCAAAAAGTTCATGTCACAACACGTTCACATTTCACAACAAAAAAAGACACAATTGTAACCTATACAAAAAATTTGTTACAAAAATTTTTCATTGAATTTGATCTTTGTTTCTTCGCAAATTTAATTTTGCTCATGTATATACAATTATCTTATTGTTTGCCGTCATTCCGGTTATTCTGAAAAAAAGTAAGTGAAAAATAATGTTCATCAGAAATTTATAATATTACTTCGAATCTTTCAGATAAAAAATCTTCGATATTTTCGCCGTTCTTGAACCGTTGCATTATTTTTTCGTGGTCCGTATCAACATTTTGAAACACTTCACGGCAATCATTTAATAGCTCCTAAAATTAACGAATTGCCTAAAAAATCGAAACGTTGTGGTTACATTTATGGCAGCGTGATCACATCGATTTTGCATACACTCCTCGCGCAGAAGTTCCAATGATTGCATCAATTTGGGAAATTTGACGTCGCCCTCTGCCATTGCGCGGCTGAGAGTGCCAAAAGTACGCGTCTGACGAAGACGGTACAAAATCTGAAAAAAAATAAAATCGAAAATATAATTGTTCTTTTCTCATTACCATCATATCCTGATAAGACGAAACTTCTTCGTCAATCTCTCGATGCATTCCGATACAAACGCTGATTTGAAAATCGGCTTTTTCTTTTTCAAATAGTGCTTCTACATCGTCCACATCAACGTCTTCACTCAAAAGATGGTCTCCCTTCACCGTAACATTTTGCATGTCGATGTAATCCGGAAAGGCACCACATGCAGCCATTTCTTTCTGGTCTTCATCCTATAGTGGTTACGACATTGAAGTTTCTAATTGGATCTATTCACGAAATTAGAAAACACTCAGGAAAAAGGAATTTTTATTTTTATATTCAATTGAACAAAAGGATTTATTCTCAAATACCTACCAACACTTCCTTAATAGCTTCGACCTTGAAGCGTAAACGCCAATACTCTGATCCTCCGCGATGTCACTATTCAATTCCATTTTGATCTCGTATTCCGCTTCTTCGCCAACTTCATCAATACCCGATTTTAAAATTTTTAGGTGTTCTTCTTCAACACTACGAACGACATCTCGATATTTTTGGATGACCATCTTCAATCAAAAATTATCAATATGTTTCAGAATTAATTACGTACATTGAAATTGTCGTGTTCACATGCATGTAGCATACATGTTTCGCGAAGCAGGCTGGAAAGAATGCGGAGAACTCGAATATTTTCAAAGCCACTGATAAGAGAACCGCTCATTCTGGCAAACTTATTCTCTTGCATTAGTCGAATATCATTCTGAAAATTGTGAGTGAAAAATTTATAATCATCCGAATTTAGCATACCATTTTTTTGTGAAGGATTTTTGCTTCTTTTAGAAATTCCACGTATCCTTTGTCGCAGTTCACGTCAAACATCATTCAGAAAAGTCACTAACGATGTGGGTCGATAGTCTTGTTTCACAACAAGTCTACAATAAAAACAATTGATAAATAAATAGATGCAGACAAAACGATAAATTAAAGAAGGAGAAAAAAATATTAAACCTCAAGTAAATGAGAGAGAATGGCCACCCTCTTCTGCACCATAGTTTGGTGTCCCGGGAGGGTGGCAACGCGATGTCAACGCAGCAGAGTTGCCGGGAAAGAGGAATATCAGTTCTAGAAGTATCATATAAGAAATAATGAGGAGACTTAAGATAAGTCAAAGAGACAAACAATTCCCATTAGCAGATGTATAATATTTGATTGCCACAGATCATTTTAAGTTGTTCAGGTCAAATTATTGCGAAATGCTCCAGTGGACATTGTCAAATTGGCACGAATCCGTGGCCCCCCGCAAAATTTAAGTTTTAGACGAAATAGTTTTTAAAAAAAGAAATAGTTTAATAACTTACTTACACTTACACTTAATCACTTAGTCGGTTCGTCCTTCGCCTGTTGAGGCGCGAACCACAGCTTTCCAAGCTTTTCGGTCCTAACAAATGAAGTTTTTTTTAAAACTCACACATGTGTAAATTCTGCAGTAAGAATAATTTTATTGGTGATTTTCGCGAATCAATTTAGAAATTGCGGATTACAAAACATCCAAGTTCATCTCATAACGACACTGCCCTGGTTTTAACTATATGGAAAAAAAAATGCAAACTTGTGAGTCCGAATCTTTTATTTACATTGGTAAGCATCAAAAAAACGATGCCGCTGCTGACGGTCTCCCATGTCTTCTGAGAATCAAAGACAGACGCCGCGCCTTTACAATACCGTGAGCAAGACGTCAGCTTGGAGTCTTCTAGTAATTTTGGCATTATTTGAATTTCTTGTGTCACAATAGAATGAGAATAACAACAAAATATCAAATTTTTAAATTTCAAAACTGCCGCATTCAACAACAATAAAAGGAATTGAAAGAATAACCCAGCAGATGGCGGTATTCTTAACAAAGAAGAGACTAATCGAGTCGGTTTTTCAAAAAATTTCAGCATAGGGAAGAAATTCATTAAAAACAGAAAAATTTAAAACACTTGTATGAAAAATTCAGTTTATTCAAATACGAGCAAGATTTTTGAACGATAAAAATTCCTGGTTTTTCGTTTCAAAAATATTAATTATTTAACAATGATTTTCTTATTGGAAACACTTTTTTTTTAGACATTTTCAATCAATATCTAAATATTTCTGATTAATTGAGTACCTGAGAAAATCGAATTTTCGTCGCGCGGTCTCTTTGCTTTTTTCTGGGCGGAGACATGGCGTTCCTCATACCAGACAGGTATAAAAAAGCCTGTTCCAAGTCATTTGCCACTATTTCTTCTTCAATGAATGTGCACCCACCTGATTTCCCTATTCCCGACATTTTATTCGGTCGCAACAGCAGCCCAATTTTCAACTTCTTGCATCAATGAGGGACATTAGTTGTTATTGGTTTGAAAATTGGACGGCTTGCGTGGCGAGTTATTCAAAAAATAAGAAGGCAAAATAAATTCAAAGATATCATCATTAGCCGCATAATAATAATAATAATAATAATAATAATAAATTAAACAATTGAAAAATAGACAAACCTAAAAAAAATATACATAGAGGTGCGCGCTCCGTTTTATAACATACATATAGCTGCGCAGAAATATATAAGGTTGATCTCAATTGGGATAGAAGAGAACATTTTTATTCGATCGTGCTCGGGGGGATTTTTTTGGGGATTTGTTTCTTATACTAAACCGATATAAAAAACACAACTTTTTTTTTAGGAAAATCAGCAAAGTTTAACAAAAAAAGCACAAAACTATTCTCGATTCTCATAAATAAAAATAGAAAGTTTAATTTAATACATTTCGTAATTTGAGGAAAATTTATTCGATGTGTAAATATTATTGTTTTTCTCTGATATGTGGAAAAAAATGTGTTTCTCTTTCTCATGTTTCTTTTTAATATGTGCCAGCTCTTTTTAGAATAAATAGGTTCTTATGCTTTTGGTTTCGCATTGCAATTTTTTCAGAAATATACCGAGTCGCGACTGTTTTCCTACAAAATTTAAAAGGGAAGAGTATTTGGCATTTGAACGAACAAGATAAAATCATGGAAACCTAAATATTCAAAGTTCCTTTAATTTTCCTATAGGATTTTCTCGGCCTGATCGATCGGGTATTGCGAAAACTGATAGTGCTAGGTTTCCATTATCGCACTTCTAATTGGGAAATGTGACAAAGCATGTAAACAAGTGAAGGTAAAGCTGATATGTGTGAAGACTTCGTGCTTCTTCACCTGAAATGTGCTAAGCGTGTATGTAGACGTGCAAAAAATGGGCGGATGGGAAAACGTTGAATGGGTGCAAAAAATTGGGTATAAATAGCACGGTTTAATGACCATTTCCGACATCATTCTGTGTTTTCTTTTTTCGGTCTGCTATGCCAAACCAATTACTCAGTATCTATGGCTTATGTCTCTTTTCTCTGCTATTTTAACATTTCATTTACAGGCAAAATATGAATTCTCTTGAGCGCCTTGAGCAATTCGGCGAAAACTTTTCTTATGAAGAGTGGGCTTGGTTCTCCATCAATTGCATCCTGCTCGAATATGCTGGCATTCAATCTCGTTCGAACGAATCCGAGTTGGATGAAGTGGAAGAAGCATGTATGACGGCACTGTACCGGACGGTAGTGGCAATGGAGCCAGCAGTTCTATTCGACCCAAACGAAGTCGAATGGAACCTGAATACATTCTTCATGCTGGAGACCGAAATTCGAGACATGAACGAAGACGAGCAGAATCACAAAAGGGCGGAGATCCTTATAGAAACCATGAAGAAGTTCCGCGAATCGAGAGAAGACGATGAAGGATTCGAATCAGAAGAGGAAATGGACGAAGATGAATTTCAAGATGGGGAAATGGTCCGCTGGGAAAGCGACGACGAGGAGGATGAATAGGTATGACTTGATACTCTTCCATATTGATTCTCATTCAAAACATTTTAGATTCATCAAACCCAATGTCTTCGTGCACACCTGTTCTATTAGCTACGGTCATAAGGTAACAAAGACACTACAACTGAAAATCTTCAACAACAACTACCACAACTGTGTCAAAAGTTTTAATTGTATCAATTTTTTTAAACACTATTTTTTTGATTTTTAATAAACGAATAAATTATTAATAATTTGAAGTCGTGCATAAAAAATTAATTGTCCAGACATAATTACCTTTTCAAAATGATTTTTTAAAAACCGAAAAACTATAGAAATATGTTTTTTGAGCACAGATGATTCGGAAATATATTGATAAAAACAGTTCATAAAAAGCGCAATCTACAAAATGCTGTCGCGTTTTTCGGTCACTATTTTGGGTCTCATTTTGGATCTAATTCTTTTTTTTTTTGAAAAAGTATTCGATATTAATTGAATTTGGCAATTTAGTGGCAATATTAACGATATCATTGAGAAAACACACTTCTGTAAAAAAAAAAATTATATTTTTCATTAGAGATATTTATTATATATTATAATTTTCGATAAAGCGAATTAAGGCTTTCACTGTCGAAAATTGCTCGACTATTTATTCTCAAAGAACAAGTCGGTTTTTTAAATTCTTATTCACTCCATCGGCTAAAACATTAAATTAAATAAACGCGTATAACATAAAACTTGAGCAACGGAGATGAAAATACACTACAGCCTATGTTTGAGATATTTCCTGATTTTTTATTTTTTTCTCCAATTATTCGTTCTTTGGATAAAAAACTGATTAAGCAAAACAATGTTGTTTCTGCAGAAAAAAATTGGTTTTTTTTGGAAACTAATTGGTGTCTTCTGGAATTTTTTAAACACCAAAATTTTAGTTTCTGCTCGTGATAAGCACGGTTCTAAAATTGCCAGGGTCAAATGTCCGCTATTTCGCGCTCCCAGAACAAGGCGTGACAACAAACTCTTCATCGCCTAACGTCGTCTCTAGGTCAGATGTTTTTATTGTTTCATCTCTCCCTTTTTACGCCACTATTTTCTTCAATTTTATTTACAATTTCAGACGTTTCAAATAGAATACAATTTTAGAATAAGATGTGAATCGAATAAGTATTGGTCCCGTCTCCTGCCAGTTGCGTAGATGAACGGAGTCCGCATGTAACAAAATGAATAAAATTGAATAAAACATGATGATCCTTTAAGAATTAACCGTAGAACAATTTTTGATAATACAAACTTATACGATTAATGTAAATAAATAAACAGAATTGGAAGTAAGAAAGAAGGCAATATTTATTGTTTTGGATTTTGCTGGTGATTTAGTACAGCAGTTGGGCATGAAGAGCTTGGGATTGAATCTAAAATGTTTTGAATGAGAATTTGTTGCAAGTTTGTGACTTAGCCATAATTTGAAACATTTTTCTTTTGAATAATAGTTCTACGACATTTGAGATTCCGACAATTGAAATTGTTGAACTGGTTTTCCATTTTTAAGTCTTTCTTGGTATACATGCAAAGATTTTAATAAATTTATAAGTATTTAGGAAAAGCTGAAATTTGCCCTGATAACACGAAATCATCTCTAGACTTTTTTAGAAAGCATGAATCATATTACTAATTTAGGATCCTTAAAAAATTCTTCCATGAGAACAACTGTAATTGTGCTTTGTGCTACTGTAATAGAATTATTTCTTTTATTTCAGTGGTCCTGTTTGTTCTTTGGAGTATAAACTCTTGAACTTATCATCGTTTTCTCGTATCAACACGCCTACTTTCTAATCACATGCTGCTCCAAACTCCGCCCACTTTATCGATATAAAGGCTATTTTAAGCATGAAATTTCAGTAAACAAAACCATCCAAATGTTCTCTAAAATTCTAATCATCGTCTTATTCCTGTCCGACATCAATGGTCAACATCACTTGGCGGAGGAGAAAACCGTGTGCGACCTTTCGGACATTCTCTATAGTGCCCTGGAAGATCTGAGCGCCGCGCCGGAGCAGCAGGATTCACTAACGGTAATTTCGTTTTTTTTTGTTTCAACCTGAAACATTCAAAATAAATAATACAGGAATCGTGTTGGGCGGTATTGTCAGATGTGATTGGAAACGACGAGAAGCTTGGAAGAATCCGTGAGGCGCAGAAACAACAGGACTTCGAGATGATAAGGGACGAGTACCGAAAAATGAAAGAGCGTGAAAGTGGCACCAACAGTCTGGCACACGTGATGAAGGATATATGTTTCCAGTTATGGAATATCCCCGCCGTAGGTCGATTTTAAATTTATTTGAAAATTTTAAGAAGCATTTAGATTGAACTACCCATCAAAAATGACACTCAATTGCTTAAAATGCTTGGCTCTGTAAATTTGACGGAATACCCATTGGAACAACTGAAAGACGACGAAGACTGGGACAATTTCAAAAGAGAAACATTTTTCCAAATGCTTCTAAGGGACAGTTCGAAGGTTGTTTGTAACACTAACAAAAAATTGATTTATTAGATTGTAGGGGTGTGAGAACACAAAATTCACGAGGAAATGCTCTAGCATTTTTAATAAAAACGATGCAGAAGTCTTAGATGAAAACGCAACGCCTTATATCCGAGGCTTGACAAACGTGGTAAGTTGATAGGAAAATGAAAAATTGAAAAAAATATATTCAGATGAGGCAACTATGCGAGGACATTAAGAGTTTTGAAAAAAAGAAGACGAAGCCGGCGGGAGGATTCGCGAGGGAAGTGGGGAAAACGTTCCGATGGATGACGGGCTCACTCAAACCTGGAGCGCTGTGGATGTTACATAAAAAAAGGTTATTCGACGTTGCGTGGTTTGCCGCAAGATCATTTCAACACCTTTCCAATGAAGGCAGGCGCTACAGCCAAGTAAACAAAAATAACGATAACAAAGTTCAGCCAAATGTTTGTTTTTTTTTCAGATGATGGCGTTGTGGCAATTTAATGAAGTGTGTAAATCGGCAGAAAAATATCTCATTGGGCCAAATTATACAGAGGATTTGCCAATAAAGGTCAAAATTGGTAAAATTTTGGAAAAAATAGGAAAAGACGCACTTCAAGCATTTGGAGTAACCGTTGAAGAGGTACGATTTCAGATTTAAATAATAAAAAATCTTTAATTGAAGGGAAATAAAATGGTGCAAATGTGCCGACGGATGCAGGAGATTTATAGAAGGCATATGGTCCCAGTAGTGGAAGAAACGGTTAGTTGATAATATTAGTTTTGACGAAAAATAAAATCATTAAATTATAGGAAATGGTCGATATCGAATTGATGGGAATTTTTGAAGAGGTGTTCGACCGCGAGAGAGCATTGTTGTATCCGATCACGCTCGAGCAAAGAATCAAGATGCTTGATGAATTTGGAAACGCGAAAATAGATGAACCAAGAATCAGCGCGGCATTAGAGAAACTAGTGAACTATTGCAACAAAACGATCATGGAAGAGATCACATCAAAAGACATTGATGTGAGAGCCGCACAGCGATACTGGGACTATTCCCTACCGAATAAGGTATCACTAAACGCTAATTCTGCAGATCAATTGCATTATATTGCAGAACTACCCAAACAAACGTCAATGTGTTCCTGCAAAATATCATCAAAAACTTGTGGTGACCTTTGATCAGACAAACAAAAATGTTCAAGGAATAGAGCCTTTGTGCCACCTCGCGATTGATGTTCGTTCTCGGACAAAAGTCAACGATCTTGATTCTTTCTTTCAGGTGGACTGCCGAAAAAAACACAAAAATAAATCTATCGAAAAAGCTCATGACTCAAGGGCGTTCTACTCGAAATTGCTCCGAAATATTAATTTCTTCGATGACTATTATTAATTTCGGGTTTATCGGTTTTCTCCTCCCTCGTTGTCTTTCCTATTTAAGCACTCTCTCAGTAATAAAGTGGTCAAACTGTTTAAAACATGAAAAAACGATATCCCAAGCTGATAGAAAAGTAACCATCCAATCCAATAAGTTGCTCTGACTACCGGAAAAATAACACATTGAAATAACCTATACCAGTTCTGACAATTGATAAGCTGCTTTTGGAGTTTAGTCCCAATCGAGTGTTTTTTATTTAAAAGAAAATAAACATGAAAGAGCACAAAATGAATTAAAGAAAGAGCGCACAATGAAAGTTTCAATTATCCAGTGGATGATTTGAGGCGTAATCCTTTTTGTATTGTAGCATCCAAGAATAAACGAAGTCTTCGGCATTGTTCATCATTCAAATTTAATTCACAATAAACTTTTTTAGCGACTCGCGCCGCTTCATCCGTCTGAAATGAGCTACTTGCTTTAACAAATTGCTTTAACTCGAGGGAATATGCAAAATGATACACAATTATTTGCAATACTTATATTTTTCGAAGCCATAAACTTTTCATAGAACTAGAACATCAGTTTCACAATTTAAAAAACTGATAAAACTTTTTTTAAAGGATAAATTTAACTAACCGACATAACTTCGAAGCAATAACATCTTCCATTTTTATAAACAAGTAGTTTAAACAGAAATCTGCTCTCAATTATTGCGTTTGGTGCTCTAAAATACATACAAATTAAAAGTAATAAAATTTCAATGCGCACTCTTTTGCCTTTGATAGTATTGACTTAATACTAGAAATTGAAAGATGCTTCATTTTGTAGCGGCGATAAATGGCATTATTCTGTTCATTATCGAAAACAATCTACAAAAACGAAATTTAAATTAAAACAAACAAACAATTTTTCTACGTCTGCCTCAGAAAAAGGATTTTGGCAATCTGGAGCCAAATGGATCTTCAAATCATGTATTCTCTTTGTGTCTAACTGATCTTGTTGTAGTCTTGATAACTGATTGTTTCTCACAAATCGAATAAAGCCATGATTAAGATCTAATCGAGGAATGCTCGTCACTTCCTGAAAATCCCCTTGCGTTTAAATAGGCAAATTGTAAAGGCTTGTTTAGAATATATGTAGCTTTGTTAAAAAATCAGCATAAATTGCTGAAAGACTGACATTTAGCAGGCTTTTGAAACGCTGAATAACATATAGGATATATCAAAACAAAATGAAAAAAGAGTGGGTTTACTTGTATTTATTCAGTAAAGCATAAGCCATAAATAAAAAAAGTACCTTCGAAAAATTTCCAGGATTGACATTGGTGGTAGTATTGTTGTGAGCAGATGTATTGGCAGTACTAGGCATTCCTAAAAATTATGAATTTGTATGAATTATATTATATCTTTTTTTTAATTTGATTAACAGAATTCATTTAAATTTGTTCGATGCTGCTCTTCAAAAAATGAATAAAAACGTAAGAGTGAGTCATATAGTCGATGTCCGGCGACTGTTGCACGTGGGTATACGAGAGCTTTTCGAAATGGTCTCGTCACATGTGGACGCCGACTACACATTATTTTTTACGTATGTATATAGATTGATCGCGCGAATATGTACGTGCGTTCAATAATATTTTTTGTTATTTGACCTCTCTATCTTGGCGTTCGTTATCTTTTATTCTCTCGACCCTCTTACATTCGTTTTTTTTTCAACTGCAAGTAGTCACTGTTTACTTATTTTCCCTATTTGATTTATTGTAATTTGTTCTTATTGTTCACCAAATTTCCAAATATCAGTTTGAATTTACCGTGAGCCTCATCACATTTGGCGATTCCCTTTGGAAAGAGAATATAATTAATATAATATAATTTCAGTAAAATGTCCGCTGCACTGAGCAATACATCGGATCAATATATGATTCTTAACACCAACTCCACCACAATTTCAGATCGATTCTCGTTTTCTTTCAAGGTGTTTTTTTTTAAATTCATAGTCAAGTTCTTCAATTTTCAATTCAGGATCGGATTGATTATTGTATCATTCGTATTGAAACAATCCAGACGACAATCGTACGTATTTTGTGTATTTTATTCAGAAACCCGATTTTCATTCAGAATGATTGGATTGAACGTGGAAATAACGAGAACGCTCATGTCAATCGCTTGATGTACAGTTGCAGGGATCTGATCAACTTGCTGTACAGAATCACTCTTATTCAAGATGATATTTCGGTATATTTGCTTTTTGTTCAAACTGAATATGATTTTGTTACATTTTAAGGTAGTTTTAGAGGTCGAGCAGTCTGTGAGAGACATTGAAGATATGCTCAATTTTGTCAAACCTCACAATTGCACATGCCAAAATCTCTTCTAAGTTTTTTTTTGAGTTTTTTTTTTTAAATATGTTCTGAGTTCTGAGAATAAATGATTGGTGAATAGAAAAAAATTCTTGATATGAAAATTGTGCAAATTTTGTTACAATTTACAGGGTGGCCCATAATTATGGAAACACAAGTTTAAAGCCTTCTGCCAGATGCTGGCGCATTTTTCGCGCACCAATTTTATTATTTTATTTTTCAGCATGTTTTAATTACCCTTTTCCCAAATTTTCTAGTTTCTAGCGTAATTTTTACTGGAATGGTAGCCAATTCAAAACACCGACGTACCGTTATCGAATGAGGAAAGAGCGACAGTTGCATCGCAAAAACTCACATAATCTCTCGATCAACAGTTTGCAAAACCGTAAAACGATACAAGGAGCTTCAAACACTTGAAAACCGTACGAGAAGCGGAAGAACTCTCAGTTCTATCACTCCGGAGAGGATCAAGGTCGCCAGAGAAGGAATACGTCGAAATCCGCACCGGAGCATGAGAAAGATAAGCAAATCTTTGATGGAGCGCATGATGAAAAAAAAGCTTAGTTCGAATTTCGTCTTTCTAGCACACCCCAAAATGAACATTTGAAGACGCTGTTTACGGACGAGACCACCGTAGAGGGTGAATTCAACTCGCAAAATCATTAGGTGCTTGCAAGGGACGATGACAAAGCCAATAAGCACGAAAGAACGATCAACAGAATGTCTCATCGTCAACAAGTGATGGTTTTGTGGGCGATCACGTCTGATGGGAAGATGCCGCTTGTTTTTGTGGATCCCGGAGTCACAATCAACCGGGAATACTACTTAGAAGAAGTTCAAGGAAACACGTGCTATCACGGACCCAAACACACTTTCGAAACCAGGTTTGGAAATTAAAAAAAAAAATTTGAAATTTTGCCGGTTTATTTTTTGTTCAGAATGACCAGCGTCGTCGCCGGATTTGAGCCAACTCGACTATTATGTTTAAGGTGTATTTTAATCGAAGGTCCAGGCACCAATTTGGAGTCATTGAAGAAATGTTTGGTTGAGGAATGGGCCAAACTATCTTCAGAATACCTCCGTGCCACAGTCTAGGAAGTAATGAAGAACAAAAAAAATCGAATCGAGTAATGTTGTTGTATTTTTGTTTATAATTTATTCAATAAACTATTTGTGAATTTTCAAGTTGATTCGATCATTTTTTGAAAAGTTACATCACTTTGAATGTGTTTCCATAATTATGGGCCACCCTGTGTATTGATTATTGCAAAATAAGGGTTTGCTTTAGAAAAAAAGTAATAGTTTTCAAATGTAATTTGGGTGAAAAAAAAAACAAAGAAAAATTGATGGCCGTAATTGCTATCACTGATATTATCAGGAATTGATTAAGATTTCTAAAAAATTCAAACGCTCAATATTTCATCGAATTTGAAAAGCTTTTGTTTCAAGTTTAGCGAAACAATTGAACATATGTATGCAATTTGAGACCCTTTGTCATGTGCATATTGCAATAGGCAAAAGAATTTTCCAATATTCAAATTCTGTCCATATTTTTCAATTCAACATTAAAAATTTTTGGCCATTATCTATGATGATACTATAGTAAATTTAAAGAGTACGAATTCTTGTGCGATTATATATAAATTATAACAAAGCGAAACGTTTTTTTCAGCCTTTCCTCGGAATAGAATTTATTGAGTTATACAACAAATTAACAGAGCAATAGAAGAAAAAGAAAGCAAAACGAAGTGAAACTTTTCTATGATTAAAAGGCGAAAAAAAAAACAGGAAGTGAAGGATTTATTCAGATTTGTATCAACTGGTGGTTGGAAATATAATTAATATAGTTATGATAATTTTAAAATTGTTGAAAGCGTCATTTTTATAAAACTTGTTAAATTTTGGGCTAAATAATAACCATTTCAATTAGTTGTCATTGCTTTCAATCGGGTTATTTATGAATCCGAAAACGCGAAATCCGAAAATATTTCCAAGACTTTCAATGAAATAGTAGGTGAGGATGGCGATGACAAAAGCAAATACAATGGCAATACCAACCAAATAACTGTTATAGAAATTGTCGAGAAAGTTTCCCGTGAGATCGCTGATTTGATTGCCATCCGAAAATTCTTGCAAGATGTATAAATATGGGTCACCTAAAAGAAAAGTTGTAAAAAAATGAGTGAGTGAAATTGAGTAACGCACTCTCTTTCTTGCTGGTCAAAAATTGAGCAAGATCGGAAGTTTGACAGTCGTAGTATTTTCCAATAACGGCCCAATGGTTGCCATTCGTGTGCTGAGCCATATTGATTTTCACACAGGAGCTATTGCAATTGACGAGTGTAACGGCAGCGGTATTTTGGCATTGCGGCAAAATTCTTCGGTGCTTCCAGGCGAGCATCTGCTTAGCAGTCATTTTAGCAAAAAACGATGAATCCAACTGGAATACATTTAAAATCCATAAAACTCGACGTGCACGATAGCAAAAATGTTACCAATCTGTGGTCCATGCACGAAATGCAACGATGACTGTGCGGGGCAGCAATGAGGAAGAGTCCGAAAAGCCCAATCAAGACGAAAATACGCATTGTGAATATCAGAGCTGGTGAAGGCGCGAAATGATCGGAATTTTAATATTGAAATAAATAAGAAAACCTGCGCGAAATGGGCGGAGATTCGAGACACAAATGTTGTCAAAACCTTTTTTTCACCCTGCACCTCTAACAGATTGCACAATGACGACGGGTGTGAGTAAGCGACCCTCAACCCCTTTTTCTTGTAAACATGTTGCATCATTTTGTGGAAATAGACAAAAAATGATGACGTTTAAAAAAAGGTAATCCCTTTATAATATATAAATAATGGTTAATTGGTTAATATCATCCTTTTATCAATCTTGCAGTTTAAATATGGTTTGAACTGTAAGCTTGACAAAAGGCTAATATTTCGTCACCACTACCGTAAAGTTCATTCATCAGCATTTCATTTGAAAACGTTGTGAATAGTCGAATAATAGATTTCAGCACTATTAACAGTAACATGAAGCACAGAGGAAAAGTGAACGCGAGGTTTTGTTGATAGTAATGAGATTGAATGGGAGCGGAAAACGGAATGAGGCGATGCGAAATTTCGATGTTCGCAATGTTTGGATGAGTCATCCTATTCAGATTATTAATTTTGTTAGATAAATTTGAAATTTGTAAGTAGTTTGTTCATACAAGAAACGATGCGAAAAAATTGATACGCTTTTCTCAATTCAGAGGTGGATTTGACTGAGATTGGAGAAAAAATAGTGGCTTGCCCGAGAGAATTGAATATTATTTGGGGGTGCTATATTAATCGGAATACCTCTAATCTCATGTCGAATTCTACTTTATAGGGCCTGAATTTGTTAAGGGTACAATAGAATCGTATGGTCTCTCAGAAAGGTGAGACTCTGCAAAATTTTATGCTGACACCACTTGGTTGAAATGGGTTGGAAGTGTGGTGTACCTCAAACTTGGGTAATTAAACCAACTCTATATGCGATCTGCCCACATAGTCGAAACACCACTGCGGACATTTCTACTGGTTGCCACCAATTTCAATGTTTAAAATACAAATAACAGGCATATTAGATATATTTTTGGAGGCGTATACAATGCGTCGCAGAAGCAGACACCTGTTCGCATCGGGTGAAATAAGAAGGAATCCATAATATGGTTGTTATCGGATTAAGCCCCACCTATCTGTGTACGCGATTATTGGAGAAATTCGATTCTTTTGATTGATCATTCAAAAATTGAAAAGATTAATAATGTGAAAATGTTGTCATTTTCAATTTCTCCTTTCCCTGATATTTTCAATGCTGTCTTTATGGTCAAAAACAATATTATGATTTTGAAAATTTCAAGGATGGATTGAAAAATATTCAAAAATCCATCCATTAATTTTTGATTTTACAATTTCTTCTTGCTTTTCAAAAGATCTTCTTTTTTCCAGTTTACGTGATATCATATCGTATTTTTCTTTCAAGACCATACAACAATCACAGGATTTCGACTTGTCATGAACCACGACCAATAGGGATTACTAAAAAATCTTCCACATTTCAAAAGAAATTACCGAAAATTAGCGTCATACGTGAAAGAGGGAGCGGTTTGCATCGTCTTGCGTGGCGTGGCCAATTGCCGACAATTGTTATTGGTGTCGTTGGGTGACGGCCGCACGTACGCTTTTTATACAAATGCGACGCATATGGGAGCAAGCAGTAGCGAGCGTCCGTTGCAAAATGACTGGTTATAATTTTTTTTTTGAAAATTACTTAAGATCCTTCGAAAACAAAAAGTGAAAAACAATCTTGAACTTCATGTTGCAGTAAAAATTCTGGTAGCCGCATTTTTTGTCTTTAAAAAAATCTCAAAGATCAATTAAACTTAACGGGCGGTAACAACTCAAAAGTGGGTTCAAAAAGAGCGATCGGCATTGTCTTTGGTATATTATTATGATGGCATAAGAACACTGTTCATGGAGCAGTTATATTATAGAGCAGACAAATGTGGGAACAGACATGCCGCCTTTGGGAAAGGCCGACAACATATAAACTCAGAACAAACGAAACGAAACCCGAAATAAGGAATTATCGAAAAGGAAACGTATTTATTCTCGATTTTCTTTTTTTTTACGTGTCATTCTACAAAGCAGATAAGTAAGTTTTCACGCAATTTCAATTATGACATCATATATTTTATCTATATCGTATCTGGTGGTTTACCATAAGATAGTTAATTACTATCATCGGCACCAACGTTTGGTGTATAATTGCACATAACAAACATTCGTGGTTAAAAATCCCCAGATGGTGTCACATTGGAGGTGGGTCAAAGCGAGGAGTTGGTGTCGTCTGCCTTGCCCTCCACCTTGCGGTGCCATTCGTTTCTTATTATCCCACCTCGTCCGGTTTCTCTTCTCACCATAACGCTAATTGCCTACCTATTTTGAGATCTGTTCATGTTTCCTAGGTTCCGGTCTACCTACAAGTAGGTTATAATACCCCCCCCCATATCAATATAATTTTGATTTTTCTCAAAACCACATTCATATTTCTAGAACGTTGTGACATGTCCTTCTAATGCATACTTCTCTTCAATTCTACAAAATCCTTATACATTATTCCTCTCATATTTTTGGTACATCAAATTAGACAATATACCATAATAAATTCTCTAATAAGATGATTGTAAAAAAAATGCAGATTGGTTTACTTTAGTCTAGTAACTTCAGATTTGAACATTAGAAACTCTAAATTCGTACTCAATAAATATGATATAACAGCTCCCTTAAAAAATTTATTTGATTTTAACTCCCACTACTGAGTAATTAATCAATGTTATAAATATAAGAGCATTTTTCACACCAACTTCTAAAATCAATCAATCAAAGAACAATTAGAGGTGCGAAAATACCCTTATATTGCTGAGAGCCCCAATCGGACGATGAGAATGCGTACGATCACACATTCAATTAGCAAAGATGTCCCATAGCAAAAATTACGCTATTATTAGGGTGATGCTAGGTTTTAGTCAATTTTATAAATTGAAAACGAAAAATTAAAAAAAAATACATTTATCATATTTTGAGTTTTCAAGCAATAATAAATCGTTTTCACGTATTGAGTTTGCATTGAAAAATTGCCTCGAAAATTTACAAAAAACGATACAACCTTGGAAGAAAATAACAACTTTGAAATACAAAAAATACCTTGAAATACCTCGGCTTCTCCTTCTATTACTTGAACTAATTTAACGCAGCGATATGATTGTTAAAGAAATGGAGTACCTGTGAGTAATGGAAATAAAAATAATTTGATCAAATGATTATTTGTTAAAACCTTACTATCGGTGGTTTAAAGCTAATTTCAAGCGTTTGAGTGTCCGTTGCTACTTTATTTGATTTTTCTCAGAAAAAGTACATCGAATTACTGAAAAATGTCATATAACGTGAACCAAGTTGAACTTATCAAAGCTGTCATTGGAACGAAACACATGGAAGATCCAAAGGTGCAGGAAATTATTAAGAAGATAGATGTCAACAAGTGTTTGAAATCGGTAACATTTCAAAACGCAATCTCTTTATTAAAATTATTTTCAGAATTTGAAAACCGACAACTTGAAGAAGATTAACATTGAAGACATTCCGGCGAAAACTGAGCTAGATTTCAAAAAAGCTATTCAAGAGATGACACCAGCCGTTAAAATCCTTCACAAAAGTAAGCTATATACATATTTTTGCACTATATTTATATTTTAAGGAAACCATGATCCCACTGATTTCCCAATTAACTGCAATATTTTGGCTCCGTTAAAAGTGCCACTCGAAATTGACGGTGAAAGCATATTGAAATTGGCTGAAAAGCGATGTCTCACAAGAAGCGAGAATGAAATCTTCGAGGAAAACATGTACCCGTTCACTGTTCCGAAAACTGTTGAAGAGGTTTCAAGTGATCACTTAAAGATTCCGACGCCTCTGTTTGTTTGTAAAAATTCAAAGGACGCCCATTCGATTCAGCTAGAACAGTAAGAATTCAACTCTGAAAATCGATATTGTAATGATTTTTACAAATATAGGATGTGCCAATTGAATGATATCGTTATGGTGCGTGGGCTCATGGAGAGCCTCGAAATTAACATGGAAAATTTTAAATCGGAAATGTTCGAAGACCGTGGAAGTAAGCAGACGTATTTATTTCGAGAGCAACATCGAATGCCGGCGCATCTGAATTATGGTGACGATGGACACGTGACATGGCGTTATAACAGTTGGGAAAATTCAACTAAATTGACATTGCAACAGTATGTTGCACATAAAGAAGAAAGCTTGAAAAATGCAATCGACGGTGAGAAAATGGTTTCGAATTCTATTGAAATGGTGTCTTTTTGCAGATGAATATGAATATCTTTCGAAATACGAAAGTAGGTTTGTGAGAAGTGCCAACACTACAGCAGATGGCTCGAAAAAAATCAGACGTAAGTGAAATCCCTTTGAATATCAGACAATAAACCTAGTTTAGTGGAATCGGAAGTTGAAGAACAAGCTGTAGAGGAAGCCGAATTGGATAAAAAAGAAGAATTTATTACTTCCACAGGAATGATCGTTTTTGGAACGAACGTCGATTTGTTAGACACCAAAAAGTGGGAAATACAGTTTGAAGAACTCAAAAAGCTTCCCGATTTCCTTCTTTGGAACTCAGCGAAAAGTTGCCTGAGTTATCTGCGGCGCACGGTTCCGGGCATGAATGGTGTTCAACTTTATATGAAAGTCCCTGGGGCGCGAACGTCGGCCCACCAGGAAAATAATAATTTCGGATCAATCAATATTAATATGGGGCCGGGCGATTGCGAGTGGCTTGCTTGCCCCTATAAGTATTGGGGAAAAATTGAAGATTTTTGCAGAAGGTAAGAGCTTAAATTTATTGATTGACCGGTAAAATGGCGATTTAGAAAAAAGATCAACTTCCGAATAGATCCATTTTGGCCAGTTTTGGAAGATCTTGAGAAAGCGAACATTCCTATTTATCGTTTCTCGCAAAAAGCTGGTGATCTTGTATATCTCAATGGCGGATGTATCCATTGGGTTCAAGCTACTGGCTGGTGTAATAACATCAGCTGGAATATCGGACCCATCAATCTTTTTCAAATCCGAACTGCACTCATAAGCTATGAGTACAACAAACTGGCGGTATTATAGTTAAAGTCTGCTTCTGATAATTAAAATTCATTTATAGAAATTCGAGTCGCTTATACCGATGCAGTCGTTGGCATGGGAGTTTGCCGCCAAATTACAGTTTCCGAATAAGGAAATATTTGAAGAAATTCGCGCCGTGCTAATTAGGTACGCAATTTTAATTCAAACTTTTTTTTAAATTTAATTTTTTTCAGATCGTTAGCGTTTCTAAAGATGACTCTTGATTATGTGATTTCCCAAGGTGTGAAAGTAGATAAAGACAAGAGAAAAAAGAATTGCTGGAGCAACAATTGCATAATAAAAGAGTGCAAAAGAGAGTCCTTCAATTTGGCATTTGTTCGAAAGAAGTCCAACAGCGAGGACAACGTTTGTGTATACTGTGCCAAAGAGTAAGATCATAGTCAACAACTATTAATCATAAATTATTTTTTAGAATGGGAATTAGGAAATTCAAAGTTCTTCAACAGCTACCACTTAATACTCTTGTAGAAATGTTTGACAAAATGAAAGCGAAATTCGAATCCTCAATCTAGGGTCATGCTTTGTTCAGTTTTCTATGTTAGGTTTAATTCGCTTGTTTTGATTATTCCCATGGCTTTCTTTATTTGTGTCAAGAGTCAATTTTATATTTTCGCTTTCTGTCAGTATTCCAGTGGTCAAGTTGAATTTTTCAACCCGATTTTGGTTTTTGTGTTTTCTAGTAGCTTATTTGTTGAGAGAAAAATCATGAACAATTGTTATACAAGGCCTTCGTTTTTTTTTTCATTTTTTGAACAGCAAGCCTTTTTTTGAACAAGTCTTTGCTTCTTATTCGTCTCTCTTAAAATGCCGCTTATTTCGCGTGACCCCCGTCAACTAACTGGCATCGCAACAAAACGAATCATTATTATATTTCGTCACGTTGGCGATGCCCCGCTTTAAGCCCAAAAAATAAAAGTAAGTTTTCATTCTTTAATTTCAAATCGTCTGAAAAAGCAAAAAAATCACTAAAAACAAGAGTTTAATTGTTGGAACCATTTCGATACTTTCTGCAAAAAAATGCTTTTCAGTTTTGTCTAAATCCATTAAAAATATTTGAACGCAATTTTAAATTCTCTAGTAAAAAAATAATATTACCATTAATTTTCATCTTATATAGAGATAGTTAGTTTGTCGCTTAAATCTATTATTTTATAATAAATAAAAAAAGAGCAACACAATAAAGACGGAGACGCAGTTTTGTTACGATTGTAATATATTTTAATTTTTTCCAGACCGATTGTCAAAAGCATCAGAAACAGAAGTTCGGCGGCGGCTTTCACCGAAACGAGATATTGAAACAGGTTTTGATATGATCAAAACTAATGGGACACTCGATGTAAGAAATTATTTTTAAGCCTCATAATCACAAAAAAATCCCTTGTATTTTGACCTCAAATAAAATGCATTGATTGGAAACTCGTGGCTCTTTCGCTTTTGCAAATTGGCGTTTCAATTTCGAAAATTTTCAAAAAAAGGGCCAGTCTGGTCAAATATTTAGTGGGAATCACAAAAAGAACATTAAAGTGGCATAAGAATTTGTGCATTGAAAATAACATCTGTAGAGGTGATGAAAATTTTTACTGTCACAAAATTAACATGAAATTTGGGTCTTCGTTGGCATCAAATCGTGATTGCAGGCTGGACGACATCGGCAGCTGCGAACAAACCGGCGAAAGATCGTCGTACTTCTGATAATATTCAGCGATTACAAATGAGTGATCAGCTCCTTCTTGGATTTTGGTCCGGATTTTGAGAAAAAGAACAAAAATTTAGGCATTTTTTTGAAAAGTCATCTGACACTTGTGGCAAATAAATGTATAAATACCCCTTTTGCAAAATATATTTCAAGTATGTATATGTTATAGCTCACAAAGTATCTAAAAAGAATCATTTTAGTATAGGTTCGTCAGCTAATTTTGAGGATCATGTCACCGTAAGCACCAACAAACTACTAAAAAGCTTGAAAAATAATTCCAAGAATAAATGGTTGACTTTGATCAATTCAATTTTGGTTTGTTCTATTATTTCTACATTTATGATTCTATTTTTTTTAACGGATTCGACGAATCGCTTTTTTGCTTTTGTTATAATTGTTCTCGGTAATCAATGTTAAATAAACAAGTTCGGTGAATGTGAATAAAAGTGAGTCGATATTTAATTTATTAAAAAAACAGGCCTTTCGACATAAATAATCTTTTTTGGTTCAGACTTAATCAAGTTCTTTCCATTTAAATGTTTAATTGCAAATCGAAAAGTTACCAGCAAGCAACGACAGAAATATAAGGACGCAAATATAATCAGCTGTTAAATTTGGAATGCAGCCCAATTTTTTTTTTCAAAAATATATCTTCCTGCCGATAAACCAAAATGAAATTATCGTGCGAATATTCCTTAGCAGTCAGTTATTCATTTATCTTTATTCCAGTAGTCAAGAGTTTTTTTTGCAAAATTTTAAAAATGACTCCAAAAATCGAAGTGGCACAAATAACAATTTATTTCAATCAAATATTTTTAAACTAGTATTTGCGATAGTCTCAAATTCTGAATCCCTAGCCTCCTGCTTACTGTGTTTCAGCTTTACGAGATCTGTTAGATCCGAGACCGTACATCCAAAAAATGTGTCATTCTCTATCTGCAGATTAATTCATTATTTTTGGTGTTGATTTCAAGAGAGAAAAGCCTTACAGAATTAAGGTTACTTTAGTACCAAAATCACTTCCAGATTCGAGAAGGAGCTGATCTCTCAAACAAAGAACGCTGAAAATCAGCATTTCGAATTCAATCGAATTTTCGCCTGCTTTATCGCAGCGCTGAAAGAGCTGCTCGAGAGGCCTGCAATCATAAATTTATGTTAATCAAAACGTTTCGTTGAACCTCAAGCACCTAGAGATCAACGATGCGTCGTTATCGGTGGCCATAGTGTAATAGACGTCTGACCCATGGTTCCAAAAACGATAAGTTTCCTCGGTTTTTTTAACTACCGCTCGATGTGTCTTTTATAGAGGGAAAAAAGAGAGAAAAGGTAATTAGAACAAAAATTCGTGAGAATTTAGAAAAGTTCCAACAGGACAGAGTACAAAACCGTCCGCACATAATAAAAACAATTTTTTTATGAAAAAAGTTATATATATATAAAATTGATTTATTTCAAAAAATAATACGACGTCAAATTTTCGTCAAAATACATTTAAATGAATTCAATATTTTCATAGTGTTTTTGTATCAGCTTCGTATAAAAATTAAAACAATGTGAAAATAAAATTAGTAGACAATTTCTATAGTTTAACAAAAAGTGAATGAAAGACGTGCACATTTGAAAACAACGATTGATCATTCTTCAACAACTCACTGCATAAAAAATACTTTGCATAATCCTAATTGTTTTCTGTTAAATATTCAATCACATCGTAATAAGAGATGTATCCGTAGTAATATATGTAGAACTCTGGCAAAAAAAACTAATCTGATATTCTGTAATGTTGTACTTTTTAAAAAATAAAAAAACATAATTAAATAGAAATATAGAGAAAAATTATATCTGAACAAAAAAATACGCTGTTGATGCCTTAGTTCTATTTGCGCCAAAAATTCAAAAATTTAGAAAGAAAAACGTTAAAAGTGCATTTTAAATGTATTGCTTAAAATAAAACATTAGGAAAACGTCAGATTATTGACAGTTAACTGAGAAAAAAGAAAAAAGACAGTTAAAGAGCATTGGCATTATTAAAATTGAAAATTTTTGTTGTTAAATCTTAACCGTCTGTGGCGACGACCCTGCAGTTATCATCCGAGCGTTGTTGCTACAAGTTCACTCCATGCATTGTTTTTTTCCACTGCTTCTTGACTTTCCCTTTAGCGCTGCACTCGTTAAAAAAATACTTGTTTAATTAATAAAATTAGCGTTAGCTACATCTGAGAACATTTGGTGTTCCATTTTATATTAATTATTACCAAAATTTACATCTTAACGATTAACAAAATGAGCACATCTCTGAACAACGAAGAGAAAATCATGAAAACCAGAAAATATTTTTTAAACAGGATATAGACCATTTTAATCAAGATGGCTATTGCTAAGCAGAACATTTTTAAGCACACCATTTTATTACGAAACGCTATAGCTGAGCAGACCATTTCTAAGCAGACCATTTTATTACGAAAGGCTATAGCTAAGCAGACCATTTCTAAGCAGACCATTTTTATGAAGACGGCTATAGCTAAGCAGACCATTTTTATGAATACCATTTTATTACGAAAGGCTATAGCTAAGCAGACCATTTTATTACGAAAGTCTATAGCTAAGCAGACCATTTTTATGAATACCATTTTATTACGAAAGGATAAAGCTAAGCAGACCATTTCTAAGCAGACCATTTTATTACGAAAGGCTATAGCTAAGCAGACCATTTTTATGAATACCATTTTATTACGAAAGGATAAAGCTAAGCAGACCATTTCTAAGCAGACCATTTTTATGAAGACGGCTATAGCTAAGCAGACCATTTTAAGCAGACCATTTTATTACGAAAGGCTATAGCTAAGCAGACCATTTTTATGAATACCATTTTATTACGAAAGGATAAAGCTAAGCAGACCATTTCTAAGCAGACCATTTTTATGAAAACGGCTATAGCTAAGCAGACCATTTCTAAGCAGACCATTTTTTTACGAAAGGCTATAGCTAAGCAGACCATTTTAAGCAGACCATTTTATTACGAAAGGCTATAGCTAAGCAGACCATTTCTAAGCAGACCATTTTTATGAAGACGGCTATAGCTAAGCAGATCATTTCTAAGCAGACCATTTTTTTACGAAAGGCTATAGCTAAGCAGACCATTTTTATGAATACCATTTTTTTACGAAAGGCTATAGCTAAGCAGACCATTTTTATGAATACCATTTTTTTACGAAAGGCTATAGCTAAGCAGACCATTTCTAAGCAGACCATTTTTATGAAGACGGCTATAGCTAAGCAGACCATTTCTAAGCAGACCATTTTATTACGAAATGCTATAGCTAAGCAGACCATTTCTAAGCAGACCATTTTTATGAAGACGGCTATAGCTAAGCAGACCATTTCTAAGCAGACCATTTTATTACGAAAGGCTATAGCTAAGCAGACCATTTCTAAGCAGACCATTTTTATGAAGACGGCTATAGCTAAGCAGACCATTTCTAAGCAGACCATTTTATTACGAAATTGCTATAGCTAAGCAGACCATTTCTAAGCAGACCATTTCATTACGAAATGCTATAGCTAAGCAGACCATTTCTAAGCAGACCATTTTTATGAAGACGGCTATAGCTAAGCAGACCATTTCTAAGCAGACCATTTAATTACGAAAGTCTATAGCTAAGCAGACCATTTCTAAGCAGACCATTTTATTACGAAATGCTATAGCTAAGCAGACCATTTCTAAGCAGACCATTTTTATGAAGACGGCTATAGCTAAGCAGACCATTTCTAAGCAGACCATTTTATTACGAAATGCTATAGCTAAGCAGACCATTTCTAAGCAGACCATTTTTATGAAGACGGCTATAGCTAAGCAGACCATTTCTAAGCAGACCATTTTATTACGAAAGGCTATAGCTAAGCAGACCATTTCTAAGCAGACCATTTTTATGAAGACGGCTATAGCTAAGCAGACCATTTTATTACGAAAGGCTATAGCTAAGCAGACCATTTCTAAGCAGACCATTTAATTACGAAAGTCTATAGCTAAGCAGACCATTTCTAAGCAGACCATTTTATTACGAAATGCTATAGCTAAGCAGACCATTTCTAAGCAGACCATTTTTATGAAGACGGCTATAGCTAAGCAGACCATTTCTAAGCAGACCATTTTATTACGAAATGCTATAGCTAAGCAGACCATTTCTAAGCAGACCATTTTTATGAAGACGGCTATAGCTAAGCAGACCATTTCTAAGCAGACCATTTTATTACGAAATGCTATAGCTAAGCAGACCATTTCTAAGCAGACCATTTTTATGAAGACGGCTATAGCTAAGCAGACCATTTCTAAGCAGACCATTTAATTACGAAAGTCTATAGCTAAGCAGACCATTTCTAAGCAGACCATTTTATTACGAAATGCTATAGCTAAGCAGACCATTTCTAAGCAGACCATTTTTATGAAGACGGCTATAGCTAAGCAGACCATTTCTAAGCAGACCATTTTATTACGAAATGCTATAGCTAAGCAGACCATTTCTAAGCAGACCATTTCATTACGAAATGCTATAGCTAAGCAGACCATTTCTAAGCAGACCATTTTTATGAAGACGGCTATAGCTAAGCAGACCATTTCTAAGCAGACCATTTTATTACGAAATGCTATAGCTAAGCAGACCATTTCTAAGCAGACCATTTCATTACGAAATGCTATAGCTAAGCAGACCATTTCTAAGCAGACCATTTTATTACGAAATGCTATAGCTAAGCAGACCATTTCTAAGCAGACCATTTTTATGAAGACGGCTATAGCTAAGCAGACCATTTCTAAGCAGACCATTTTATTACGAAATGCTATAGCTAAGCAGACCATTTCTAAGCAGACCATTTTTATGAAGACGGCTATAGCTAAGCAGACCATTTCTAAGCAGACCATTTAATTACGAAAGTCTATAGCTAAGCAGACCATTTCTAAGCAGACCATTTTATTACGAAATGCTATAGCTAAGCAGACCATTTCTAAGCAGACCATTTTTATGAAGACGGCTATAGCTAAGCAGACCATTTCTAAGCAGACCATTTTATTACGAAATGCTATAGCTAAGCAGACCATTTCTAAGCAGACCATTTTTATGAAGACGGCTATAGCTAAGCAGACCATTTCTAAGCAGACCATTTTATTACGAAAGGCTATAGCTAAGCAGACCATTTCTAAGCAGACCATTTTTATGAAGACGGCTATAGCTAAGCAGACCATTTTATTACGAAAGGCTATAGCTAAGCAGACCATTTCTAAGCAGACCATTTTTATGAAGACGGCTATAGCTAAGCAGACCATTTTTATGAATACCATTTTATTACGAAAGGCTATAGCTAAGCAGACCATTTTAAGCAGACCATTTTATTACGAAAGGCTATAGCTAAGCAGACCATTTCTAAGCAGACCATTTTTATGAAGACGGCTATAGCTAAGCAGACCATTTCTAAGCAGACCATTTTATTACGAAAGGCTATAGCTAAGCAGACCATTTCTAAGCAGACCATTTTTATGAAGACGGCTATAGCTAAGCAGACCATTTCTAAGCAGACCATTTTTATGAAGACGGCTGTAGCTAAGCAGACCATTTCTAAGCAGACCATTTTATTACGAAATGCTATAGCTAAGCAGACCATTTCTAAGCAGACCATTTTTATGAAGGCGGCTATAGCTAAGCAGACCATTTCTAAGCAGACCATTTTATTACGAAATGCTATAGCTAAGCAGACCATTTCTAAGCAGACCATTTTTATGAAGACGGCTATAGCTAAGCAGACCATTTCTAAGCAGACCATTTAATTACGAAAGTCTATAGCTAAGCAGACCATTTCTAAGCAGACCATTTTATTACGAAATGCTATAGCTAAGCAGACCATTTCTAAGCAGACCATTTTTATGAAGACGGCTATAGCTAAGCAGACCATTTCTAAGCAGACCATTTTATTACGAAATGCTATAGCTAAGCAGACCATTTCTAAGCAGACCATTTTTATGAAGACGGCTATAGCTAAGCAGACCATTTTATTACGAAAGGCTATAGCTAAGCAGACCATTTCTAAGCAGACCATTTTTATGAAGACGGCTATAGCTAAGCAGACCATTTTATTACGAAAGGCTATAGCTAAGCAGACCATTTCTAAGCAGACCATTTAATTACGAAAGTCTATAGCTAAGCAGACCATTTCTAAGCAGACCATTTTATTACGAAATGCTATAGCTAAGCAGACCATTTCTAAGCAGACCATTTAATTACGAAAGTCTATAGCTAAGCAGACCATTTCTAAGCAGACCATTTTATTACGAAATGCTATAGCTAAGCAGACCATTTCTAAGCAGACCATTTTTATGAAGACGGCTATAGCTAAGCAGACCATTTCTAAGCAGACCATTTTATTACGAAATGCTATAGCTAAGCAGACCATTTCTAAGCAGACCATTTTTATGAAGACGGCTATAGCTAAGCAGACCATTTCTAAGCAGACCATTTTATTACGAAATGCTATAGCTAAGCAGACCATTTCTAAGCAGACCATTTTTATGAAGACGGCTATAGCTAAGCAGACCATTTTATTACGAAAGGCTATAGCTAAGCAGACCATTTCTAAGCAGACCATTTTTATGAAGACGGCTATAGCTAAGCAGACCATTTTATTACGAAAGGCTATAGCTAAGCAGACCATTTCTAAGCAGACCATTTAATTACGAAAGTCTATAGCTAAGCAGACCATTTCTAAGCAGACCATTTTATTACGAAATGCTATAGCTAAGCAGACCATTTCTAAGCAGACCATTTTTATGAAGACGGCTATAGCTAAGCAGACCATTTCTAAGCAGACCATTTTATTACGAAATGCTATAGCTAAGCAGACCATTTCTAAGCAGACCATTTTTATGAAGACGGCTATAGCTAAGCAGACCATTTTATTACGAAAGGCTATAGCTAAGCAGACCATTTCTAAGCAGACCATTTAATTACGAAAGTCTATAGCTAAGCAGACCATTTCTAAGCAGACCATTTTATTACGAAATGCTATAGCTAAGCAGACCATTTCTAAGCAGACCTTTTTATGAAGACGGCTATAGCTAAGCAGACCATTTCTAAGCAGACCATTTTATTACGAAATGCTATAGCTAAGCAGACCATTTCTAAGCAGACCATTTTTATGAATACCATTTTATTACGAAAGGCTATAGCTAAGCAGACCATTTTAAGCAGACCATTTTATTACGAAAGGCTATAGCTAAGCAGACCATTTCTAAGCAGACCATTTTTATGAAGACGGCTATAGCTAAGCAGACCATTTCTAAGCAGACCATTTTATTACGAAAGGCTATAGCTAAGCAGACCATTTCTAAGCAGACCATTTTTATGAAGACGGCTATAGCTAAGCAGACCATTTCTAAGCAGACCATTTCTAAGCAGACCATTTTATTACGAAATGCTATAGCTAAGCAGACCATTTCTAAGCAGACCATTTTTATGAAGACGGCTATAGCTAAGCAGACCATTTCTAAGCAGACCATTTTTATGAAGACGGCTATAGCTAAGCAGACCATTTCTAAGCAGACCATTTTATTACGAAATGCTATAGCTAAGCAGACCATTTCTAAGCAGACCATTTTTATGAAGACGGCTATAGCTAAGCAGACCATTTTATTACGAAAGGCTATAGCTAAGCAGACCATTTCTAAGCAGACCATTTTTATGAAGACGGCTATAGCTAAGCAGACCATTTTATTACGAAAGGCTATAGCTAAGCAGACCATTTAATTACGAAAGTCTATAGCTAAGCAGACCATTTCTAAGCAGACCATTTTATTACGAAATGCTATAGCTAAGCAGACCATTTCTAAGCAGACCATTTTATTACGAAATGCTATAGCTAAGCAGACCATTTCTAAGCAGACCATTTTTATGAAGACGGCTATAGCTAAGCAGACCATTTCTAAGCAGACCATTTTATTACGAAATGCTATAGCTAAGCAGACCATTTCTAAGCAGACCATTTTTATGAAGACGGCTATAGCTAAGCAGACCATTTCTAAGCAGACCATTTTATTACGAAATGCTATAGCTAAGCAGACCATTTCTAAGCAGACCATTTTTATGAAGACGGCTATAGCTAAGCAGACCATTTCTAAGCAGACCATTTTATTACGAAATGCTATAGCTAAGCAGACCATTTCTAAGCAGACCATTTTTATGAAGACGGCTATAGCTAAGCAGACCATTTTATTACGAAAGGCTATAGCTAAGCAGACCATTTCTAAGCAGACCATTTTTATGAAGACGGCTATAGCTACTAAGCAGACCATTTTATTACGAAAGGCTATAGCTAAGCAGACCATTTCTAAGCAGACCATTTAATTACGAAAGTCTATAGCTAAGCAGACCATTTCTAAGCAGACCATTTTATTACGAAATGCTATAGCTAAGCAGACCATTTCTAAGCAGACCATTTTTATGAAGACGGCTATAGCTAAGCAGACCATTTCTAAGCAGACCATTTTATTACGAAATGCTATAGCTAAGCAGACCATTTCTAAGCAGACCATTTTTATGAAGACGGCTATAGCTAAGCAGACCATTTTATTACGAAAGGCTATAGCTAAGCAGACCATTTCTAAGCAGACCATTTAATTACGAAAGTCTATAGCTAAGCAGACCATTTCTAAGCAGACCATTTTATTACGAAATGCTATAGCTAAGCAGACCATTTCTAAGCAGACCATTTTTATGAAGACGGCTATAGCTAAGCAGACCATTTCTAAGCAGACCATTTTATTACGAAATGCTATAGCTAAGCAGACCATTTCTAAGCAGACCATTTTTATGAAGACGGCTATAGCTAAGCAGACCATTTCTAAGCAGACCATTTTTTTACGAAAGGCTATAGCTAAGCAGACCATTTTAAGCAGACCATTTTATTACGAAAGGCTATAGCTAAGCAGACCATTTCTAAGCAGACCATTTTTATGAAGACGGCTATAGCTAAGCAGACCATTTCTAAGCAGACCATTTTATTACGAAATGCTATAGCTAAGCAGACCATTTCTAAGCAGACCATTTCATTACGAAATGCTATAGCTAAGCAGACCATTTCTAAGCAGACCATTTTTATGAAGACGGCTATAGCTAAGCAGACCATTTCTAAGCAGACCATTTTATTACGAAATGCTATAGCTAAGCAGACCATTTCTAAGCAGACCATTTTTATGAAGACGGCTATAGCTAAGCAGACCATTTCTAAGCAGACCATTTTATTACGAAATGCTATAGCTAAGCAGACCATTTCTAAGCAGACCATTTTTATGAAGACGGCTATAGCTAAGCAGACCATTTCTAAGCAGACCATTTTATTACGAAATGCTATAGCTAAGCAGACCATTTCTAAGCAGACCATTTTTATGAAGACGGCTATAGCTAAGCAGACCATTTCTAAGCAGACCATTTTATTACGAAATGCTATAGCTAAGCAGACCATTTTAAGCAGACCATTTTATTACGAAAGGCTATAGCTAAGCAGACCATTTCTAAGCAGACCATTTTTATGAAGACGGCTATAGCTAAGCAGATCATTTCTAAGCAGACCATTTTTTTACGAAAGGCTATAGCTAAGCAGACCATTTTTATGAATACCATTTTTTTACGAAAGGCTATAGCTAAGCAGACCATTTTTATGAATACCATTTTTTTACGAAAGGCTATAGCTAAGCAGACCATTTCTAAGCAGACCATTTTTATGAAGACGGCTATAGCTAAGCAGACCATTTTATTACGAAAGGCTATAGCTAAGCAGACCATTTCTAAGCAGACCATTTAATTACGAATGTCTATAGCTAAGCAGACCATTTCTAAGCAGACCATTTAATTACGAAAGTCTATAGCTAAGCAGACCATTTTTATGAATACCATTTTTTTTACGAAAGGCTATAGCTAAGCAGACCATTTCTAAGCAGACCATTTTATTACGAAATGCTATAGCTAAGCAGACCATTTCTAAGCAGACCATTTTTATGAAGACGGCTATAGCTAAGCAGACCATTTCTAAGCAGACCATTTTATTACGAAAGGCTATAGCTAAGCAGACCATTTCTAAGCAGACCATTTTTATGAAGACGGCTATAGCTAAGCAGACCATTTTATTACGAAAGGCTATAGCTAAGCAGACCATTTCTAAGCAGACCATTTAATTACGAAAGTCTATAGCTAAGCAGACCATTTCTAAGCAGACCATTTTATTACGAAATGCTATAGCTAAGCAGACCATTTCTAAGCAGACCATTTTATTATAGCCGTCTTCATAACAATGGTGTGCTTAGAAATGGTCTGCTTAGCTATAGCCTTTCGTCATAAAATGGTATTCATAAAAATGGTCTGCTTAGCTATAGCCGTCTTCATAAAAATGGTCTGCTTAGAAATGGTCTGCTTGGCTATAGCCGTCTTCATAAAAATGGTCTGCTTAGAAATGGTCTGCTTAGCTATAGCCGTCTTCATAAAAATGGTCTGCTTAGAAATGGTCTGCTTAGCTATAGCCGTCTTCATAAAAATGGTCTGCTTAGAAATGGTCTGCTTAGCTATAGCATTTCGTAATAAAATGGTCTGCTTAGAAATGGTCTGCTTAGAAATGGTCTGCTTAGCTATAGACTTTCGTAATTAAATGGCCTTCATAAAAATGGTCTGCTTAGAAATGGTCTGCTTAGCTATAGCCATCTTCATAAAAATGGTCTGCTTAGAAATGGTCTGCTTAGCTATAGCATTTCGTAATAAAATGGTCTGCTTAGAAATGGTCTGCTTAGCTATAGCCGTCTTCATAACAATGGTGTGCTTAGAAATGGTCTGCTTAGCTATAGCCGTCTTCATAAAAATGGTCTGCTTAGAAATGGTCTGCTTAGCTATAGCATTTCGTAATAAAATGGTCTGCTTAGAAATGGTCTGCTTAGCTATAGCCTTTCGTAAAAAAATGGTATTCATAAAAATGGTCTGCTTAGCTATAGCCTTTCGTAATAAAATGGTCTGCTTAGAAATGGTCTGCTTAGCTATAGCCGTCTTCATAAAAATGGTCTGCTTAGAAATGGTCTGCTTAGCTATAGCCTTTCGTAATAAAATGGTCTGCTTAAAATGGTCTGCTTAGCTATAGCCTTTCGTAATAAAATGGTATTCATAAAAATGGTCTGCTTAGCTATAGCCGTCTTCATAAAAATGGTCTGCTTTGAAATGGTCTGCTTAGCTATAGCCGTCTTCACAAAAATGGTCTGCTTAGCTATAGCCGTCTTCATCAGACCATTTCTAAGCAGACCATTTTTAAGCAGACCATTTTAATACGAAAGGCTATAGCTATGCTACCGCCTGACTTTGTGAAGGATCCAACTCGTGTCAACATGTCGCAAAGATGTCTACGAATGTTTTCGGACCATTTAAATTCTTCGCAACCCGACGGTTCGACCATCCTGTCGTTTTGAATGCGAGAGTCTTAGTGCTTCTGAGCAATCTCAGACAGCGACCACGTGGCATTTTAACATGATTCAATAAGAGAATAATAAGGACCACTGTAGGTTCTCAAAGCCACACAACAATTCAACAAGCCACTCTTTTTAACACGAGCCGACTTTATGAAACAATGGTACTTTTCACAGAGCAATTACCTTTGTCTTGATATTGGTAAAATTCCTAATTAAAAAAGATTTTCAGATTACCGAAGTTGTCAAAGGCGCAAAAAAGAAGTTGTCGAAGGCGATAAGGCGCTTAACTTCTGGAGGTCATGATCAAGTAATTCGCATTTTATCAGCATTCAATCAGTTTTGACTGTCTCAGGAACACCGAGAGCAGGACTAGCTACCTCTCAAATATTTGAATTGAACTCGTGGTAAAATCAATAAATGATTCTGAAGACTGGGAATTGGTGACTAGTACTTGAATGTGAGAACTGTCCATTTTTGATGTTTTATGGAAGATATCCCTGACGCTCGTTTTTTTTAATGGTAATAATTGTGGTCAGGGATAATTGTGTGTGTCAGCCTTAGCTTAATGTGCTGGTTTGGTGCAGTGGTTAAAATGTGCGATCATTGAGCGTCAATATCTATAGATGTCCAAATGATTGCAATAAAAATATTGACAAAAAAAATAATTAAAATGAAAAGAGGGCACGCGTGAGAGGGGGAGAGGTCATTTCAGTCATTTCAAGTCATTTCAAATTTATTTCTCTTTGACAACTCCTACGGTGCTCAAGATGGAAATGAGTTGCGATGACTTTCGTCGATCCGTGCAAGAAGAAATCGATTCGCATGTAAAAGATTTCGTAAGTGATCATTGCTCGTAATTTGAAAACCGCATAATTAATTTTTAGCAAGAATTACTCAAGCAGGCAGATGAATATAACCTTATCGACCAACTTCGCCCTTATATTGCTGATTTTGCGAACGCAAAGGAAAAAATGGAGGCTCTAAAGGCGGACTGTCTCAAGGGAAAGTGTCGTCATATGAATGCATCGGTTCGTTTGTTTTCTATTATTTGGCATATCTAATTACACCAAATAATTGAAATGAAATGGATACTATTCTAAATACAGATCTTCATCGAAAAATTCGAACGAAACCACAATCGCGCTTGCAACGTCGTATGTATCCACATGATCGAGTGTGCCAAAAGTGTTGGATTGATTCAACCGGGATTTTCGGCCTATAAAGAATAGCTCAAATCTATGCAGCGCAATCGATTGTAGTTTGTGGGTGGGGGGATTAAAAAAAGGATTAAAAAAAAACAGAACGAAAATTTAAGATTATATTAAAAAAATAAATACATATTATTGGATGTTTCTTTTATTTAAAATACAAAAAAATCACAATAAATAGGAGGAAAAAAATAGTGCCAACGAGTGGTGCGTGGATCAGAATGCTAAACAAAATTGCGCTGATTAGACTACAAACTACAATCGATTGCGCTGCTTAGTTTTGAGCTAAACAAAATTGCGCTGATTAGACTACAAACTACAATCGATTGCGCTGCTTAGATTTGAGCTAAACAAAATTGCGCTGATTAGACTACAAACTACAATCGATTGCGCTGCTTAGATTTGAGCTAAACAAAATTGCGCTGATTAGACTACAAACTACAATCGATTGCGCTGCTTAGTTTTGAGCTAAACAAAATTGCGCTGATTAGACTACAAACTACAATCGATTGCGCTGCTTAGATTTGAGCTAAACAAAATTGCGCTGATTAGACTACAAACTACAATCGATTGCGCTGCTTAGATTTGAGCTAAACAAAATTGCGCTGATTAGACTACAAACTACAATCGATTGCGCTGCTTAGATTTAAGCTAAATGTTTCGAACACATGTTTTTTTTGAGCTCTATGTTTCGAACACATGTTTTTTAACAAGCTATGAGATGTTGATTGTCTGGTCCGCTGCTGACTGACCTGGTGTTGCAAAAAAAACTCAAAAAAAGTAAACTGCTAAATATGTTAAAAACAACGCTTTGACATGAAATTATGTGTTTGAAACCAACTGGCGATGAAATTTACTGCGGCAAAAAAAAATCAAAAATGCTTCCGCCGGGAAGCAACCTTTACCATAAAGTTTCTATCCCAAACACAAACCTCTTCATTTCACCTGGATGCCAAAACGTGGTGCAACGAGGCGTATGTATAACCTATTGTTCAAAGAGTTGCCCAAAACGTTTCTGCTTAAAAAACAATAAGAAAAATCTTGTGATGAGATTTGATGTGATTATTTGAAATCAGTAGATTTCAAGGCTTTCTACGTTTGATTGCCGTTATTTATCTCTAAAACTCCTAAACCACACATGAGCGCAGAAGAAGCAGTTTGGAACAATGTTTGCAAATTGAGGAATCAACAACAGTTAGCAATATTGTTAAATTACGCAATAACGATAAAAGTGGGTAAGTGGAAATTCAAATAACAAATCGATGCTGTAGAGTCAAATGAAATATTTTTACGTTAAAGCTTTTACTTTTGATTAAGAGAGTTATTTCTAAAAAATGTATGTTAATGTGTTAGGTTATTCACAACAAAAAAATCATTAATCCCGCAGATTATTAAATTCAACCTTCACTTTTCAAGTGTGAAATTAAACTGTTTTTTTAAGCAAAAGCTAGCAATACCATGGTTAGAGATTTATTTGAAAATTGCGATTACTTATTATCACGGCGTTTCTTTGATGCAAATGTGCTCCATCGTAACCAGGTGCAAATTGCGCACTCATTTTTTTTTACAAAATCCAAGCTCCGCCCCTCTACGTGGTGATCTGAAATCAGAGAGTGTGCTAACCTAAGAGAATCTATGGTGATTTGGCGTAGATTTGCAGTTCGTTACGACAAATGCGCTCTATTGCAAGTTTTGCACCGACACCAGTAGCACTATAAAAGACCGGCGGATGCGCAATTTCGTCAGTTCTCGCAGCTCCTCGAGTTGCGGGAAGCCTGCATATCTTGCGGACTCGCCGTGCCCCGCATAACCTGCGGGCGCGGCGAGGTCATTCCTCATTCGAGCTTCTCGGATGTGCTATGTTGAAAGTGTCGGGGATTCTCGACTGGTGCGATTCCGTTAGTCAGTACTAACCCTACTGCAGTGTCGCGTCCAGGCCGACGTTAAACCCATATTCATGAGTAGACATATCACGTGAAGATTAGCGAAAAAGAGGAATGACAAAAGATCGATGCTGTCCGAGGCTTCGAGCGGAGCGACAAAGTGGTTTCGAAAAGTAAAGAAGTAGTCACAATCTACCAGAATAACTCGAATAATTACAGGTATTTTTGATCGAATGGATCTAATTGGAGGCGACGTCTCGAAGAAGAAACGAGGAAAGGAAAAGCGTCAAGTAGTTGGTATTTTTTTGGCCCAGGCTTTTTTATTTTTATTATTATTAATAATATTATTATTATTATTATTATTATTATTATTATTATTATTATTATTATTATTCACTTGCACCAGTCGTACCGACGTACGGCTTCCCCTTCTGTATCCCACCGATTTTCTCTCTATACAGTCGTACCACTTACGTCTGTACTCCTTCCCGGTCCTACCGTTTGGGACCATCTCTTTTTTTCGGGGGAAAGCCGGCTTCCCCTTCCCTTTTTCTGCCACCAGTCGTACCACTTGCGACTGTCCCTTCTCTCTATCAGTCGACTGATTCCCCCTGCCGTACTACTTGCGGCTCTTCCCTCTATATCCCACCACTTGGGATTCTCGGTCCTACCGTTTGGGACCAACCATCTCTTTTTTTTTTTTTTTGGGAAAGTCGTACTACTTACGGCCATGCCAGTCATTCCACTAATGACTAGCTTCCCATTCCGTTTTGTTTATTATTTTACTTTTTTTTAAATCTTAAGTCATGTATATTATATTAATAATGTCTTAAAGAATTTCGGATAAATTTGGAGCAAAGCTTTGAATTTACTCCTGGAAATTCACATATCTGTATATTTTTAATATAAGTCATGTACATATATAATATTAATAATGTCTTAAAGAATTTCGGATAAATTTGGAGCAAAGCTTTGAATTTACTCCTGGAAATTCATATATCTGTATATTTTTAATATAAGTCATGTACATATATAATATTAATAATGTCTTAAAGAATTTCGGATAAATTTGGAGCAAAGCTTTGAATTTACTCCTGGAAATTCATATATCTGTATATTTTTAATATAAGTCATGTACATATATAATATTAATAATGTCTTAAAGAATTTCGGATAAATTTGGAGCAAAGCTTTGAATTTACTCCTGGAAATTCATATATCTGTATATTTTTAATATAAGTCATGTACATATATAATATTAATAATGTCTTAAAGAATTTCGGATAAATTTGGAGCAAAGCTTTGAATTTACTCCTGGAAATTCATATATCTGTATATTTTTAATATAAGTCATGTACATATATAATATTAATAATGTCTTAAAGAATTTCGGATAAATTTGGAGCAAAGCTTTGAATTTACTCCTGGAAATTCATATATCTGTATATTTTTAATATAAGTCATGTACATATATAATATTAATAATGTCTTAAAGAATTTCGGATAAATTTGGAGCAAAGCTTTGAATTTACTCCTGGAAATTCATATATCTGTATATTTTTAATATAAGTCATGTACATATATAATATTAATAATGTCTTAAAGAATTTCGGATAAATTTGGAGCAAAGCTTTGAATTTACTCCTGGAAATTCATATATCTGTATATTTTTCATATAAGTCATGTACATATATAATATTAATAATGTCTTAAAGAATTTCGGATAAATTTGGAGCAAAGCTTTGAATTTACTCCTGGAAATTCATATATCTGTATATTTTTAATATAAGTCATGTACATATATAATATTAATAATGTCTTAAAGAATTTCGGATAAATTTGGAGCAAAGCTTTGAATTTACTCCTGGAAATTCATATATCTGTATATTTTTCATATAACTCATGTATATATATAATATTAATAATGTCATGTATATATGAATAATAATAAAAAAAAACAAAACAATGACAAGGGAATTCAGATTACAATGACAAAAAGGGTCGATTGTAACTGTTCTCTGGTCATGAATTGTTTTTTTTTCTTTCAGTGGTAAGTTTGTTGAAATTTGGGATGAATGAAAGTCAAATATTTAATATTCAATGCTTGTTTCTTTCAACGCTGGGTTCCGTTTTTTGGTGTTTCAAAGTTTCATAATTATTCCTATATATCGATTAATGGAAATCAAAATTTTTCATTCAGTTCTTGCTGTTATTTGTATGAATTCAGATAAATTTGGGGCAAAACCTTCAAGAGAGCGTAAATGTTGTCAGTTGTAGGGAAAATTATATTCACTTCTGACTGAAAGATTAATCATAAAAACGTGTGTGTCTTAAGTGTCATGTTTTCCTGATTCTTAGGCTTTCAGACCATTTATTTATAGCCTAGACAGCTGAATCGGAACAAATGCAATAGAAATATGCTTTAAAAAAAAGTTAAGCTTATCAAATAGGGATGACTGAGGAACGTTTTGCCTTTTTGGCCCTCATTTAGCTCTATATTGAGAATTGCGTTATTAAATGGCAAAATTCTTAGATGATGTTGGAAAAACCGTAAATACATGGGGGCTAAAAATTTAAATAACCATTCTCAAAATGGTAAAGAATTTTCCTCATCTGTCATATAATTAAAAGTCTTTAGTAAGAATACTTTGGTTGTTCCAGTAGTTAAAATCTCAAACTTGGGTAATTAAACTTTTATTGAGAAAAGAATAGGTATAACAAAAAATAAATGGTAAAATATTTAAAAAAAAAAACAAAAAACGTGAGTGTGTGTATGTGTGTCATTGATGCACCCTTTTTTTTTATAAGGTGGGCTACGTGGCAATATTTGATTTTTTTTTCTTAATTAAGTAAACACCGATGTCTGGTGCTGAGTGTGTGGGTGACGTTTATTAATTAAACGATAATGGTGGTTATTAGTGACAAATAACTCAAAACGATTTTGTTAACTGATTATTAACAAAATAATCGCAACATCAAAATTCTTGTCGAAATTCGCTTTTCAGTGAATTTCAATCAAATTAGGTTTATTCAACGTTGTGAAGCATCAAATTCTGACTATTTTTTTCTTTTATTTAATAATTTTTTATCTTATACCCAAGTTCGATCGAAATATTAGATGGGACCTTCAAAAATTTTATTTCATCTATTTGTTGTTAGAAATAAGCTTGTTTAAAGTATTTAATCGACTTGCACTAATTTTTTTTTGATAGAGTATCCTGTTGCGAACAGTTTAAGTACCGTAACATGTTACTTTTCCTTTATTTCATCGAAAAATTGAAGACGGACCATCAAAATTTCAATTTTCTTGTTAAATACTATAAATGTTTCTATATCATTCTTGAGTTTGTCATGTAGAAAAAATAATAAATAACTTGACAAAAAAAGAGTTTTTAGCTGATTTAGGATTTTTTTGTCATATTTGGGTATACGGTAGGATTACTGTACTTTTTCCAACTGTACCGCTTAGCAATTTTGTTCGGTGTGCCAAAATTCAAATTCTCGACAAAATTTGAGCCAGAATGCAAAAAACCGCTTCAAAATTGCTTCATTTTGACCGATTTTAGACCATTTTAGGTTATGAAATTTAAAGGCGCATAGCATGTCCTGCAACGATCGGTGAGTCACAAAAACACGAAAAATCGTCTTCACTCATGCCTCTCCATAATCCCTGAAATTTTCATGCAAATCGGAGCATTTTGAAAGTTTGCCCATTTTTGATATTTCAGATTTTGAATTTTGAATTCCCGCTCTGCGGCATATTCGCTACAAGAACCCAGAGCGTCCTTTAAGAGTGAGCTCAAGCCTCTATCACTTGTTTTCTTTGATTTTTACCTATTTTTTTAATTTCGTCGTTTCTCCTCGAAATCTTCATCGTTTTTCATCGTTTTTTTTTTCTATTCCACTCAAAATTTTGTGATCTTTCTTTATAAATTAACGGCAAACTTGTCAATTTCATTGCGAAAAATCAGTTTTGAAGCTTTAGGCCAAAAGCTTAAAAAATTCGTCATTAGATCAATTTTCAACAATTTTCAATTTTTTTTTCATTAAAATTTTTAAATCAATGAGTTCTATCAATTTATTGTCCCTAAAACATTGTAGCCATGAGAGATTGCAACAAAAATTCATTTTTACTCTTAATTAATCCAACAATATTTGAAAAATTCACAACTCCACGAAATTTTTGCCTTTTCTGACAATTTTTTTGCCATTCGATAGAGAATTTGAAGCTTTAATTTTAATTGTTATGCCGAGTAGCACAGCTAAAGAATTGAACCACTAAAAATCGATTTTCTCCTTGATTCACAAAATTTTCCGGTTTTTTCCATTTTTTCGTAAAAATTTTTTTCATCTTGATTTTGAAATTATATTTTTATCAAATCGTCTCAATCTATTGAATGATTTCGCTTCCACTGTTCTCATTGTTATTTTCATTCTATTTTTCAGAGCCAATGTCTTCTCATCGCGTATTTTCTACATCACCCACTCGCTCTCAAATCAAGCGTCATCTCGCATGTGTAAGATTATTTAATAGCTGTTTTCGTCATAAAATGTTTATTTCAGCGCTTTTTTGCCAAAGTTGGCGAGGAAGAAGCCGAAAAGGTAAACACATTGTTTTTTGCAGTTAATAATTGACGACTTTCAGGATTTTGTGTATTTCACTTGGAATTTGTATGCTGCGGCATCAGTTGAAACACAACTATCATGTGGAAAACATCATCTTCCTATTCTTGGAGCCCTCGTTATCAATCACAAACGCGCCAAAGTGATGAGAATGCGATTGGTTTGCCGCCGATGCACCGAGGAAAACGACCCGCGTCCAGAAGACTGGCTTCCGCCGGACTTTCGAGAGTTTTTGTTTGTCCTAACACCAATAAAAACGGTATGTTTTCGACAATTTTCGAATTTTCATGATTTTTATGCGTTTCAGAAGCGCGATGAAAGAATTCTACAGAAAGTATGGACGGATTTGTCCGGAAAGAAATTGAATGGTTAGTCATTGCAACTGGGAAACTCGGCATTAACTCAACATTGCAGGCTGGAGCGATCTTCAACTGACGTCGCTGCGACGTGAAGCGTATTCACTGCGTAAAACTAGAATCATTGAGGACACTACTATTTTTTCTCCTTCTGGAGACGAAATAAAGCCTCGCGAGCCGCCAAAATTGCCAATTACCGTACGTTTTTGCATATTTTAAACATCGTTTTCAAATTAGTTCAAATTATATTCAATAGTTCGAATCAGATGATCTGTGGAAATTCTGAAAACCTCTGTTTGGAATTTCTGCAAAACAATTTTCACTTTTTTGGTCAAAATACACGATATCATTCAATCGACATTTCAAGACCATATATTTCAGAATGAAGAATTTTTTGCCAAGTATTATATCATGACAATGATTGACATCATCGATGAAAACGCCGAATGTGCGATGCATCATAAAATCGCGAATTTTGGAGTTTTGCTAAATCGAAAGCCACGAATGGATATCGAAGAATTCGAAAAAGAAAACGCATTTGAAGTGCATGCATTCTGCGAGCAATGCCTTTTCGAAAAGAAGCTCTGCTCGACATATCCGTTTGAATTCCTAAGAGCAGTGGAGCATGGATTCGATGAGGAGGTGAGTACAGCACGAGTCGTTTTTAAGACAATTGTCAATATTTCAGAAGATCCCAATTCCGTTATACGAGTACTACAAAACGCTCATGCCGCCACCATCGCCGACTCGAACAATTTGCCGCGAGCCACCAATCGACTTTTGAATCGTTTTTAAAATGATCTATTACTGTATCATGTTGTTTTCTACGTCTTAGAGCGTGTTAATTTTGATTTTTGTCTCTTGTTGTTGCAACTAATAAATTTTGTTGTGAAGAAAAATTTGATCGTTTTTTCTTCTAGTATTCATTCAGAATCAATTACTTCTATTTAAAGCAAATTTTAACAAAATTTAGTTGAAATTGGTTTATTTATTTATTTTGTAGAAGATATGTTGATTTTCAACATAATAATCATTCATCTAGAATATTGATACCAATAATTTCATTTAAAAACGTTTTATTTTTTTTTTCGAAACAAGTGTGAGGTACGAACTATCAACCAGAACTACGTTCAAAATGACATATTGATAACGCAAAACAAGTGTTTCCTATTGGCTAGAGGTTACGGTATGGGCGGGGTCAATCTTTTTAGACCAATAACAGTAGATTTGGTGTTTTGGTTTCATGGCAGTTTGGGCGCTGACTGAGATGCACATTAATTGGATTATTAATAATTGTGCATTATAAAGTGCGTTTATGCTTTGTGCTTTATTTCCGCTTCAGAGCCTAATCAATGATTTAAATTGCTCGAATTTTCCATTCCTTTCGTAATTTTTGTTCTTTGGTTAATATGCCATAAAAATGTTTGCCTGTTTTATTCGTATTTCCATTCAAAAAATGAATCATTAGTTTGATCTTTTTTTTAACACAATTTCAGCCTCTTTTATATCTAATGTCCTTATTATTCAGTTGCTTGTCATGACAATGAATCAGGACATTGTCTGTCGTAGATACTGGCATTTTTGTCTACGTGATGTTTTGGAATGTATTGAAGAATTAGTAAGGACAAATTATTCGGTAAATTTTAGCAAAACTTTTTGTCCATTTCAGCGTAATTTGTGGAGACCACCATTTGATGAACAAAGTAGAGCAGATTACTTTTACGTCAAAGTGCAAATTCTGGAAATTTTCAACATTCGTTTAGGATGTCAACTAGGTTATCATGATCATCGTGAACCATATGTAAGAAATTATGTGAGCCTAAAATTTGTAATCCTAATGTATTTATAGGAGCTCATAGTTCAAATTGACCGTCGATTTTTCAACTGGCACAATCGTCAACTATATGGTGGGTATTTTGTTGTATTTTTAAGTTTTTACATAACTTTTTTTGATAATCTCTTCAATATTTTCGAAATAGGTTACTTTTCATGAAAATTTACATATTCAAGGACAATTTTTGACTATTTTAGGGGTTTCCGCAGATAATCATAAATACCATAAGTAATTATAAAAATAAAAAACTGAGAGTTAATCATTTTATTATCATTAACTTGCTGTATATATATATATATATATATATATATATATATATATATATATATATATATATATATATATATATATATATATATATAAAGGAGAAACTGAAAGTGGTTATTTCGTGATGAACCTCGTTCAAAATAGCAAAAAAATGAAATAAGGCTATTTTTTAATTGCGTATCCATATTGCAAACTTTGTTTGCAGGTAGAACGGACCCAAACAGTTCCCAAGGAGGACAAGCTCTTCAAAATCACGATCCCAACAATGGTCAAAATTCTCAACGCGCCGAAATACCAGGGTTTTTATTTATAATTAATTAAACGCCAAATCATGCAAGTTTTAAGTGCTTCAATGATGATCAGAGCAATTCGCCGCAATGAATCTATTTCAACACTCTCGTCTGCATCTATGGACAGGCCCGTTTCAAGACTTTCCTGTGATGAGAACTCATTCGCTCTCGCAGCGTAAGTTTAGGGAAATTTGAAAATGAAATAGAAATTTTTAAATATTAAAATAGAAATATTACAGAATTTCACCGATGGGCTCTGTTGAATCAATCAATGATAATGATGACACCAACGCGTTCAATTAATTCAAACAATTAATAGGAATCAGTTTTCAACAATTCCATTATGTCCTCCATATATTGGTGAGATTTGCTTTTTTGTTTTTTCGTTGTTACAAAGTCTTACGCTGAACATGCTTAGATCATTTTGCGCGCTAGCAAGTAGTGCTACAGTTTAACAAATTCGATGTTAACTTCTTCTTAGTTTTTCATTTTTTGTTCAAAATTTAATATATAATTTATTGTAGATTTCTCTTGGTGTTTATTCATTCGCATAAGACTTCCCAAAAATTGTGAAATCGTTTCCCTGTGCATTTTGTTTGTTCTACTCTGAGGACCTACAACAATTCTGTTGTTTTTTCCTGATTTGTATTCCAAATCGCGCATTTATTAGTAACCTTGTTATTTGTTAACTTTTTTAAGAATTTGTTAACATTTTTGGCTGCTTCTTTATTTTTAATTTCCGCCGTCTGACGGCCACAATTTTCTAAATCCCAATTCGTTTTACAGCTCACCAGTGTGTAAGTTATTTTTCTACCCGATTTGATGTGTTTGATTTATCCGTTCAGCTATAGATTTAAACTGATGAAGCATGCTCAAAAAGAACAAAACCAAAAATTATTGTCGCGATCGACGAATAAATAATTATTTAATATTTTTTGTTGAAATATTCTAGTTGACATACTTTTCACGTTGAAAAATTGTTATTTAAAAAGCTGAATTGGACAAAGTAAAATTTTCTAATAAAAAAATGGATTGTTCCAAAATGAACACATTTTTCGATGTATTAAGATACTGATCTTTACTTGGTACGGGAATGCAAATGACTTCTGCTTTGAAGGTTTTTGATTTCTGAAATTATTGTTTTCTTGACAAAAATTTTGTAAGAACTCTGAAAAAGTTTTTGCTGCTAAGTTTGTTTTTCATATCGTTATATGTATCCAAAGCTGTTCTATTGAAAGATTTATTTAACTTCAAAAGCCATAAAAGACAAAAAGCTTAAAATCATTTCTCACATAAAATTTATTGTTAAACTATGATAAGTATTAATTGTTTTATTTTTAACGGTTAGAGAGTGGCTGATGCAGGGTTCAATATAATCAAGGACAGAACCGATGTTATTATGGTCTACTCTTCTAACGATTGTCTGCTCTCTGAGACAGCCGGATTCGCTTCGCGGAAGGAGATCATCGCAAGAACCGTGGTAACGAAATATGTCTCACAATTTTTAACGATTAGCAATTAATATTCAAAAGAATGTGTGGGAAATGTTAGTTTCATTGCAAAATGTTGGAAGTGTTTTAAACTGCATGCATTTTGTTTAAAAACTTAAGAAAGTGTAAAGCAAACGAAACGTTTTAATGTCAAAAATTGCTCGAGAATTTTTCCTCAAAGGACACATCGGCCTTTTTCACTTTAATGCATTTGAACGGCTAAAATATTAAATTAAAATAATAAAAACTTTTTTTCAGTCCCTACAATCTTCGCGATTCATTAATTAATGCGTCTGTTTTGAAAAAGCGTGGCACGGCTTAGCTTATCGTAAATATTTATTATTTTTAATATTATTACTGTTTTCAATAATTATCACATAAAAACATAGAATTGCCATTTTGAGAGTCTGTGTAAACGAGTCGTTTTTAAGACAATTCTCAATATTTCAGAAGATCCCAACTCCGTTATACGAGTACTACAAAACGCTCATGCCGCCACCATCGCCGACTCGAACAATTTGCCGCGAGCCACCAATCAAATTTTGAATCGTTTTTGAAATGGTCACTGTATCACTAATTTTTATTACTGTATCACTAATTTTTCTATAGTTTTAGAAATTTCCGGTTCATACTTTTATGTCAGAAAAAAAGTTATAATTAGAAACAACTTTTCTATTCACGTAAAAATGTTTGATTGAAGTTCAATTGTTTGGTTGAAAAAAGTTTCAACTTTGTAGCAATAGAACAATTCAAATTTCTCAGAAAATTTAAATTTATAATTGTATATTGCGAAATGTATTTCTTTTTAGTTATTTGTTTTGATGATGCAGTTTTCTAGATGAATCATAACATTGGGTCACAATCTGAGCGACATTTGCAGTAGCTTCGTACTTTCCTGTGTTTATAATGCATTTAACATTTTTATTTATCAATACTTATATGTAATTTTGGATATTTAATATAAATTGTTTGTGACGCAGAATGCATTTCTTTTATATAAACGTGAATAGATTTTAATTCAAGTTGGCATCCATATGTCTAACAAACATTTTTAATTTAGCTCTCATCTTAAAATTGATAGTTGATTTTAGAGAAAATATTGCTTCACCAATATTTTAAGATGATATGAACTTTTTTTGAATTCGCATTAAGTACAAACTGAGCATCTACTGCTCACTGTATGTTTTTTAGAACGAAAACAAACATTTCATTTACTGAATGAGAATTATTTCCGTAATATAAATCTCATTTCATTGAATCAAATATTTGTTTTAATTACTCAATATAAAATTTTTCTGATGAAGCTCAAAGACCATTTTGTTGTCTCACATTGATATGTAATTTTTCAATATGAATCTCTGTGATAGTTAATTGATCTTATATTTTCCACAATGTCCATTTTTATTGAGAAGTTGTACATTTTTTTGAATACCTGTTGGTGCATGCTGGGCGTATGAGTTAACTCACCGAAAATTGTTAATTCTTTAATTGCGCATACATGCGTGTGTCTTTTCTTATTTCATGAGTTTTAAAGATAAGAAATTAAAACGATAGATCGACCCGGAATTTTACAATTCTCATTTTTTCTCATTCTTATTTTTTTCTCATTATTAGTCCATATTATTCTTATCAATTCCAATGGAATTTCTTTAATTTTATTATTATTTTTATAAAAGCAGAATATACCGACTTTAACTGTTTCTGTTTGTGTCAAACTATGCAAGTATATTGCTTTTTGTGAAAATTATTGTTTCTAAAACGAGAATACTCAGGATCATATGTAATACTAGCCATCATTTATAGATTAACCATTTCTTTTATTTCATATGTGTTTTTAACACTATCGATCAATATGTTTCAAAATCATAATTGATTTCAAATCGAACGTCCTATTGGTTCATGTTGTTGGCAGGTGGGACATGCATTACGAGATCAAAAAATCATCCTGCGGACATGTTTCAAAATGTCTCACCGAGAGGCAATGAGGTACTGTTTAGAGCAGATTTGTGTTTGTTTGTGACAATTAGACGCCCCTTGGCTGTATTCTTGGCGTTGTCTATTTTTTGTATCATATCTTCAATTTTTTTTGCAAAATCGTGAATATCTTCAATTGCAGACTTTCTTTCTCTTTCTGATAATTTATTTAATTGACTCGAAATGCATGACGAATGTATGCTTATTCATGCACGCTGTTTGATTGATACCAGCAAACAAGAACAACAATTGGTGATTGCTAAATTTATGTTTGATGTTTCAATTGTTCAATTTCAGGTGAAAATGCAGCAAGAGCAAATTCTCCTCTTTGGAAATACAACTCAGGTGTTCCAAAATGGGGTTGCTTCAATTCATCAACAAAATAACATCTTGGCCCGTCTCATGGAAAATTGCAGTCTGAATCAATGCAATCATCACCAGTGCACAGTCAGATTTCATGGTTTTTCGATAGCTACTCGTTTAAAATTTTATTGCAGATGGTTATGGAAGAATCGAATCGAATTTTTTACCGTATGGAACTCGATCATGACGAAAATAAGCGAAAAGTCGTCCCGTTGCCTGAGGAATATCTTCGAATTATGGCAAGAGCTCAAGCAATGGCAGAAAATCGCGATGAGAATCTGGCCAACGGTGAAGGAAACAGCTCAGAACACAAAAGAGCAGAGAAAGAAGCCGTTGCGAATGGAAATGAAGGTTCAGTTGCTGAAGGCGTTGAAGCAGAAGAGCGTGGTGGAGTATCTGGAATGGGTTTGGAGAATGATGACAAAAACGATTTGAATTAGAGAGTTGCTGCTCACATTAATTTTTGAACATTTTTTCTTGTAGAATAAAAATTTCATCTATCGCTCTTTGTTTCAAATTGCAGTGTTCGCAGAGAGCATCACATATATTTTACGCTTTCGGTATATTATCCGTTAAGATGCTCAAAGAGCAATATTCGATAGGTGGTTAAATAATTTGACCTTTGCTGCAATTTACCAATTGTTTCTATACCAAAATCAATATGCATTTGTTTAATTGAGCTTAACAATTTTCCTATTCCAAAACATACTTCGTATTCAACTCTATCCTTCCCGTCACTAAACGTGAACTCTAATAATGGATGACTCATAGTAATCCGCTATTCTGTCATCCTACGAATGCTTCAATCTGTTACCTCTTTATTTCAATACAACTAAATTGGGGGAACAGCCTTACCGTCAGCGCGTTGTCACACTTTCGGGACACCACAAATGGGTTGCTAAGCAATGGTTCGTGCCTTACCTTCATGCATATTCCAATAATTTATTGTGTATCAGTCTTCTATATTGAAAGCTGAAAATGATTATCGTTTTTTCTTTGATTTTTTCTGCCGATGCCTCGTTTCTACTTTTTGAATTTTCGAAAATAATTATCAGTATTTCAGTGTAAGTGGAGTAAGAACACCAAACACTGACCCAGGAACAGAAATAATAGCTGGCTTCGACTACTATCACTCAAGCCAAAATGTTCAGTGATACATGTTTTTCGATGCACTCTGATTTTATCAAAGAAGTGGAAAAACATCAAAAAGCCATGGTAATTTCAAACGTCGAAATATTAACGAATTGTCCATTTTAAGGAAAATATTCGAGATGTTCAATTAGCGCTGTATGGAAAACCGTCAACGTTTTTAACTGATGCAGAGTCTCAAATAAGACGTCTTCGAGCTCATTCTTGCTTGCTTTATGAAGGGTGCATTATTGGTGTCTGTAAGCACGCAGAATACAAAGTATTTTTTACAGATATTTCAATATATTCATGAAATTTTTCAGCGCGTTATTGATCAGTATCGCGATGTTATTAATCATGTTCTACGTGCCCATGAAGAAGCCATGTCACTAAGCGATGGTCAACTCGACAAAAAAATAATGAAGCAGGTCATCAAAACAGAAGTTATTCAAGAAGGAAAAGACCCTCGTTATTCCGATTTCGCAGTCATCGACTTTAGCAAGTGTTTCACGAACAAAAAGGTACATAAGCGAAAATTATTAAAACAATGTTATATAATTTTTAGAAATGCACTCTCAAAATGATAAACGAAATAGAAAACAATAAAACTAAAGGATCTGGAACCCAGAAAAATACTGCTATTGAGGATATCGTCAACAAACCAACAAATGTTGAATACGCAGAATTGGAATATAAATCGGCAACTTCGTTCCAGAAAGCCATGGTAAATTGTTTTAGCGAAAACTTCTATTAAAAAATCATATGTTACAGACCATGATTAAACAGTCTTTCAAAAAAGTTGGAAGAAGAATGTCGGCGGTGATAGAAAATGAGCCAAAACCAGAAGTTGAGTATATCAAGATAGATTTTGAAGCCGGCGTCAATCGAAAGGCAACGATGACATTAAAAACTTATTAAAATACTTTTTATTTGTTACAGAATGATTCTGAACTGATTGATGATAAGGCATCGGGAACAACTATTTATTCAGTTGAATCTGAAATACGCAAAGAAATATGTCAAAAGCCGTGTAGTTACGAGGACTACGCAGAGATTGATTACACTGCTTGTTCAAACAAAACAGATGTGGTAATTCAAAAAAAAAAGTTACCTCGATTATAATTTAAAATTTCAGAAAGATTCATGCTCTATGGAAGAAGCAATTGAAGTCAATGAAGTAGGCAATAAAAAAGGAATTGCTCCAACCGAAATATTTATTGGCCGCTTCAAAGTGGAAATGATTGCCCAGAATACCAGAAAGGATGTATATTACGTGAATGTGTCGAACATAGAAACTGGTCAGCATATGCTATCATCTTACCGCATGTTCATGGATTTTTATCGTGAGATTAGCAAATATGAAGAAGCCATGGTAACGTATGAAAAGAAAATTCAAAGAATCACCTGGTTTTAAGGAAAATATTCGAGATATTGAAACGTTCTTGTTTGGAGATACTAGTTCAACTTATAAAGAAGGAAAAAAAAAGATGATTCGCCTGTTGGCGAACTTAAACATTAAGCAGCAAGCGTGCTTTTTGGGTGCCCGAAACAACAAGCATTGTCACGTAAGTTTAAAATATTGGTTCAAAGTTCAACCAAATGCTATGAATTTTTTAGTATATTATGGAAAAGTACCGAAGAACATACAATCACGTACAGAATGAATATGTGAAATTGGTTCGCACCCCGGGTCAATATGCTAAAGATCAAGCCGTTGTGATAAATGCCCAAGGAGATAAGGGCGCTGACGAAAATAAAGACAGCCCTGTTGCGAATGGGCAAATTGAATCGAAAGACGATTCAAATAACAACAATTGTGAAAAATAAATAAAATCATAGTTGTGACATATCTGTAAATAAATTAGCTTTACATTTGCCAATAAATATTTATGATATTCCCATTTTATGACATTAAAAGTAATATATGAACGAGGAATTATACTACCATTTTCAACATTTCAGTCATTTCAACATATTTTCACTGTCTGAAATCAGATAATCACCTCATTTACACCACCTTTTTTGAAAAAGTATGAAATGAGTCATTTTTCAAATGAGAAATAGAAACTATATGATGCCTAGATTGATTACATAAATAAAAATGTTTACATCAAGAAAACATTGGTTTGTTGTCATAAAATAAGATAATGTAATGAAAACCATAATTTCAGGCAAGTTTTAGGAATTCTGTGGAGGCTGAAATCAAGAGACATCTGAAGAAAGCTATTCAATCCGAAACTGGTAGATTCCTTGTTAAAACAGTGCTGCCAAAGACGTCAGACAGGATTTCCAATGATGAAGCTGAAACGTCCACAACAACAGCCCAGAATGTACAGACATTACATCAGATGTGTGAGATGTTTTACCGTGAGGTCGATCAATGTAATGAGCAATTTGGTAAAATGAAACCTAACAATTTTCATGCAATCTTATAATTCAAGTGCGTCTTGAATCTTTCCAGGTGTCCCTTTTTGACAATACCAATGCGGCGTTCAATCAGGGAAAAGCCAAAATGACCAAACTTCTGGCCAAGTTGAACTCTGTGCAAAAAATGACACTTTTGGGTGCTCGCAACGACGAGAGCCGCCGGATTTTTCGCAGTATTCAGCACGATTTCGAAAAAACCGTTGAGGGATCCAAGATCAAAACTAGAGAGAACAAGGAAAATGCGGAAGAAAACACTAAAGATGACCATAATATTAATAAGAAGAAGGACAATATGAAAGATGCTGGTGAAAATAAAGTTAAAGGTCAAGTTAGACTATCAAAAAAAAGAAGCCCAACAATACTTGTGCTAATATAAAAATGTGTATTTATATGTCATGTTTAATAAAGCGTTAATTAAATATACATCTATACAACACGTCAATAATGATCTGTCGATTTTGACTTCTCTCACTTTTGACTTGTCAGACTGCTGTTTTTATGGGCTGATAAAGAGTTTATATTCAAGAGTTAAAAAAATAAAAGTTTATTCACATAAACAAGTGAAGTATTTTGACAGTTCGTGTGCGGAAATGGAAATGTCTTGAAATTGAATATTTTCAGAAAGATATTGCATAACATTAAAAGTAAGAAAAGCGCTAAGGGGATCAAATTTTGTACAAGGTTTCGCTTTGAAAAATATATAATATTTGGTATATGATATATACATTTTTCGACTACCAATAATTCCATTTTGCCTAAGCCAATCGGAAACAAGACCTTTCAATTAAATAATTAGTACAGTATTTTCATTGAAATCGCTATATGAAATAATGGCTCACGAAAAATAAAAGGTTTGGAACGAAAAATGCCAATTCCTCCTATTTTTGTTGTCTCACTATAGTGAATCAATACGATCAGTTTTCTTAATAATCTATTGACGATTTGTGAAGCCACAGCCCTCTATATTCTCTATTTCTCTATATTCACCTCCTGGTATCATATGCTTATAACTTAGAAGATTTTGATTTATAATTGAATTTTGGATGGAAAAAAAATCAAATTGGTAGTGATTTCTCATTTATATCTTCTTTTTAGTATGCATTTATAAATTATTTAATATTGCCTTTACTGTAAATTGATTTTGCATTGTATAATGTTATTATTTTATTTCTTTTTTTGCAGCATATTCTGTATTTCTGAAAAGATTTGTTGAAAAAATTAATTCATAAAGCCAAAAAATAATTTCATTTTATAATGCTCCAAAATTTTTACTCGCAATGAAAACTGGTTGCTAGGTTTTAGCCAAATCGATTATTAGTATGTTTGGTGGCCGCGTCTATACACATTCCTGTAATCATAAATTCTAGTCCACCAATTTTCGAAAAATTGCAAGCAGTACAAATTATTACTCAAATTAACTTTGAATAATGTATTATTATAGTTTCCGGTATTTTAAAAGCAAATAATTCACACACATTGGCATTTTTTTCAATTTAAAATGCAAAATAATTAGTTGTTAGAAACTGCTGGCCTAGGTTTTTTAAGGCCGTCCTCATAGAACACGAAGTGACGCCAATCGATTTTTTTCAATTTCTCTCCTATTTCTGCATTTAGTAAAATTTCATTAACAATTTTTCCGAAAATCTTCTAATAATTCCTTAATTAAAATTTCTGAAATCCATTTTAGTTTTTTTGCAAAACGCTATGGACGAATCAAAACAATCAAACTCGGACGTAGAATTTGCAGAGAATGAATTTTATGTAAGCTAATTATCAATTATAACACAAGTATATGTTAAAGTAATATTACAGGTGTTCAGTGCTGACATGAAAAACAGGTTAAGGGATCTTAAACAACACTCAGAATTTGCTTCGAAGGCCTGGAAATATTACTCAAATAATAAACATTTATTTCAAGGACCGGTTTACATGCCAATTCTTCATGTAATGTTCTCGCAGTCTCGGAATGTTAACTCTGAAAAAACCATTTTTAATTGCAATTTTATGGCCTAATCATCATATTAAATATTTCAGACATCGTTTCTATCATTGGAGGCCGCAAAATTTTTTGAATGTGTCTTCGATTCAGATTTCTGGCATTTGTTTGTCTTTACTAATCCGGTATATGCAAGAATTTGGATATTTTTTAATTTTTTTTGCCGTTTATAGGAAGATGAAGAATTACTGCGTGCAAGCGATGAATGGAAAATCAATTCTACTGTTGTTAATCCTTGTAGCTTAGTTCAAGAAGAGCTTCATCCAATTCTTCCTAACAAGATAAAAGCTCTTGGTTTTGATCGGCTAATGTCAAATTTGATTTGTGCTCCGCCAATTTTGAAGCAGTTCTTTTGCGACTATATAGATGTAGTTTGATATTTAAAAAATTTATTTAAATGAAAAAGTTTTAGATCCATCGCACTGCTTATGGTCGTAACTTGCGAATGCCAGCAGAAAACATCATTAACGCCATTGCACAAACATCGATTTCAGGATACGTGCATAATCACACATGGGCATGTCTTTTAGAGATTTTATAGAATAAACAATTTCAAAATTCAGACCGGACTATCGATTTCATGTTATACAGGTGAAACTGTAATTTCGTATGCGAAATTGCAGGATACTGGAATGTGGTGCTCGCCTTGGTATATCAAGAACGGAGCATAACTAATGTTTGTAAATTAACGGTTAATCGCATATGAAATGTTCAATGATTTTTTATCAACCTCATTTTTTCTATTTTGAATAAATTTAATTCTTTTCTTCAGTTTCAGACCCCAAGTTTTCGGATCAAGTGTTCTTTAGATTTATTATTTGTGTCTTTGTAAAGATGCATGAAAGGTATACTTTATATAAATCGAAAGCGTTTATGCACACTCCGTTTATTCTCACTACTTGTATTCCTTCTTGAGATTAACATCATAAATTCTCAATGCAATTCCCAAAGTCACATCTCTCAACTCTCTTTTTCACGCCATTTCACGATCCACCCGTTTTACCTATAAGTGCATTGTCATATTCACATGTTCATGAATGAGACAGATGAAAGGCCGTGCCTCTATCACTGAGAGGTACCGCAAATCAAATTTGCTGCTCGTTGGGTTCAACATATTTCAGTTACTGACAACACATCCCACTTCACTTCACCTGGATGCCCAACTGGGACCACAAGAGGGGTATGCGTAACCCTTTGTCCAAATGGTTGCTGGCAAAAACACTTTGAATTTTCAGATGGGCATAACACGCCTGTGACCCTTCAGTGCAGGCCGAAATTTCGTGAACACACTCAGAAGACTTTCTATTTTAAGGGTGCAAAATTACAAAAAAATCCTAAAACGGGAGGTAAAATGACTTCCCTTGTGAGACCTGGATAAATCATCAAGGTCTCATCGTATAAAAATTGAAATAACAGAAATGAAATATTTCCATAATTACATTCATTTGATCCGATTTTGAAATTAAAGTTCGATAAATAATTTACAAATTCAATTGAAACGATCTTGAAGAGAGTCCATAAAATGTTGAATGTTATTCTGAAGTCTCTAAATTTAAATATTAAAACGTTCAATTCAATGCTTATTAGCAAATTTGAAAAGGTTCTTTTTCATCACAAAATCTTGACAATTGAAACAAAATTTAAACACATTAATTTTTAAATTTTTGTATTTGACAAGATTTCAAGTCATCAGAAATTTAAAACTAACATGTTGTCTTCTGTGATTGCATCTTCCAATTTCGCACGACTCAGCGCATTCGCGGAGAAGTTCCATCAATCTGCAGAAGGTGACGATTTTCTCCTCCATATTTGGACAGATGGTCTCGTGAAAGTAATGATTAATCACTACGAATCTTTGCTGAAAATTTGATTTCAAATTTTGAATGCGGTCAGTTATTATTACCATTTTGCGAGTGTGGTGTACGATTTTGCCATTTATAAATCGTTGGCGATCGGCACAGGAGAGCCCATTCATTTTCTGTAACAACGTTAATTTTAAAACAAATTAAAAAAAAACACAATCTAGAAAGATGAGTTAAAAATGGAAATAGTAGAGCAAGAATGCCTGAACTCCAAAATGAGGAATTTGATGAGGTCGTTCAGAGAGCGATAACGGTGAAAATAATATTAATTTTTTTGTATGTAATATGGGAATTTTCCTCCATTGCGTCTGTTCACACGCATTTAAAAAATATTTGGACGACATCTGAAACAAAACGATGACATTAACGCATCGAAAAAAAGACGCTCCAAGGAATTGGTTCAAAGTGCAGAAGCGAGGAATGAAACACAAATGTCAGCTACGATAGTTAGGTTCAAACGGTTGCGCGTCGAGGGTGCGTGTAATTGAGCAGTGACGAACAAATGTAGTGCGATGACTCAATGGTTCGGTTTTGTAAGGCCCGGAAATTCAAAATTTTTGGCAAATTACTTTGTATTTGAACTAACTCAATGCACTGCCAATGAACCAATGTAGAAAGTGGCGTGTTCACCAATGAAACATGCGACATGAACGTCTTTTCAACAATACTGCTCGAAAAGCAACATATCACGTTTGAGCGTAGTTTACAACAATAGACTAGTGGGAAAACGATGCAAAATGGGTATTTGATCATGCAGACTATGGTTTTCGCATAGTTAACGAGCATTAAAAGATGGTTAAGAAAACAACGCTGTTTCGAAAACCCATTGTGAACATTAATGTAAAATGGCGCGGCCTATTTTTTTCTTGTGTATCAAGCGAGGTACTCATGGGTAATAAGTGTGCTAATGGTTATCATTGCAGAGATATGAATCATCATTCGTCGAGCAACGAGCTTCTCATGTAGACTTGGAAACGAATACCTAAACTTCGGATTTTTTCGAAAGTTTCCAAGTTCGAAGTCAAGTTTTTTGGTAAAGAAAGTCCCAGCAACTACAGTTAGTTCGTTTCAAGAAGAAGAAAAGATTAATTTTGTGCTATTAAAAGAAGCATGCATTTATATAATATTTATAACTATGAGTAATCTCAAAGCGAGAGAGGAGGTTGTAAACCAAGAGATATCACTAAGATCTATCTTGTGTTGCTCATTCCATTTGCTCAATATACTATTAAGTTGTTTATCGTTTGTATTTCACACAATCAGGAATATGGGATCAAGTCGAGTGCCGCGCCATCTGAGAGGTTGGAGAAACAAAGCGCGCAAATTACTTATGAAAAATTACAAATTACCTTGTGTAACTTAAAAAAATGTTTTTCACGATCTGCAGTCCCTCATTGCGTGTATTTGAAGAAAGCTCAGAGATTTGAAATTCTTCAATTATTCTCGTGAACATAGAAATTTAAATTTCAATAGATATTTTCTATTGTTTTCATTAAACAAAAGAACAAATGTTCTTCAAATAATAAGAAAATATCCAACCGTTGTTGTTTGAAATTTGAATTTTTTTAAAATTTATCAATAAGATTTTAAATCCATGAGTTTCAAGTAACCTAAAAAACAGAGAAAAATTTTAAATATATAGCAAATATGTGGTTTGCCATTTTTTTTAACGAATAGTTATAATCCAATTTATTACGAACAAAGAAATTATAGAAAGTAGAAAATAACATTTTTTTTAAATGTCATACCAAATTCATCAGATACAAAAATATTAATATTCCATATGAGCTTCGTTGCAGTTACAAATTGCGACGGCGAAGTGGCTAGTTATGTACCACTAGCAGGAAAACTTCCAAACGTTATAAACGAATCTGAAATACAATTTCTATCACCATTTAAACGACAAACAGAATTAAGTTAAAAGAAAACATTAAATTTCGAACAAACCTGTTGGTTTTCATGTGCACACGCTGAAAATAGGAATAATTCTGTCCACCCTTTAAGGGCAAAACATAATTGGCGAAAATGAAAAATAAATCTTGTAATATCTCATTTTATAAACCTTCTAATAGAATGATGCGATTACGAAGACAAGCTAAAAATATTTGAAAATACCCATTAAAGAATGAAAAGATCATCTTTTTAGAGTAGTGTATCGTGCACGAATCTTCTGCGAGTTTACATACTTTCCAAATATTGAAACTTAAAAAAACAATTAAATTAAACATTTCCTTTAAACAATTTGTTAACGGTAATATTTGTTTCTCGAATATATTGTCGAATTCGTGAGATCCCTTGTATGCGTGCCGTTTTATTGTAATGAGCCACGCGAGATGACAAAAACGTCGATTACGACATTGTAAATCAAACGACTTTTGTCGCAATTGTTTCGACTTTGTTGGCTGAACATCTGTGGCACGATGAAAGCATTGAAAAACAGCGTAGAAACAATAGAAGCGCAGGCGATGACGCGGGTGCAAGAAGTTCGTGCATGAAATTGGCGGGAAACTTAAAATTTGGAAACATTGGATGTTCCATTTAGATATCGATATTAACTCTTAAACGTAAGAAATAGTAAAATCTCGGAAAATTTAATCATTAAAAAAACTGTAAATGGTGATGACTATTTCCATAAATGAAATGAAGTCAGAAGCAAGAGTTACACAATCATTTTGACATAAACTGGATTGATATTCGATTGACTTGTTCAACTGTTCCGCGAAATATTTTTGAGATTATTAAAAAATTTTAAGCAAAGCGGTTTTCTTTGATTATTTATTGCATTGATTAAATAACACAAGCACAGGATTAGACACTTCAGGAGATTATTCACATGTACGCCCCTCTTCCGTACGATCCACTTTCCGGCTCACTCTCTTCTCCTTTGATTGCGTTTTGTTCAACATCTTCCAGAGCAACTCTGTCTGGTTTTGGTTCCATCGATGCTTCGGCACCTATGACCATGCCGTCAATATCAAGATCCTAAACAAAAGCTAGTGAAATAAACTATTAAATAGTTTCTAACATACCCTTTCAACGGTATCAGGGCTGATTTTCAAATACTCCGCGTAGCCTTGCTTCCAGAGCTCCTCATCATCGTTATTCGCATTGATTCGTCTCATAGTATTCTCATGATCCTTCTTGACAATTTTATAATACTGACGACACATGTCGGCACAGTTCTAAATTTTAAAGTAATTGTTATGATTATGCATAAAGATTCACATTAAGCTCAGCGTGATTACAACGGCGAGTCAGACAGTTAGTATATTGCTGAGCAATGGAATCGGTGAGATGAGCAAATTCCTGCTCAGTAATAGTGAGAACTTCACTAATTTGACCACCGGCATGACTTTGAACCAATCGAAATTTCTCCTTAATAATCAATGGTTGATATGAAACATTTCAGAAATTGCATACCATTTCTTGTTTGTAGAGTACGATTTCAGTATTTATTTCATCGTGTAAGATTCTGCAAGACACCTGCTCATCATCTCCTATAGCGACATCTTGATCATCATCAACACATTCTTCGTCAGTCGCCTCTTCCTCAATCACTTCCTTTTTTATATCCTTCTTTTTCATTCCAATGCCGTTGTCATGAGGAGCTCCTTCTTTTTCTTTGATGTGAGCCTAAATGTTTTTTTTAAATCAAATATTCTAAACATTTGAGCCTACTTTTGCTTCCTTTACAGTCCAAAGCTTTTCTTCATCACCTTTCTCATTGAATCGTTTAAGGGTATTTTCATGATCATTCTTGATGATTGCGTAGAACTGACGGCACATGCTTACAGAGTTCTGAAAGTAATCACATTTGTTATGCTAATAATGGCGATTCTCACCTCAAGCTCCGCGTGGTTGCATTGATCACTGAGGCAGTTAGCGAACTGCTGAGCAATAGAATCAGTGAGGTATCCCAATTCTTGTTCAGTTATAATCAAAACCTCGCTGACTCCCATGCTGGTACCATTTTGAATCGCTCGGAAGTTTTCCTAAAATACGAATTATGTGGTTAAGAAATTGAAAAGGGTAGTACCATATTTTCTTTATACGAATTGATCTCGCTGTTGATTCTATTGTGCATGGCGATGCATGTCAAAATCTGCTCATCTAATTCATCAGCTGCCTCTGCGAACTCAATGACAGCTTCTTCTTCTTCAATTGCTCCATCCTTAACATCCTCAACGTCTTCACTAGCAACTCCATACTCGATGTCTTCTTGCTTTTCAACCTCTGCTCCGTGATCACCACCATCATCATCATTGGTACCATCCCGCTTCTCAGATCCTGTGCATTCATCTATAAATCCAACCTCTGCCACGGCATCTTCCGAGTCCTTAGAAATTGCTGCTTCCTTGCCATGATTAACAGTTTTTGCGCCTTTAAGAACAGCCTCAACTTTGTTTTTCCTGTCTGCCTTTTTTTCAACATTTCCAGAAAAATCTCGACGATAGCTGTCCTCTAATTCTTTTTTATCCACCTAAAAATGTTTCAAAAGAGAAGATTTTAAGCTTTAGCAATTACCAGTGCCTGCTTGATAGCTTCGATTCTGAAACGAATTCCAGCAAATTGTGGAATATCGTCTTCGCTTTCTTCAGGTGAACTGTTTTCTTGATTGTTAACATTGGCCTCTTCACCAATCTCATCCACATTCATGATCACTATGGCTCTATGGTCATTTTCAATTTCGTGAACAGTTTCCTGATATTTCTCCATCACTTTCTGAAATTTGAAAAAAAAGCAAAACAATCGCGATATTTTTGAAAAATACTTACTCGAAAGTTATCATGTTCACAGGCTCGTAACTCGCATATTTCTCTTAGCATTCCCGACAAAATCCGTATGCGTCGTATCTTCTTCTGAGCATAAATGAAAATAGGACTGATGCGGGAAAAAAGTTCAAGTTGTGCTCTTCTGATGGATTGCTATAAAAAAAAAATACGAAAAGATAAAATAATTTATTAAGTTGACATACGACATTGCTTTCGAGCATACGCATTTCCCTGAGAAATTCGGAGTATCCATCGTCACAGTCTTCGTCGAACATTTTCGATACGAGAAGAAATTGATGCCGGAGGCGATATGTTGATCAAAATGAGTTATTATGAGCGAAATACGCGCGCCAGCTCAAGACACGCCCCCCCTACGGCGACACCATTGAGGTGTCCCGGAAGGGTGGCAATACGCTAACGGACCCGATAAAGTTTTCATGAAATACCTTTGGTGTCCCGGAACGGTGGCAAACCGCTCTCGAAAGGACCCCAAATCGTCGGTAAGTTCCGTTGGGGGCCCGGAATGGAGGCAGGATGCTGGCGGGGAACGTTGAACATATAGGGAATTCCATTGGTGTCCTAGAAGGGTTTCAAAACAAGTCGGAGTTACTAATGATGACAGAGACAAGAAATTCCAAAATTTTAAATTCCATTAGTTCTCCTCTTGAAATCAAAAATTAGAAGAAAGGGACGAGCCATTATAGGTTTTGTCAATATTTCATACTGTTTTTGTGAAATGTGGGTAAAATACGCCGTATATATAAAACCACGAGACATAAAAACGTTGCGCCATTTTTTCCATTCCTTTTTTGTCTGTTTTTCTTTGTATGAAATTTCATGGAAAGATTTGCTTTTGTTCAATGTTGAAATATATCGTCAAGAAAATGTTTACATTTTTACCTTCAAGGAAATATGCAAATTTAGATATAAGGAATTTTTGAAAATTAAACGTTTGTAAGCGATAAAAGCAGAATAATTATTAATTTTTCCGATGACGAAAAAACCAATTTGTTAAAAGAAATAATTTTTTATTCGGTAATATTTTTTGGTGGGAAAAAAATTTAATTCAAATTGAACGAATTTTGGGGCAGTTTGCCAGTGGATTTGGAGCGAGCTTCGGGTGCTACCACACTCAACCCTGGGCAAACGTTGCCCCTGTCTGCCCTTGTTCGCCCTTAGGTTTCTAGATGCTTACCAAACCTTTCTCCATCCCCAAAAGAAATTTCGTTTTTCAGTATTGCTTCTTCCCGAAATTTTTAATTTTATGTTTAAACGAGGTCTTTGGAAGCATATAGTACATTTATTATAAAACATGTATATTAACGTTGTAATAACCGTATCAGTTAATTCTCACATTAACAAAAGCTTGTTCAATGCGTCCGAGCGTCTGCTGTGCTTGATCGAGAAGCATCTTGAATTATTAAAATTTTGAAATCTTTAAACTAAACTCACTTCTTGTCTTGAGTGGTCGCAAAGACCATTTTCACAGTCTACCATGCAATTGCGCATTAGTTGAAACAACCTGCAGAATTCATCAACGTGATCAGAGAAGTTGGAGGACAAGGTTCCATGAAATCGTTTGTTAATTTGATTGAGCTTTTTCTAAAAAGCCTATTCTATTCTATAATTATGAAAAAAAGGTATGCTAACCATTTTGTGAGTGTAGTAGAGAATCTCTCCATGGAGGAAAATGATTCGCTCAGAGCACTGCTTATTCATCTTCTGAAATATACAGAAATATTCATAGCTTATGTATTAGAATGCATCGATAACTAGGAAAATGTGGAATAAATAGAAATGTACAATATTAAAGATTGCTAGTTAGTGATATTGTCGCACAGCTCGTGATACCAAACACAACTCACTAGTACAGTGTTGTTGCGCAATCAAAAAGAAGTATGACCCGCCAGATTATAAACTGCGATATGAATCGATGCATTATTGATGTATATTTGAAGAATTGCTTTGAACTGACTTTTAGCTCGAGAAAGCTGCGGAAGAGTCTGATTCTTTTTTTTTCTTTAGAAAAATACAAAAATTTATTTTCAAACTTATTTGCATCAATTCATTGTTTGATTCAAAAGAAAAACATAAAATGTAACAGACGAGTAACTTTGATGAAAAAGAAAACTCTTCGTTGCGTATGTTACAAAAACTGACAGACATCGCGATGACTGATTGGTAAGCCTTGACATTGAGACCTATTTGAACATTCTAAAATATCGCATTGGTTAAAATTTTTTGTTAGAGATTTTTTTAAGTTAAGCTTTTAAAAACGAGTTTTTTATAAACGAGTCTGAAATTATATGCGAAAAAATGAGAAAAACATATTAATTTAAAAGGAGATATTAATTCAATCTTTAACGACCTTCATCCGCAACCTATGATGAAGAACTCTCTCTTTCTTTTCAATGATATCTCGATTAAGTTTTTCATTGAAAAATGCATGAAATTGGTGACCTTGCCGCGAATAGGTTTTTTTTTAAACATTTTATGAAACTTTTGAGTAACATTCGTTATGCGATCTGTCAATGATTATGCAATGAAATAAATATAACAAATTAGGTGTCGCAGTATTACAATAATACCGACTCTATAATATCTCTCTCTCGCAAAAACTGGGTCGGTTTTGAAGATTCAGAAAAATTAGCGTTGATTAGTTTTCGAAATAACATTGTTTATTTTTGAAAAAGAAACGGAGTATAATTATTTATACTGAAATATCTTGTATCGCAGTTGGGGTCATACTTCTTCGTGGCGCACCGGTTCTTTGACTATATTTGGTTGAATCAATTTTATTTCTACCCTGCGAATCTTCACATCCCGACGGAAATCAATGTGCTGATTTTCTGTACGAAGCAATATGCGACGACATTCATCAATCAGTAACTAAACATTTTTTATAATACACGTTCACATAAAAATAATCAAAATAATAACGGAACCTGGATTCTCGTATGATCGCAAATGCCGTTACTGCACATCATGAAAAGCTGTACGATTTTATGGTGAAGGAATTCTATATTTTTGAATCCATCAATTAGAAAATCTTGAATCACACCGTTGCTTACCAGTTCCTCATTTTTGAGTTTTTCCTAAATTTCAATTTTACTTTAAAAATCTTAAGAAATCTCACAAGTTGCATTTTATGCGAATCTCGTTCGATTTGAAACATTAAATGAACTGTTGTACAGTCTCCTTTCAAAGTAATTTTGTTCGTGCGGTCTATGGCGTTATTTTGCTTAAATACCAAATATAAGCATGATTACTGAATAAAAGATTGACTGAGAATGGGAACACATATATAATTACTTGTTGAAAAAATAAAAATCGGTTATACAGATAAAAATACGTGTTTTACCACTTTGGTTTATTACAAAAAATATTTAAAACTTACTGTTGTGATGTAAATCTGCGTCTGGATTTTTCGACGTCTGGAGATAGAGCCTTTAAACATTTCGATAGGGCTGCTGATGTTTCAAATATTACATTCCTCTTATTCCAGCTACGAAATAATTAAAACGAAAAAAACTAGTTTTTTATTATTCCGTTTTCCTCTGAATAATGCAATCATTGTGCTCTGTTATTCATTTTTTCTTAATTAAATTAATGCTATTGATGTTTGAACATTTATGTGTTTTCAATAACTATATTCCAAATATTCGTATTACTGAACCGTATACCATATAAAGCAATACAATTGGTGCCTTCTTTTTCAATTTTGCAATATGTTAACTTATATCTACGAAAACGCACAAAAAGAAAACTTAAAACTCAAAATTTTATGTTTTAAATATAAAATTTTAAAGTTATTCACACGGACAATCAATTTGCCGTATTTTAAAAGGCAATTTCCGTCAATCGAATAAAATCATATGATTCACACATTGAGACTGCATGTTATTGAACAATTAACCACCTCAGCTAGTGTAAGTTAAACATTGCCCGTATAGAAAGGTAAAAAAATATAGTTGACTACAATAAAAAACAACCAATTGGAGGTGAGGTAAAATTATTAAACATGACAAAAGATGGAATTAAACCTAAATGGAATTGAGCGATAGGAATAGTAAGAACAAAAATATGATAAAATCATTCAAAATATTCATATATTTTTATATTTCACTTTGCAAAAAAAAATTTTAAAAAAATTAAAGAATTAAGTTTTATGAGAAATACTGGAATGCAAGTTATAGAAAATGAGGCCAGCTGGAATTTTTCCACGTGAATACTGATAACTGTTTCTAATTATCAAAAATGATTTTTTCTTTTAACAACAAGTGTAATTTTTTTGAGAATTTACTGTAATAATATATAGTCTTTCAATTAAAAATGGCGTAGCTGCATAAATTAATAATTTCTTCATGCTTTTGTAGCAAATTTTATTGGTGCCTCAACCGAGCAGCCATATATTTCACCTGTCCTTCTCGTTTCATCAAACGTATCTTGTGGCCGTTCGACATATCTCTTGGGACTGATATCTATGACAACGTATTCACGGAACATATGATACATACATTATAATTGTGAGAATTATGATTGTTTGGACATTCAATTACCAAAATCATTCAAATATTATGTTACTTACAAAAATATATGTAGTAAAGGTACAATCAAAAATTGTTTTTTTTTTTCATAACGCTGGCGGTCGACGGTGCTTTGAATTACTCGATTTGACTCAGCGTCACTTTCATTTATGATTATCTGAGAATGTATATCTAAGATATAAGTTCAATAATATTCTCATGTTACAATCAAGCGGACGTGATCACACTAATTTGTCTCGCACCAGTCACTGGTTTCCATTGCCTGTTCTTCAAATCCCGAAATGCGGTCACTAATTTCCCCGATTCGGAATCGCGAATTGCAGAGAAAAGAATGAAGATTTAAGAAACAAATATAATGCAATGATAATAAAATGATTTACTTGCCAGTTTAAGATAAAACTTATAAATACCAGGCTCGACAAGGGCTAAATTGCACAAATGAAGCGCCATGCCCGTCAGTAGTAATAGAAACGTAAAACGAGACGGAGACTTACATAACCTAAATCACTGGTTTGGTAAAGCAGGTGAATATTGAATTAACTAAAATGGTAGGAATTGAGTTAGTGAATATAAGGAGTTTGTTTTTAGTTTTGCTATTTCTTGCGTTCCTGACCTTGTGCAACAACCTTTTTCCAACTTTTCGGATTCGCAAAAAAATTTTTGGGCTTGCGGAGCTTTTCAACGTGAAATAAACCAATCTGCTTAAAATGCCCTGAAAAAATTGTATTGTGACCAGAATATTAAAAATAATTATATAACAACATCGAGTTTGTCATTTTCAAATTCAGGGTGGTCCCTATTCTAATTTTTTTCGTTTTAGTTTTTTTCTGCAATTCCAAATAATTTTTTTAATGAGAAGTAATTCTAAATTTTGTATGACGACATTGCGATCAACAAAATGACGTTTGATTTTTTTCGTAACCGCGTTCCCAGCTTGAATCACCTTGTCTTGCACCCTCTTATTTGTATGCAGTGTCTCTTGAGGAATCTAGTTTTCTGCAGATAGAACGTTCCTAAACAATCATTTCTAATAGTCACGTTGGCGAAAATCAACCATTTTTATGTTTTCGAAATTCAAAAACACTATATCGGATACACAGTTGCATATGTTGCATATGCTGGAGAAACCCGGAGAGAAGGAAAAAATTAAAATCGGTAAGAAGGCTTTTTATTTTAACTTATTTGAGCTTAATCAAATTATTTCAGCCACCAATTAGTTATGATAGCGTCTCTGAAGGACAATACAAGTTTGATGCTCTCCGGACCATCTTGTCAAACAGTTGTAAGTTTGATAAAAGAAGGAATGGCAAATTGTGAGGTCAGTAGGTTAATTAGGTTCAAGGAAATTTTTGTTGTTCTTCCAGAAGGAAATTTTGACCCACAGCTAATTTTTCAATGCGTTAAATGCAGTTTCATTTCAACCACCTTGTAAAGCATGAAATTCTGACCAATTGCTTTTTTGGATCGTTTTATTTCGTTCAGAAACAAAAAAATTTAGAGCCCCTGATAGCTATTTTTAATAGTCACTCTAAAAATGTTCGAGTTCTTATATGCGATTTCAGCCTTAGCTTAATGTGCTGGTTTGGTGTAGTGGTTAAAATGTGCGATCATTGAGCGTCAATATCTATAGATGTCCAAATGATTGCAATAAAAATATTAACAAAAAAAATAATTAAAATGAAAAGAGGGCACGCGTGAGAGGAGGAGAGGTCATTTCAGTCATTTCAAGTCATTTCAAGTCATTTCAAATTTATTTCTCTTTGACAACTCCTACGGTGCTCAAGATGAAAATGAGTTGCGATGACTTTCGTCGATCCGTGCAAGAAGAAATCGATTCGCATGTAAAAGATTTCGTAAGTGATCATTGCTCGTAATTTGAAAACCGCATAATTAATTTTTAGAAAGAATTACTCAAGCAGGCAGATGAATATAATCTTATCGACCAACTTCGCCCTTATATTGCTGATTTTGCGAACGCAAAGGAAAAAATGGAGGCTCTAAAGGCGGACTGTCTCAAGGGAAAGTGTCGTCATATGAATGCATCGGTTCGTTTGTTTTCTATTATTTGGCATATCTAATTACACCGAATAATTGTATTTAGAATAGTATCCATTTCATTTCAGATCTTCATCGAAAAATTCGAACGAAACCACAATCGCGCTTGCAACGTCGTATGTATCCACATGATCGAGTGTGCCAAAAGTGTTGGATTGATTCAACCGGGATTTTCGGCCTATAAAGAATAGCATTCTGATCCACGCACCACTCGTTGTTTTTCGAATTTATTGACAATCCGAGACAGTGGTCATCTACCACCCACTTTACCGCTTTGTCTTATTTTTCTTTGACTAATTACATTTTTGATAAATGTCATAATATTTGTTTGTACCTCTAGAGTTTCCATTATTTATATCAAGTTTATACCATATAATACCTTGTATTGGATTAAAAATTTGAACATCATCATTTAAGAAGTTGCGAAGTTCCGTGAATAAGCACATATCCATGAATCACACAAAAATGGTGATTCAGGATTCAAAAAACAGAACGAAAATTTAAGATTATATTAAAAAAATAAAAGAAACATCCAATAATATGTATTTATTTAAAATACAAAAAAATCACAATAAATAGGAGGAAAAAAATAGTGCCAACGAGTGGTGCGTGGATCAGAATGCTATTCTTTATAGGCCGAAAATCCCGGTTGAATCAATCCAACACTTTTGGCACACTCGATCATGTGGATACATACGACGTTGCAAGCGCGATTGTGGTTTCGTTCGAATTTTTCGATGAAGATCTGAAATGAAATGGATACTATTCTAAATACAATTATTTGGTGTAATTAGATATGCCAAATAATAGAAAACAAACGAACCGATGCATTCATATGACGACACTTTCCCTTGAGACAGTCCGCCTTTAGAGCCTCCATTTTTTCCTTTGCGTTCGCAAAATCAGCAATATAAGGGCGAAGTTGGTCGATAAGGTTATATTCATCTGCCTGCTTGAGTAATTCTTGCTAAAAATTAATTATGCGGTTTTCAAATTACGAGCAATGATCACTTACGAAATCTTTTACAAGCGAATCGATTTCTTCTTGCACGGATCGACGAAAGTCATCGCAACTCATTTCCATCTTGAGCACCGTAGGAGTTGTCAAAGAGAAATAAATTTGGAATGACTTGAAATGACTTGAAATGACTGAAATGACCTCTCCTCCTCTCACGCGTGCCCTCTTTTCATTTTAATTATTTTTTTTGTTAATATTTTTATTGCAATCATTTGGACATCTATAGATATTGACGCTCAATGATCGCACATTTTAACCACTACACCAAACCAGCACATTAAGCTAAGGCTGAAATCGCATATAAGAACTCGAACATTTTTAGAGTGACTATTAAAAATAGCTATCAGGGGCTCTAAATTTTTTTGTTTCTGAACGAAATAAAACGATCCAAAAAAGCAATTGGTCAGAATTTCATGCTTTACAAGGGGGTTGAAATGAAACTACATTTAACGCATTGAAAAACTAGATGTGGGTAAAAAAAAACGGTTTTCAAATTACGAGCAATGATCACTTACGAAATCTTTTACATGCGAATCGATTTCTTCTTGCACGGATCGACGAAAGTCATCGCAACTCATTTCCATCTTGAGCACCGTAGGAGTTGTCAAAGAGAAATAAATTTGAAATGACTCGAAATGACTTGAAATGATTGGAATGACCTCTCCCCTCTCATGCGTGCCCTCTTTTCATTTTAATTATTTATTTATTGTTAAAATTTTTATTGCACTAATTTTTTACGTGGGTAACCGCTTTCCTTCAAGACAATGTGACCTCTCCCATCGCTCTGCTGTCTCCATAATTAAAAATCGAAAAAATAAGCTGGTGATGATGGAAATATATTATAACTTGAATTTTCAAATAATTTTTATTACCAACGAGTATTGAAGCCTAATGGGCCATAGTCACCTTCCAGATCTTTTGCAGTTTTGTTTTATAGTTTCTAATGATTTTTTTTTCCTTTTTTTCAATAAATATAGATATTGTGAAATGACGTTTGCTAGTGTGCGGAGACTGAAAACATACATAATAAGTTTTTTTTAACAATTTTTATGCTAATCTTAAACAAATTCTAACACGTGCAAAAAATAAATTGCAAGCGGTAATTGAATCATGAAACTATAAAAAATTGAACTTGTTCGGGGGAGGGGGTTGGATGTAGGTCTTATTGCCTTATTAGAATGATATTTAATCACTAAAGTTTAAAATTAAAAAAAATGACATTTTTTGCAAAAAAAAAGATTTAAATGAGAAGGGGGCACGCGTCAGAGGGGAGAGGTCATTTCAATCATTTCAAGTCATTTCAAGTCATTTTTTTTTGACGATCAGGTCGTTACATTCATTTCAAATCCTTACACTATGAGTTGCGAAGCGGTTGTAACGAAAAGTTTAACGTGAGTAGTTTGGACAGTTCTATCAAACCAATTTCTTTGTGAATTTCAGCACTCGTGAAGACGTGACAGAAAAACGATATGAGCAAAACGTTAGAATTAAACAGTTTTGATAATCCAAATTTGATTAATTTTAGGTTACAATTCGAACAAGGAAAGAAAAAAAAGAAAGTGAACAACCTGAACCTGGAACAGATGGGAAAACTGAATATTGCAAGAAGACGAACGTATGCACTGCTGCGAAGCCCAAACAACCGGAGAATGAGGTCAAACATTCGATAAGAAAGATGAAGCCACTGAATTCAACTCCGGTATGCAATTTCTTAATTTTTTATTCACTAATCGAGAGAACTAAACACCCAGAATACTACATGGTAGTCAATGTCAAAAGGGACCTATTTTTAATAACATTTTGGTAGCACTTTGAAATACTAATTTGTTAAGTCGTTCTTTGGCCAACTCTGAGTAGTCGTTTTCCACAGCTTGCGACATTGTTTGATAGTGGTTCAATGTTTGGACCCGTTCTATGCATGAATTCTTCTGTTAGAAGGTGCCGAGTCGTTTCTGAGAGTCGGTTTGTTGAATTTGGTAGTCTATGTACACCAACGTTCACATTTGGCTGTAGTTGACGCACAATATATGTATTCTCAGCAATTGTATTGTCTACCTTTTCAGGGCGTTTTTTCTGCTTGTTTTGCTCGAACGTTGCAATTCCGGTATTGAAGTCTTGCTTACAGCAAACGAGTCGATGGTCACTTCCGGTCGAGAATGATGGAAGAGCGGAGACGTCCGTTACGAAATGTTCATTGACCATACCATGGCCCATTTCGTGTCTTAAGATTTTGGATTTTGATGCCGCTATTTTCTGTGAATCGGTTCCTTTAATTGAAAGTTTATGAGGGTCAATCAATTGGATTCGCATACCGTTGCTACGAGCTCGTCTGATTCATTTTGCTTTTCCACTTCGTATATGAATTGCTGGGGTTGGAGGGTTTTTAGGTTTTTTTTTTCTTTTTTTGATATCTCTTTTATACACATTACGGATTGCAAGACCGACAAGGAGCCGCCCGGATGAGAACTATTCGACTGTACCCTCAGCCTGCGTGAGACCGGTTACTGATTAGAGTGAGAATGCGCCAGTGAGGGGACGAAATACCCAGTTGTGTGAAGAAGCATGTCGAGTTTATATTCTTTACCACAAACAGGCCCTGTACAAAACCAGTTTTGATATTCCAAATTTGATCAACTTTAGGTGACCACTCAACAAACTCGAATAAAGAAGAAAGAAGAGGAGAAAATTGAATCTAGAACAGTCAAGAAAATTGAGAATATCAAGAGGGCGGATGTGGACATGATTAAAACGGACAAGCAACCTGAAAAAAGTTCCACACCTACCATAAAAAAAATAGAGCCACCTACAACATCAACACCGGTATGCCATTTGTTAATTTTTTATTCACTAATCGGGAACACTAAACACCCAGAATACCACATTGCGGCCAATGTCAAATGGGACCTACTTCTAGAAACATTATAGTATTGTCGAAGTCAAACGACTTGACGAAATTTTAAAAATGATTGGCTAGGTGCCAATGCGTCTCGAGGCAGCGAGACTGCGTACACTGCATTATAGCGTACCCGCTACATTTAATATTCAGTCAATTTAAATCTACGCTGATTTCGTTAATTTGAAGTCTCCGCCTCTCTTCAGTCGATTGACGCCGACAATACTAATTTTTAATATGAATCTGTCAAGTGGTTCCGAAGCGATTTTCATTGAAAATATGAATTTTCAAGGATAAAAACAGATTTATGTGTTGTTTTTCCGAGTAAAGCGAACTATTAAAAAAAATATCAAATTAGATTCTCTTTTTAACACGAGCCGACTTTTAAAATTTGCAATTTACTTAGAATAATTTTTGCAATTTCAAGATCCAAAGACAGGAAATATTCAAAAACTGTCATAAGTAGTAATAAGAAGATTATCTTCCAAATGTTGACATTCGGGTCCATTTTTCAAGCCAGGCACATTTTGGACAACGGAGCCTTATTATCTTAAAAGGTCGACACCATTACTCATTTCAGTCGTTTGGTTACTCGGTCCACTCTCATGTAAATTTATGACCTCTTGGTATTAGCCCAAATTGCAGCAAACCGCCATCTCAAACATTTCCTGCCAGTCAAACAATGGTACTTTTACCAATATCAAGACAAAGGTAATTGCTCAGTAAAAATTCCTAATTAAAAAAGATTTTCAGATTACCGAAGTTGTCAAAGGCGCAAAAAAGAAGTTGTCGAAGGCGATAAGGCGCTTAACTTCTGGAGGTCATGATCAAGTAATTCGCATTTTATCAGCATTCAATCAGTTTTGACTGTCTCAGGAACACCGAGAGCAGGACTAGCTACCTCTCAAATATTTGAATTGAACTCGTGGTAAAATCAATAAATGATTCTGAAGACTGGGAATTGGTGACTAGTACTTGAATGTGAGAACTGTCCATTTTTGATGTTTTATGGAAGATATTACTATCACAAAAAAATGAGCGCCAGGGATAATTGTGGACTATTGTAATTTTTCAAAACATTTATTCCAATTTCAATTTGAACAATGTGAATTCAGATACATTGTTCCAATTGAATTTTCAAATAATTTTTTAATAACAAAAAGTCAATTTTGATTTTTAATTATGGAGACAGCAGAACGATGGGAGAGGTCACATTATCTTGAAGGAAAGCGGTTGACCCACGTAAAAAATTAGTGCAATAAAAATTTTAACAATAAATAAATAATTAAAATGAAAAGAGGGCACGCGTGAGAGGGGGAGAGGTCATTTCAGTCATTTCAAGTCATTTCAAATTTATTTCTCTTTGACAACTCCTACGGTGCTCAAGATGGAAATGAGTTGCGATGACTTTCGTCGATCCGTGCAAGAAGAAATCGATTCGCATGTAAAAGATTTCGTAAGTGATCATTGCTCGTAATTTGAAAACCGTTTTTTTTTACCCACATCTAGTTTTTCAATGCGTTAAATGTAGTTTCATTTCAACCCCCTTGTAAAGCATGAAATTCTGACCAATTGCTTTTTTGGATCGTTTTATTTCGTTCAGAAACAAAAAAATTTAGAGCCCCTGATAGCTATTTTTAATAGTCACTCTAAAAATGTTCGAGTTCTTATATGCGATTTCAGCCTTAGCTTAATGTGCTGGTTTGGTGTAGTGGTTAAAATGTGCGATCATTGAGCGTCAATATCTATAGATGTCCAAATGATTGCAATAAAAATATTAACAAAAAAATAATTAAAATGAAAAGAGGGCACGCGTGAGAGGAGGAGAGGTCATTTCAGTCATTTCAAGTCATTTCAAGTCATTCCAAATTTATTTCTCTTTGACAACTCCTACGGTGCTCAAGATGGAAATGAGTTGCGATGACTTTCGTCGATCCGTGCAAGAAGAAATCGATTCGCTTGTAAAAGATTTCGTAAGTGATCATTGCTCGTAATTTGAAAACCGCATAATTAATTTTTAGCAAGAATTACTCAAGCAGGCAGATGAATATAACCTTATCGACCAACTTCGCCCTTATATTGCTGATTTTGCGAACGCAAAGGAAAAAATGGAGGCTCTAAAGGCGGACTGTCTCAAGGGAAAGTGTCGTCATATGAATGCATCGGTTCGTTTGTTTTCTATTATTTGGCATATCTAATTACACCAAATAATTGTATTTAGAATAGTATCCATTTCATTTCAGATCTTCATCGAAAAATTCGAACGAAACCACAATCGCGCTTGCAACGTCGTATGTATCCACATGATCGAGTGTGCCAAAAGTGTTGGATTGATTCAACCGGGATTTTCGGCCTATAAAGAATAGCATTCTGATCCACGCACCACTCGTTGGCACTATTTTTTTCCTCCTATTTATTGTGATTTTTTTGTATTTTAAATAAATACATATTATTGGATGTTTCTTTTATTTTTTTAATATAATCTTAAATTTTCGTTCTGTTTTTTGAATCCTGAATCACCATTTTTTTGATTCATGGATATGTGCTTATTCACGGAACTTCGCAACTTCTTAAATGATGATGTTCAAATTTTTAACCCAATACAAGGTATTATATGGTATAAACTTGATATAAATAATGGAAACTCTAGAGGTACAAACAAATATTATGACATTTATCAAAAATGTAATTAGTCAAAGAAAAATAAGACAAAGCGGTAAAGTGGGTGGTAGATGACCACTGTCTCGGATTGTCAATAAATTCGAAAAACAACGAGTGGTGCGTGGATCAGAATGCTATTCTTTATAGGCCGAAAATCCCGGTTGAATCAATCCAACACTTTTGGCACACTCGATCATGTGGATACATACGACGTTGCAAGCGCGATTGTGGTTTCGTTCGAATTTTTCGATGAAGATCTGAAATGAAATGGATACTATTCTAAATACAATTATTTGGTGTAATTAGATATGCCAAATAATAGAAAACAAACGAACCGATGCATTCATATGACGACACTTTCCCTTGAGACAGTCCGCCTTTAGAGCCTCCATTTTTTCCTTTGCGTTCGCAAAATCAGCAATATAAGGGCGAAGTTGGTCGATAAGGTTATATTCATCTGCCTGCTTGAGTAATTCTTGCTAAAAATTAATTATGCGGTTTTCAAATTACGAGCAATGATCACTTACGAAATCTTTTACAAGCGAATCGATTTCTTCTTGCACGGATCGACGAAAGTCATCGCAACTCATTTCCATCTTGAGCACCGTAGGAGTTGTCAAAGAGAAATAAATTTGGAATGACTTGAAATGACTTGAAATGACTGAAATGACCTCTCCTCCTCTCACGCGTGCCCTCTTTTCATTTTAATTATTTTTTTTGTTAATATTTTTATTGCAATCATTTGGACATCTATAGATATTGACGCTCAATGATCGCACATTTTAACCACTACACCAAACCAGCACATTAAGCTAAGGCTGAAATCGCATATAAGAACTCGAACATTTTTAGAGTGACTATTAAAAATAGCTATCAGGGGCTCTAAATTTTTTTTGTTTCTGAACGAAATAAAACGATCCAAAAAAGCAATTGGTCAGAATTTCATGCTTTACAAGGGGGTTGAAATGAAACTACATTTAACGCATTGAAAAACTAGATGTGGGTAAAAAAAAACGGTTTTCAAATTACGAGCAATGATCACTTACGAAATCTTTTACATGCGAATCGATTTCTTCTTGCACGGATCGACGAAAGTCATCGCAACTCATTTCCATCTTGAGCACCGTAGGAGTTGTCAAAGAGAAATAAATTTGAAATGACTCGAAATGACTTGAAATGATTGGAATGACCTCTCCCCTCTCATGCGTGCCCTCTTTTCATTTTAATTATTTATTTATTGTTAAAATTTTTATTGCACTAATTTTTTACGTGGGTAACCGCTTTCCTTCAAGACAATGTGACCTCTCCCATCGCTCTGCTGTCTCCATAATTAAAAATCGAAAAAATAAGCTGGTGATGATGGAAATATATTATAACTTGAATTTTCAAATAATTTTTATTACCAACGAGTATTGAAGCCTAATGGGCCATAGTCACCTTCCAGATCTTTTGCAGTTTTGTTTTATAGTTTCTAATGATTTTTTTTTCCTTTTTTTCAATAAATATAGATATTGTGAAATGACGTTTGCTAGTGTGCGGAGACTGAAAACATACATAATAAGTTTTTTTTAACAATTTTTATGCTAATCTTAAACAAATTCTAACACGTGCAAAAAATAAATTGCAAGCGGTAATTGAATCATGAAACTATAAAAAATTGAACTTGTTCGGGGGAGGGGGTTGGATGTAGGTCTTATTGCCTTATTAGAATGATATTTAATCACTAAAGTTTAAAATTAAAAAAAATGACATTTTTTGCAAAAAAAAGATTTAAATGAGAAGGGGGCACGCGTCAGAGGGGAGAGGTCATTTCAATCATTTCAAGTCATTTCAAGTCATTTTTTTTGACGATCAGGTCGTTACATTCATTTCAAATCCTTACACTATGAGTTGCGAAGCGGTTGTAACGAAAAGTTTAACGTGAGTAGTTTGGACAGTTCTATCAAACCAATTTCTTTGTGAATTTCAGCACTCGTGAAGACGTGACAGAAAAACGATATGAGCAAAACGTTAGAATTAAACAGTTTTGATAATCCAAATTTGATTAATTTTAGGTTACAATTCGAACAAGGAAAGAAAAAAAAGAAAGTGAACAACCTGAACCTGGAACAGATGGGAAAACTGAATATTGCAAGAAGACGAACGTATGCACTGCTGCGAAGCCCAAACAACCGGAGAATGAGGTCAAACATTCGATAAGAAAGATGAAGCCACTGAATTCAACTCCGGTATGCAATTTCTTAATTTTTTATTCACTAATCGAGAGAACTAAACACCCAGAATACTACATGGTAGTCAATGTCAAAAGGGACCTATTTTTAATAACATTTTGGTAGCACTTTGAAATACTAATTTGTTAAGTCGTTCTTTGGCCAACTCTGAGTAGTCGTTTTCCACAGCTTGCGACATTGTTTGATAGTGGTTCAATGTTTGGACCCGTTCTATGCATGAATTCTTCTGTTAGAAGGTGCCGAGTCGTTTCTGAGAGTCGGTTTGTTGAATTTGGTAGTCTATGTACACCAACGTTCACATTTGGCTGTAGTTGACGCACAATATATGTATTCTCAGCAATTGTATTGTCTACCTTTTCAGGGCGTTTTTTCTGCTTGTTTTGCTCGAACGTTGCAATTCCGGTATTGAAGTCTTGCTTACAGCAAACGAGTCGATGGTCACTTCCGGTCGAGAATGATGGAAGAGCGGAGACGTCCGTTACGAAATGTTCATTGACCATACCATGGCCCATTTCGTGTCTTAAGATTTTGGATTTTGATGCCGCTATTTTCTGTGAATCGGTTCCTTTAATTGAAAGTTTATGAGGGTCAATCAATTGGATTCGCATACCGTTGCTACGAGCTCGTCTGATTCATTTTGCTTTTCCACTTCGTATATGAATTGCTGGGGTTGGAGGGTTTTTAGGTTTTTTTTTCTTTTTTTGTTATCTCTTTTATACACATTACGGATTGCAAGACCGACAAGGAGCCGCCCGGATGAGAACTATTCGACTGTACCCTCAGCCTGCGTGAGACCGGTTACTGATTAGAGTGAGAATGCGCCAGTGAGGGGACGAAATACCCAGTTGTGTGAAGAAGCATGTCGAGTTTATATTCTTTACCACAAACAGGCCCTGTACAAAACCAGTTTTGATATTCCAAATTTGATCAACTTTAGGTGACCACTCAACAAACTCGAATAAAGAAGAAAGAAGAGGAGAAAATTGAATCTAGAACAGTCAAGAAAATTGAGAATATCAAGAGGGCGGATGTGGACATGATTAAAACGGACAAGCAACCTGAAAAAAGTTCCACACCTACCATAAAAAAAAATAGAGCCACCTACAACATCAACACCGGTATGCCATTTGTTAATTTTTTATTCACTAATCGGGAACACTAAACACCCAGAATACCACATTGCGGCCAATGTCAAATGGGACCTACTTCTAGAAACATTATAGTATTGTCGAAGTCAAACGACTTGACGAAATTTTAAAAATGATTGGCTAGGTGCCAATGCGTCTCGAGGCAGCGAGACTGCGTACACTGCATTATAGCGTACCCGCTACATTTAATATTCAGTCAATTTAAATCTACGCTGATTTCGTTAATTTGAAGTCTCCGCCTCTCTTCAGTCGATTGACGCCGACAATACTAATTTTTAATATGAATCTGTCAAGTGGTTCCGAAGCGATTTTCATTGAAAATATGAATTTTCAAGGATAAAAACAGATTTATGTGTTGTTTTTCCGAGTAAAGCGAACTATTAAAAAAAATATCAAATTAGATTCTCTTTTTAACACGAGCCGACTTTTAAAATTTGCAATTTACTTAGAATAATTTTTGCAATTTCAAGATCCAAAGACAGGAAATATTCAAAAACTGTCATAAGTAGTAATAAGAAGATTATCTTCCAAATGTTGACATTCGGGTCCATTTTTCAAGCCAGGCACATTTTGGACAACGGAGCCTTATTATCTTAAAAGGTCGACACCATTACTCATTTCAGTCGTTTGGTTACTCGGTCCACTCTCATGTAAATTTATGACCTCTTGGTATTAGCCCAAATTGCAGCAAACCGCCATCTCAAACATTTCCTGCCAGTCAAACAATGGTACTTTTACCAATATCAAGACAAAGGTAATTGCTCAGTAAAAATTCCTAATTAAAAAAGATTTTCAGATTACCGAAGTTGTCAAAGGCGCAAAAAGAAGTTGTCGAAGGCGATAAGGCGCTTAACTTCTGGAGGTCATGATCAAGTAATTCGCATTTTATCAGCATTCAATCAGTTTTGACTGTCTCAGGAACACCGAGAGCAGGACTAGCTACCTCTCAAATATTTGAATTGAACTCGTGGTAAAATCAATAAATGATTCTGAAGACTGGGAATTGGTGACTAGTACTTGAATGTGAGAACTGTCCATTTTTGATGTTTTATGGAAGATATTACTATCACAAAAAAATGAGCGCCAGGGATAATTGTGGACTATTGTAATTTTTCAAAACATTTATTCCAATTTCAATTTGAACAATGTGAATTCAGATACATTGTTCCAATTGAATTTTCAAATAATTTTTTAATAACAAAAAGTCAATTTTGATTTTTAATTATGGAGACAGCAGAACGATGGGAGAGGTCACATTATCTTGAAGGAAAGCGGTTGACCCACGTAAAAAATTAGTGCAATAAAAATTTTAACAATAAATAAATAATTAAAATGAAAAGAGGGCACGCGTGAGAGGGGGAGAGGTCATTTCAGTCATTTCAAGTCATTTCAAATTTATTTCTCTTTGACAACTCCTACGGTGCTCAAGATGGAAATGAGTTGCGATGACTTTCGTCGATCCGTGCAAGAAGAAATCGATTCGCATGTAAAAGATTTCGTAAGTGATCATTGCTCGTAATTTGAAAACCGTTTTTTTTACCCAAATCTAGTTTTTCAATGCGTTAAATGTAGTTTCATTTCAACCCCCTTGTAAAGCATGAAATTCTGACCAATTGCTTTTTTGGATCGTTTTATTTCGTTCAGAAACAAAAAAATTTAGAGCCCCTGATAGCTATTTTTAATAGTCACTCTAAAAATGTTCGAGTTCTTATATGCGATTTCAGCCTTAGCTTAATGTGCTGGTTTGGTGTAGTGGTTAAAATGTGCGATCATTGAGCGTCAATATCTATAGATGTCCAAATGATTGCAATAAAAATATTAACAAAAAAAATAATTAAAATGAAAAGAGGGCACGCGTGAGAGGAGGAGAGGTCATTTCAGTCATTTCAAGTCATTTCAAGTCATTCCAAATTTATTTCTCTTTGACAACTCCTACGGTGCTCAAGATGGAAATGAGTTGCGATGACTTTCGTCGATCCGTGCAAGAAGAAATCGATTCGCTTGTAAAAGATTTCGTAAGTGATCATTGCTCGTAATTTGAAAACCGCATAATTAATTTTTAGCAAGAATTACTCAAGCAGGCAGATGAATATAACCTTATCGACCAACTTCGCCCTTATATTGCTGATTTTGCGAACGCAAAGGAAAAAATGGAGGCTCTAAAGGCGGACTGTCTCAAGGGAAAGTGTCGTCATATGAATGCATCGGTTCGTTTGTTTTCTATTATTTGGCATATCTAATTACACCAAATAATTGTATTTAGAATAGTATCCATTTCATTTCAGATCTTCATCGAAAAATTCGAACGAAACCACAATCGCGCTTGCAACGTCGTATGTATCCACATGATCGAGTGTGCCAAAAGTGTTGGATTGATTCAACCGGGATTTTCGGCCTATAAAGAATAGCATTCTGATCCACGCACCACTCGTTGGCACTATTTTTTTCCTCCTATTTATTGTGATTTTTTTGTATTTTAAATAAATACATATTATTGGATGTTTCTTTTATTTTTTTAATATAATCTTAAATTTTCGTTCTGTTTTTTGAATCCTGAATCACCATTTTTTGTGATTCATGGATATGTGCTTATTCACGGAACTTCGCAACTTCTTAAATGATGATGTTCAAATTTTTAACCCAATACAAGGTATTATATGGTATAAACTTGATATAAATAATGGAAACTCTAGAGGTACAAACAAATATTATGACATTTATCAAAAATGTAATTAGTCAAAGAAAAATAAGACAAAGCGGTAAAGTGGGTGGTAGATGACCACTGTCTCGGATTGTCAATAAATTCGAAAAACAACGAGTGGTGCGTGGATCAGAATGCTATTCTTTATAGGCCGAAAATCCCGGTTGAATCAATCCAACACTTTTGGCACACTCGATCATGTGGATACATACGACGTTGCAAGCGCGATTGTGGTTTCGTTCGAATTTTTCGATGAAGATCTGAAATGAAATGGATACTATTCTAAATACAATTATTCGGTGTAATTAGATATGCCAAATAATAGAAAACAAACGAACCGATGCATTCATATGACGACACTTTCCCTTGAGACAGTCCGCCTTTAGAGCCTCCATTTTTTCCTTTGCGTTCGCAAAATCAGCAATATAAGGGCGAAGTTGGTCGATAAGATTATATTCATCTGCCTGCTTGAGTAATTCTTTCTAAAAATTAATTATGCGGTTTTCAAATTACGAGCAATGATCACTTACGAAATCTTTTACATGCGAATCGATTTCTTCTTGCACGGATCGACGAAAGTCATCGCAACTCATTTCCATCTTGAGCACCGTAGGAGTTGTCAAAGAGAAATAAATTTGAAATGACTTGAAATGACTTGAAATGACTGAAATGACCTCTCCTCCTCTCACGCGTGCCCTCTTTTCATTTTAATTATTTTTTTTGTTAATATTTTTATTGCACTAATTTTGAACTCACGTGGGTCAACTTCTATAAGACAATAATTCTCTATTACTTGTGAAATGAGTAAGTATTAAAAAGAAAGTACAAAGACGATTACGAGTCTAGAAACTCTGATTTTTGCAATTTCAGTAGTAAAATTAATTAGAATTTCATACTTTACAACGTGGAAAAAATCAATTTTCTTAAAATGCCATGAGTTATAAGCAAATTAAAATTAAATTTTTTTGAATTCTTTTTATTTCGTTCGCCAAGTTGAAAATAAACCCGTTGTTGCGCTTTCAAAACACCAGCGATATTTTTTCAAAACACCGATAATTAATTGTTGCAAATTTTTAAAAGTAAATAAAATTTAAATTTGCAAAAAAAAATTTTATTTTAATTGTGCATAAATTTATTTTAATACAGTTCATCGAATCGGGCTTACCAGTCGTTCCAAAAAATCGACACGGGAAATTTTATGACCTTATGTATGGGAAACAATGTTCTCGTCGGAAGTTTATAATCATATGAACAAACATTTACAAAAAATATACCAAATTCCATAAATATTTGTGATTTATGTTCATTTTAATGCATCCGTTGGTAATTACAAAATATTAAGATAATGACACAAAGATTTTCACAATAAATGACCCCTCAGACCACCCGAAATGTAATTTTAATTGTGGCGCAGCTCAAGCATTATTGGAACAAACGGTTGCTCAACGCGATTAATAATTTGAGCAATCTGATCACAAACCATCTGTAAAAAATAGATAACATTATGACAAATAGGTGTTGTCCAGACTTGCTGTCTTTGATGATCACAGGTTCCACGATCACATTCACGTGCCATATCACGTAACAGCTGAGTTAATCTGCTAACCTCTTGAAGTTGCTCATTCAAGTTTGGCGACAATCTCTCTTCATGCTGTACATTCAGAAGAATCAATCGGAACTAAAATCCATATAACTACGTAATTGCTAGAAATAAATGTTCTTACCGCTTTTTCTTTGTAATATTTAATTACCTCCTCAGCATATTTATTTGCGTCATTACAATCCGAGCGATTCATTCTCTGGATATTACAAAAATTAAGAAAATCATAAAATATATATTCAATCAATATTGTGAATAAAACAAAATGAAAGAAGGAATGTTTGTACGTCATGCAAAATCGCTGCAGAAAACACATCGACAATGACGGGAGAAAATTGAAAATGTGTTCCTTTCTTTTCGGCGATTATTTTAATAGGGTTCAGAATAATCATTTCCACACAGTCGTTTTTGTTTCTGTCAGTTCAGCTCATATCCTTCGAGCCATTTCTAAAGAACGAGAAAAATGAACATTTTATGAAAAAAAATATTTAGACCGATGCGTGACACTATGGGAACTTCTGCAAAAGCGATATTTTTTCAAATCGAAAAAAAGTATTGTGGGGCCAAGCATCACTTTTTCTAGTTTTCTTCGTTTTGTCTACAAATTTTTTGTAATGCTATTAGCTAATAATTGTTATGTAAACTTAGGGCAACTTCGGGATGAGAAACTTATTCAAGTACCTACAATATTCTTCAGTATAAATATCTTTTAAGATTACTATGGTATCATTGTGTTCTCATTCTACTGATTCTGGGATTTCTCACCAATAGTTAAATGCATTTGACATGCAAAAAATAGCAATTCACTGCTCTCAGGATTTATAAAAAATTTTTGTTACAGAACAAATTGCTATCCATTCACGTGATATTCGCGTTACTTTTTTCATGCTGTATGGCTTGCTCATTGGTGGCTATTCACCAGCTGTTGTGTATCATTGCATAATTACCACCAAGGCTCTGTGGGAAATAAAGAGAGTCTGTACAGAACACATTCAAAATATCGGCTGCTAAGTTCCTGAAAACAATGGATTGCAAGGTTAAGTGTTTTCCAACGAAAATTGGCCCCAGAATGTCAATGCACTTGACTCCGCCCATATTGACTGTAAAAGGGAGTATTTTATCTCTCCACCTAAGTTCCATACCGTACTATTGCTCTTCCCCTTCCTAGTGATACCACTTCTCTCCTTTTTTTTGTATATTCGTACATCTTACGCTTGTACTTACTCCTGGTCCTACCATTTGGAACCACCTCTTCTTTATTTGGGGAAAACCGGCTTCCTCGTCCTTTTTCACCCGTGTTCCTACCACTTCTGTCTGTACACTCTTCCCTTCCTACCGTTTGGGACAAGTCTTCTTTTCCGGGGACAGTCGTACTACTACAAGGCTTCCCTATCTCTTATTCTGTCATACCACTTTTGGCTTCCACTATTTTTTCACCTTCCTTCCCATTTTTACTTCTTGCCTTTTACCTTTTTAAAGGTGTGACTTCTTTTAGATTCTTATGGATCCAACTCAGGCTTTCTTCCTGCAGTTGGTGAGCTTCCTCTTCGCGTACCGAGCCTCTCTGTGTCGAAGAGGATTAACTGACGATCTCCTCTTTAGACCTCTTCCGGCTAATTGGTACATCATCACACGCATGTCGAGGATTAACATTCACAATCTGGCTTTCTCAATCACTTTCTAGATCGTAGAGAGCATCTCTACGACCTAGGAAGTCTTGAGAGATGTTCAGAGACGACACCAATACTTCCGAATCCCAATGATCTTCTCAAGGATTTTTCTAAAAAAAAATATTGCTTAATAAAATTTTTATAAAGTAATGAGATGAATACTATGTACACTAAAAAACTGGTTTTAAACTTTTTCCTGATTTTTCAGTTTTTCAGTAATCAGCAATGACTGCCACGTTTGCATCGAAATGAACATGGAGTCGATGTTTTTGTTCTAACAGATTGTTTAAACCGCATTAACCACGTTTCAGTCTGCTACTTTGCTGACACAGTTACGTGTGTTTTGATTTCAGGTTATGTTTTTTGATGAATTCTGAAAAACACTAAATATGGAAAACTTTGTGAGAAAATAGACAATGTTTTTTTTGCTCGCGTGTTCCGTGAATCTCAAAATTATATAAATTATTTTCTTCTTTTGCATTATTCTTTTGATATTATCGAAAACTGTTTTTTTCCAAATTCGACCACATACTTTGAAAACGCTATTTATTTGCCGAGGTTAGTTTTTTCAAGGTTAGCTTGTTTCTTTATATGATGGATTTTGAAATTAACTTCATAAATGTGAGAATTATCAAATGCTAGTTGTTTTGCTAGCAATTTGTAGTCCAAAGGCCTTTGTAGCACAAATGACATTGTGTTTGAGTCAATTCTCTCTGAATGTGCCAAAATGATAAGGTCCATCTGAAAGTTATACGAACACTTATCAATATTGCAAAAATATCAGACCCAATTTTTGTGAATTACTATGTAGCGAAAAAATTGTTTCACCTAGAAAATTGATTCACTTGGCTCAAAGATCATATGAGAGAGCAATCTTTCAAATTCCATATCCTTTTCATTTTGCGAAATTACAGCGTTAATGTCATCCTTGTTTATATTTTCCAGTAGAACGATTTCGCAAATCATCTCCCATTCTTGCAATGCATTTCAAAGAAAATCATCCTAATAGTCTTAATGAATTTCTGAGTACCTCACAAGAGCAGATAAATAGATTAAAAAGAATTTGAATCCAAAGCACAACTTTGCTTGTGCGGTGCATGTTTTTCAAGATGACTAAGGCATGTGTGAACCAAATCCTATAATTCCTAAGAAAAAATGCGAAAGTTCTGCTAATGATTGCAAAAAGATGCAATTCGAACAAGCAGACATTCTCATTTGCGGCTTCTTAATCGGTAAATTTGACAAAAAAATTCTTCGCGGAATTGTGCTCTAAGCAAAAGAAACATCGAAAATTATTTAGGAAAAATTGAATGGTTTATGATTCAGCCTATAAAAATTAATGAGAGGTGAATATATGCTATTATGCAACAAATCCCATATCTGAAAAACCTAAAGGATATTACAAAATGATAATAGAAAATTATTTTGGAGAAATAAAATTGCAAGAATTGTGCGATAATTTTCGGGATCATGATTTTTCGAAGTTTTAATAAATTGTTGAAAGCGTGTTATTACAGGATACAGGATGAGGGACGCTGCTTTAATCTACTTTTAAAGCATATTTCATTCTAAGAAAGAAACGACAAAGCACATTGAATAAAATAGAGCAAATTTTATAAACTAGAACACCGCAGAGATTTGTTGGGAATTTTTGTTCCTGGTATAAGACAAAATTACTAATGTTTGGACATATGAACTCAAAAACCACTAGAAATGAGTACATTTGTCGGCTTTTGGAACAAAACGTAGCGAAATCAATCAATATTTTATCATGTCGTTATCAGTGTCTTCAAAAAGTTCTTCAATCACTTGAACTTAAATGTCAATGGCACCATTTGCGTGAGAGTATTACTTTTTCACACTTGAAAGAAATGTGATGTTAATTGAAGCATGCTGTCTTCAACTGAGCGTCATGTTAACATTTCATTTGATAGCAGCATTTTCGTTCATTTTCACTTTTAGGTTGATAACCGTGTTAGGCAAAATTCCATTTACCTGCGATTACGCAAAGAAAAATTTTACATACGCTCAACACTGTTTAGTATCATATTTATTTACTTATGAAAAAGACATTATTGTGTCATTTCCGCGGCGTATTGATGTCAGCGAATTAGTAATGCAGCGTAATATAGAAGACAATTTATTGTGTTTATTGAATGTTCTTATCAACATTTTTTCCATAATTACGGCGTTACTTTTTGTAAAACCTCCAAGGAAGTTTATGACATATATTGTTTATTTGTAAATAATTATAGGATATTTCTACCTTTCTGCCAAATGTTTTAGTTTTCTCATTAATCTTCCAGTTTTTATATATGAATTAAAAACACTCCAGTTGCAATAATCGTACAACTTCTGAAATTTTATTTTTATGGCTTAAAAAATGCTGATGATATGCCCATTTATTAGTGGTCTAGATTCTTTTTCTCTCTTATTAGTTTTCCAGTGACAGAAAAATTGAAGATAATCAGGCTTTCGCCTCTCAAAAATAGCACCTGCTTTGGAAAAGCTCTAGCCAGCCAGAATTTGTAATTGAAATATGCGGTATAAAACTAGTTGTTTCGTTCATTAGAAATATTTCACTTTTTACATTCTCAATCTAATAGCTGATTTCTTTTTCGTTTTAGTCAAATCATGTTTCAACGTCGCTGCAAAGGAATTTCGAAAGAGGAAAAGGATACTATCATAAAATTTAAGAATGATTTGGTTTGTTCTACAATCGATTTTTAATTTTGGTTATTTTTCAATAGAAAGAGATGAATAAAAATAATGTGGAGTGCCAGCAGTATACAGAATGCCTTCAAAAGTTCAACGAGCTACTGTTCACAATCAAAAGAATCCTTCACAAATGCCACTATCGGACCACTCATACACATCGCTGTGTCGGAGTATGTCAATTTTACCAACAATAATTCATAAATGAATGTGTTGAAGTAGAAAATTTAATGACTTTTCTTTAGAAAATTATTTCGAAAATGAAAAGGTACGTCCTACTTGCTAGAATTGGAATTCGATTGCCATTGAAAATCGCGGAAAATAATAGAAAAGTTAGCGGTATTGACTTTAATAGATTTCCTTGTCGCGACCTTTGGAATATGGTATTCGCAAGAATGGGTCCAGTTCTGCTTGAAAGGGTTTGTTTCAATGGACAGAAGACAACCAACTGCGTAATAACTTACAGAGACAACTCATTCTCAATGAAGACAATAAAACGATGCAGTTGCTAACAAATTTCAACATGCTTATCAAACGCTTATGGGATATAAAGCTTACATGTACACTGAATATCCAGCATGACCACTCAAATGCCATAGTAAGTGTTTCAGTTAACTCCTAGTAAAATTTTTCAGAGCTTTCACATTTTGTTCTATTAGAACTTTCATACCGGATACACTTCCTTTTTTCAGTTCACATGTAATGAGGCGAAGAAGATGCTCAACACATTGAAGGAACATTCTGAGAACAAAGTCAAACAAAATGTCGTTCATGCGGTGAACAAGACCCATACTGTCCACAACTCTCCATTAATTGTTGTTCCATTATTTTTGCTTTCGTTTGTTTTAGCTGCTAAAATTTGCATTTCTAGAAGAATTTAAAAGGGATACTTTGAGAAAAACGAACTTTGATGTACGCTTCAATAGGTATTAAGGTTTTTTTCTCACAAAAAAGTTTCGTCATGAACTCATATCAACATCTACACTGAAAAAGCATGTAATATTACTAAAGTTCAAAAATCCGGTGATATACCCAAATATTCTGTGTTACTTTGTGATCTTAATCCCATGTGATTGTATGTTATTATGTTGTAGTTGTTGACTGACTAATAATTGAAACTAATGAGGAAAAAATTAATTAACCTAGTGTTGTTTTAAATATATAATTGGTGTTAGGTAACAATTTTGAAACATCCGGTATAAATTATTGAACGTTTACTCTCAAAAATAGTTTTGCTCTGTTGGAAACAAACGGCTTATAATATGTACTTTAATCTGACACTTTCGAAATAATTTAAATGAAGGATAATTGACATTTTCTCGACTCTTACACATATACCAATAATTATGCTGACCAAACGGGATCTTTCTCGACAAATATCTAAGCATCTTGAACGAAATTAACATTTTCATATTAATTTTAAACCAGATAATGAAGAACTAAGAAGATAGTAAGTTTTGTTGAAGCCAAAAAGCATCCACAACATGAAATCGAAATCAAAGGGTTTAGATGTACTGAGATTAAAACGCCGATAAACTTTTAATTTTCGTAGAAACTATTTATTAAATAGAAAATATTCGTAAGACCCTTGAATTTCGTTTGAGCAAGTGTGATCTGTTGCTGATACAATGCGTTTGTAAGACCCAGCATAGGAACAATTTTACACACGGGTGCAGGATTTGAGCAAAACACAAAAAATTCTTATTTTGATTGATGACGTCCAATTATAATCTAATTTATCAAAAACTTTTTTTCCATCGACCATTTATTTAGATACTATATCAAATACCATTCAATTTTCAAACATACAACAGTCAGATCAATCCAACATTAACAATAAGCGATTAGCATTCTAATTTGGTGGTACGACTGGTAAACTGCAAAAATTGATGACTTTTATTTTATGAAAAACCCGAGGTTGTCCTTACCATGAGTTTCGGACTTCCTGAGCCATTATGAGTGAATTTTCCACGAACAATTCCACAGCTTCGTAGTATCTCGCTGCCTTTGAAGTGAAGTTAAAAAAAACTGGAGGTTGGGTTGGTTTTGTGAAAACAAACACAATTTGATCTTCGGTGATCTGTAAAAATCGTAAAAATATAACATAATGAATTGTGTTATCGTATCTTTGGAAACTTCCACGTGGAAGCTAAACTCTTTAATCATGTTGACAGAACTTATGATTCTCTTCATTGTCGAGATTGCTTCTTTCTTCAACGCATCCCGATCACTCTTGCGGTTGTCTTTGACTGCGTACAAGAGATCAAGAATGTCGTCTCTCAAAATCGCCATGTCATCTTCAATCGATTCGTGGAAGGTATTAAGGAGATCCATTATCAGTATCGATTTCCCATTTGCTCTCAATTCGGCAGTATGCTTTATGTATAACGGTTCCTGGTGAAAAGTAAAATACAAATTTATTGAAATGATTTGTGTGCCTTACGTTCTTGAACCATTGATCATCTTTTTCAATGCTAACCATCATATGAAGATATGCAGAAGGTTGAAGATCAGATTTTTTAGAATCCAACAAAAGTTTGAAAATGTTGCCTTCAGATGGTGCCAATTGTGTTTGTTTTTCTGTGTCATTAACGGGTTTCACATTCTCATCAGAGGCGTCGCCATCAAGCGTTCTACAAGTCTTGTCATCAACCGTCTCATGAGCTGGGCCATCATTGTTAGCAGCTACGTCATCGTCTTTTGGGCCAACCTCTGTTTCACAAGATCCACGAACAGGTGCAGCAAGTGGCTGAAAACAAAAATTAATTTGAAATTTAAGTACCCAAAAACAGTTCCAACCGTTTCATCGACTTGCCGTGACGTAACAAGAATTCGATTGACGATGGCTATCATAACATTTGCCGTTTGTCTAATAACGTCCAACTGTTTCCTTTTTTCGGCGTCCATGTAAAATGAAGGAAACCGCGGATATATGAATCGATTTGTGAGACGTTCGGCATCAAGCGGAAGTTTTGCCTGCAATTTTCTGTTGCACGCTTTCATCTTCGCGAACTTATATTAACCTTAAGCCCATACTTCATCGCTTGTGAAGATATTTCCAGATTCTGCTCGATGTTACAAAGAACATCCATTGTTAAATTCTTCAATCGCCGAAATACTGAATAGAGTTCCAACCCTTCCTGTTCTGTCAAAGGAGCTCTTCTAGTCAAAGGCGGAATGCGAGATTCAAGAATATCTCGAAGAGCCACCAATCGGCGACATCCTTCCATCACATTATCACGGAGAATATCGGCGATTTCAAGAATAGTGAGAGATGTGAATCCTCTATCCACCATATCCATAAACTTATAAACCATTTGATTGCTCTAAAATTGAAATTGATCTAAATTATAGCTTAATAGCGTGTGATTAACCTTATTGTACCTATCAAGATTGACTTCTACACAATCGGGGTCGAAGTTTGCCATAAAATGATTGTACAAAGTGTTACGACCAATGGTTGTAGTTTTCAAACATTCCTTTCTCTCCAAGTAAAAAATTGCCTAAATCAGATAACTCAATGTGGACATTGTGGTGATGATTCACTTCTTGATCCTCTTGTAACTCAATTATGTCACCTTGAAGTTCCAACCATTTTTCGTATTCAGATGTAGAAGCGTCTTCAGTGTTCATATTGCTATTGGCATCTTCATTACCGTTGTCATTGCTTTCTTTTGCTTCCTGCTGTATTGATTATTAATTAGAAAAATAGTAAAATAATTTTACCAATTCTTTTAATACATCGATGGCTCCAAAGGAATGTTCAATAACTTCTAGTGCGATTTTCAAAACCTCGTAAGCCAGCAGTTTATGCATCTTGTGTTTCTGTTCATCTTTCCCATTGCATAGATCTTTTGGCACATCCTTGAATACTATCGTTCCAAATGGTTTCGACCTTCTGCGTGCGTCATAAGGAATGAAATCCTAAAAAATATTATTACAACTTCAACAGACATTATAAGTCTATACCGTGTTCTTCTTGATTTGCACTTCGAGCTCAAATGCCTGTTCACAATACGGCATGATCTTCTTGATTGCTTTCTGAGCTACTTGACACGCTGCATGAACCAATTCGTATGTTTCGTCGCATGGGGTTTCATCCATTTCCAGAACCATGTCCACAACTACTTCGACATTTTTCTTAACGGTACAAAGACGTTTCATGAGTTTCGGCTTCAAACTCAAAGCCATGCCTTCGGCCCGCTCAATGCTAATGCTGCTCGTCTTTATTTTGAGAACTTCGTGTGATTTCATCGGTGACTAAAATTATCATTTTAAATTTTTTAATTGGTTCTTTTTTCGCTTACATAATACCAGAAGGAGTTTATAAGCTTATAAACTTTTTTTTTCTTAGCGTCCTCTTTAATGGCAGCTTGTTCGATCTTCAAAAATAATCTAGATATTTGATATTTTTTCATTCTCACCTCTGGGTAAAATGAGGCCGCTTGCTTTACGACGAGAGAAACATTTTTGACGCCCATTTTGAAGAATTTTTGGAAGAGCGCGTACAAGTCGTAGAACGAGGGAAGATTTTCTCGTTCTAGGATGCTCTGCTCTTCATGGGAAGGCCATTCCAACTGTTGCACCCTACTCATACATCGTGCCTTTCTTGGGATTTGCTTCTGAATTGATAGTTTGTCGAAAAAATAACAACAATATTACGTCGCCTCCATATTGATCAAAGAGTAGTTTCAGTTCCTCTAATTGGTAGGAGACCACAAAGAGATTCTCCATCGCGATGTTCAGATCCCGGCAAACGTAGAGAAGATAATTCACGTCTAATACACCATCATCAACACTTCTCATATTCAATTCCATCGTGTCCAGCATCTTTGCGATCACAAATACAGATTTTTGCGCGCTCTGTACAAATAATGGAACAATTTCCTTGATGGGAGCATCCACAAGCTTCAGATCATCCAATCCGAGAAGAATGTGAACCGAATAAACATTCTGCTAATTTGTTTTCTTGTTAAAATTATCAATTGAGAATTTAAGCTGAAAACCCCATCCCATCAATTTCAGACAACGATCGTAGTATCTTATTAAAGCATAAGAAAATTTTTCGAGTCATCGAAGATTATATATCACTAGAAAATATTAAACCAAAATCAAACAATAACTATGACATACCGTTTTTCGAACACAACTTGTCGTAATCACAGGAAATTCCACTTTGCGTTGCTGAAATGAATATTCTTTAGTTTTGAGTCTCACGTCTGATCTGTACCTGACGCGCCATCTTCTTTGCTCCTTTTTGACGATATTTACCAGCCATTGTTCAGAAAATTGAAAAGAAAATTGTCTGTAAAAGAAAAATTTCTATGTAAAAAAAGTGGGAAGAATTAATTTGAGCGACACAATATATGATATTGTGACTCAAAGTATGATGACAAAGAGTGAGTTGCATTTGCGCGCTACCTAACACACTTTTCGATTTCTGACCGCAGTTCAATTACGAGACGCAGAGAGACAAAGTGGTGAGGCGCGTCTAACGGGGTTACCAAAAAACCCCAGCAAATTAAAAAAAAATCGATAAAAAGCGACAAACAAGGTTAATAAGATTCCGTCCAAACGTAAAAAGTGCTTTAACTTACTGTAACTTACTCAAAATCAGTAAAATGATAAATGGCCTTTTCATGTGAACATAAAAAATTATAAAAAAGCTTGCGAATTTATTTTGCCCATCAGAGGGTCTGAAAGCTTAAATATGGGAATTTCAACCTGGAAACCGACGATAGATTCCAAAGTGATTCTTGCTCACAATTGATTGAACTCCTTCCTTCGAAGTATTTTGGGCGGACCGGAAACTGAAGAATCAATGCACTTTTCAATTCAGAAGTACATATTTATAAAACCTGCAGCAGTTTCAAGAAGAATATATGCAAATTGTAGATTGTGCGAATTTTCGCCCTACCGTACACACTGATTTACTCAATTACGAGGTGCAGAGAGACAACGTTGAGCGATTTTTTGTCTATAGTTTGATAATGAGAAACTCAATTATCGGAAAAAAATTGACTGAACCGATAAATGATGTAAAAAAAAACCATGAAATTATGAAAACAAACAATATAATCTTAAAAATTTTGCAGTATATTGTTTTTTTCCGATATTCGAATACCAATAAAAATAAATTGTAAAATTGTGACTCTTCTTTATTTTCAAAAACATTCATAAACAGTAATTCAAATATGTGCTATTCTGCATCCCATCAAGACTCAATCTGTTCTTCTTTTTTTCATTTAATGGTATTTATGTGCAAGGTATTTTAATTTTTCCAGTGAACATGTAAATCATTTATTTAACTGTTTAGCATATTTTGACAAAGTATTAGTAATGAAATACTAAAGTATATAAAAATGCAATTTTTTTAAAATATTATTCCGTTGATATACAGTAATATCATAAACTGAATTCGCTCTTTTAAAAAACTGCAGGATAACTTATAAATACATATTTGATTTTCTCGATTGAAGATTTCTGTCCAAAACGAAAATGATTGTTGATGGCAATTACGGGACATCCTGAAAGTAAACTTAAGTTGGGAATCCCAAATTTGGTTGAAATTTGCCTTCACTTTGAATTTCATTATTTGGCTTCAATAAAACGTTCCGTTCTCGTTGCGATTCGGAAAAATTTATTTTCCTGAACATATGAAAAAGCGTAGTTGGTTCTCTTGATTGTTAAAAATGAATTCGGCGTTCACGAGACAAATTACTTTTTATTATTTTTTTCACCAATTCTAAAATACCGTAGTCAACCTTTGTTGTTTATTTCGGAATATTTCGAATTACAAAAAAATCGTTGTTAGGTCTCTTTTTTTACGAAATTGGAATGATTGATGTTTCGATGAAGTTGTTTGTATCTACTTTTGATAACCGCCAGAGAGAATTCGTCGGAAATTAATCCTGGAGATTAAAACAAAATTAGGAGCAAGTTCGAAGCATAAAATTCGATGAAACTGTTTTTCCCACTACTTCAATATTACACAATTTCAAATTTCAATAACACAACTGTTTTTCTGAAACATAAAACTAGTCTAATATAAATAAAAATATTGAATCAGCAAGAGTTAACAATAAAGCCAAAAATATCAGAAATTACACTTTGTTCGTTTTTCCAATAACCGACAGTTCCTCAATAACATGAAGTATTTGAAATCTTGCGAAAGTTACACTTAAAACAATTCCTTTGTTTTTATTGAAAAAAAGACTAATTAAATCGTTTCACTTATGAGAAAATATCTCTTCTGAAAAGGGAATTTTCAACTTCTTATATATGCGAAAATTTTATGATCTCACTCCACGATTTTTATAGCTTTTCTCACTCGTTTGAATTATTGTTGTCATATCACTGTGAAAAGAATCCATATCTGTTGAAACTGCCACTGCAGTGCACAAAAAATGGGAATGAACACATTTGTCCTCATATGTAATTCCCGACGGATCGATCCATTTTTCGCAATAACTTACCCATTATTTTCCTGGCGTCAAAATGCGAAGAATAGAAGAAGCGGTTTCGTGCAAAACGCGCATTCGATTCATCAACCCCTGAATAATCTATTACATGAAAATATAGTTATCTTAAAATCATTCTTCATTATAAAACAGTATATATTCAGGATATCCGAAATTCAAGAAAAACTATGCGACAACATGAGTGTGATCAAATTTTGATGCGCAAAAGTGCCGAATCATACCGCCAAGGATTTGTGTAATCATTCGAGACAAGTTTCTCTAGCAGTGTTAACGGCAACACATGTTAGTATGTTCTGGAAATTTGGCACAAAAAATTCTGGATCAAAACTGCAAATTGATTTTCTTTTGATATTTTTTGTAGATTATTTTGTATCAAGCGTTTCCAATGTTTTCCCGCACCTACGTCATGCAATAACTTTCAATCTGTAAAATCTTCCGTATGCTTTAGACCAAAGTTTACATTTTTAAAGAGACATTATCTTAATTTTTAAAAAATGGAATTCTTTACTTACCAGCGCAATGTAAAATTTTCGAAAATGAATTAAAATTAAATTAATATTATTTTTTTCCACAGTTATTCAAATCGCTCGTTTTTTTGGCGATGGTAATTGTTTTCAGTAATCACATGGAAAATCATAACCAAATATATGACAAATAGTCACCGCTAATTGTCTGTGATACACTTTCGATCATTAACGTTCAAAAATCGACAAAACCAAAACTGATAAAACTTCAAACGTTTCTCGAAATTTACGAGTTCATAAAAAACCGCGATTTGGGTAGACTGAGGGGAGGGAGGGTAACATTGGAAAATCATAAGCAGAGATGAGAGAAATTGAGAAAGTGGCGGCATGTTTCAGCGCATCGCCAGTACGCATATATATTTTAGTTCGATAGCTTGACAATCATTTCATTTCCACCGAATCTTATCAATTCGCGTTCCTGCGTTCACGGAATTTGCGCCTATCATGAAGTATTGATTGTATAGAATAAAAATCTGGTGACGCTCTTTTTTTTTAGGAATATGGCTTGCATTTTCCTTCTTCAACACATTACCACAAAACTGGAGGGTTATTTCGTCAAAATTGTGAGTTATATCAATTGTTAAAAGTAAGTCAGCTTTGCGCTTTATTTTTAGCAACTTATCCATGGCATGAACTTCTACAGGGGGCGTGTTATAAGCCCAAATTTGGAAATTCAAATTGAAAATTTCAAGAAATTATTCCCTATAATGGAGGAAGTTTGCATGGGTTGCGAACATGATCGGTGCGATCATACAAGAGTGCAGGTCAATCATTTTTCACGTCTTCAAAATTCATCGAAATTTTTAGATGATGATCACACAAGCGGATCAACAACTCGAGCGAATTGAACAACCTTTCATACAGCTGATTAAATCTCATAACCTCGATTTTTGAACAAGAGTAACTTCAAGAGAAAATTATGTAAAAATAGTATTTCTAGCAAATGATTATCATTTTCCTTTCAAATTTATATAATTGTCGCTTTTAAACGACTGATCAAAATTGTGCTATAATGTTTCGAGTTAGAGGCAAGTGTGCGAAACAGTCAAAAATAAATTGAAACTTACAATTATTTTTTAAGTAAACGTTCCCTTCTACCCCAGCGTTCAGTCGTTTGAAACCAACAAAATATTGCTTGTAAAACAATTGTTGTAAACAATTAATGTAGTATACAGTGTACATATTCCGCATTGTCGATATTATCGAAATTTTTATCATTTGAGAATAAACGTGTACAAAATGTATCAGTAGGTTTTTTTTTTACCAAAGGCAGAGTACGTGAAAATTGGAAAAATTTAACCAATTGACATTTTCTCACATGTCATACAGACATTTTCTAATGCTGCGATGTTGGAAAGACTCTTATCAAGTTTCTACTTCTTTCTGTCAATGGAAAAGTGTGTGGAAACACGGCATGTGTAAAATTGCTTTTATCGTCCTGTATGACATGTATTTTGTTTTACTCTTTCCATCATTTTATTGATTGTTATTAAAAAGCATATGGTCAGTAGAAAATAGTCCCCATCAAGATTACGCATACAATAATTAACCAAGAACAGTTGAAAAAGACCTAATTAAGTTATTTCTTCTATATTCACAATAATTCCAAAAGATAATTATGATTTGAATTCAGATACGGGTTTCTCGACCAGTGGTATTAAGTTGATAACGTTCGATGTCGAGAACCGTTAAATGCAGTCGGATACACATACCCTGAAAAAAATTCTTAATGTCAAGTATTTATATTCGTTATTTGTATATATATAATTTATTTATTTATATGTTACCATCAATGCTTGGTGATTGTGGTTTCCAGAGTCACATTGATCCAGAAGGTTCATAATGTTGTTAATAACTTCTCCGAGTGTGTCGGCCGCAGAACATTGTGGCATACCTCTTCGAGCGACGCGACACTGATAACAAATATCAAAAACTATATTGATTTTAGATTCACTTACACAACGAATATAGCTGCGAAAGATTAGGCAGCGGCATCTTGCAAATCGGTCATTACATTCGTCCATTTTAATTATTTAAATTTTACTAATTTTGTTCAAAATATTTTAAATGTGAAAGCTATGCGAAATAGCTTCGAAAAAATATATGAACACTGAAGCAGTGATATCAAAAACTGGCTGTTGGTTCTCTTGCACTTTATAGAAAAAGGGCAACTACTACAATCGTGAGCAACGAATAAGGTGTCTAAAATTCTTTGCAAGCGCTCCGTCTCTGTTTTATGCGATATTCGACAGAATGTGTCTGAGCAAGAACCAAAATAATAACACGGATATCTGATAACCATTAAAAAAAGACAAACGACTTGTTTCGTTCGGTAAAAAAATCGTTTTGGTAAAATTTTTCACGGATAATTTGAGTCATTACCCTGGTGCATACGGAATTATTCCTTCGGTGTTACCTTTTCACCAATAGGAGCTCCAAACGAGAAGCCAAATTTGAAAAAAAGCATAACCATTAATGCTCTAAAGTTTATGTTTTAAAATTCCATAACATTCTTCGCTGCAAAAAAAATATTTCTGGCTTTCAAGAAAAAGAACGGGATATGCAAAATATGGACTAATGCAACGACAGATTCGCTGGATGCCAACCCTTGATTTTTTGAAGTTAAGTGTGAAAGTAAGAGTGTAAAATTATGTTTTCGTGAAAACTATGACTTAAATCACAACGTTTTGACAATAATGATTTTGTTTGGAAACTCTCGATTTCTTCCTTTTTAGAAACATACTACAACGTACAATAATAGCTTTTAAAATTATTGAAACAAAAATGCAAGTTTATATTTATCGCATTTCAAGCAAATTGGTTTATTCCAAGTTGTAAAGCATGAAATTCTGATAAACTTTTTTTAAGCCGGTGTGGTGTAGTGGTTAAAATGTGCGATCATTTAGATGGTAATGTGACACACCACTAAACAAAGCCAAAAGGTGAGTGATTATAAAAGGGGATGACTGAGCGACCTTTTGTCTTTTTGGTCCCTTTTTGCTATACACTGAGGGTTGCGGGTTCGACGGTTCGAGTTAAATTTTACGCTTCTGAAACAGAATTAAAAGGTTTAAATAACCCCGCTTTTTGCGATAGTGATAACTAGGGAAATGGCTTTTGATAGTGTTAGCGAGGTCCAGAGAAACAATTAGTGGTCCGAAATGAAATCTGAAGCAAAACCAAAATGGTAAAAAAGTAAATAACACGCGATGAAACAAAAACGTGGTCTATAGTGAATTTCACTATTTCTGGAATATAACTAAATGGTCTAAATAAGGATTGTGTTTATCTCAGGCAAGAAATACGCTGCTTCTTAAGCCTAAACAAGTTTTCAAAAAACTCGTGTTTTGCAAAAAGGGCTCGGTCTGAAACGTATTTTAACGCTTCTGAAACCATATTTAACGATCTAATTAAGTGTTTATGGCAATGACAAGAGTTCAATTTTTTAAAATATTTCATAATGAGTTGGGATAATGTCTTTCCAATACATCACAAAATTTCTATTAAAAAAAAAACTTTAAAAATTTGTCGCGAAATTAAAATTGTCAAATAAACCAAGTCACACCTGCAGGAATTCGGAAAGTGGAATGTTGAAATAAGAACTTTTGAGAGAGAAGTTTCAACCTATGTATATCGATTTTTCCAGGCTTGCGCAATGTCTACTCTACTATCAACCAACATTGCGCGTTGTTGCGTTTTTCGCTCCCTGCCAATTATTGAACACTATATGATCGAAAATTTCTCCTTGGTTTGTTTGATTAAATCGAAGATTTAATCAAATAAAAATCTTATACACCACCTCAAAAATAATGGAAATTTATTTAATTATAGACATATATACTACTATATTGTATCATTTTTATGGTGAAATAAAACAAATTTCACTGCTGAATTTTGTTGCGAAATCGTGCCACTTCGAAATTGATATATTTGAACTAATTTAATTGTTGTTTTTCGATTTTATTTTATTGGGCTCAAAAGATGAAGTAGTACAGAAACTTCCAGAATATGAAAAAAACCGATTGCTAGTTTGAATAAGTTTGCATTACACAGGGAAAATTTGTGGCATATCTGCTCCGTCGAATTTGGAACGGCGACATTACTCGTACTTCTGAAGTTGCAGAAATGTTGAAAATAAAAACATAAATATTAATTCCAACTTATTCTTTTTAATGATCAATGAATTTCTCGAAATGAATTATTAAATTATTATTTTAACCTGAAAAAAAAAAAACACATTATGTGGATATATTCGATGCTGTGTAAATAAAACGTTGAAAATTGGATCAATAGCATTAAAAACATTCACTGTAAAATAAATGCGTGAATGAGACATTATGGGTAGAAAAAAACTAATTAAAAAAATTTATTTTAAAATATTTTCATAGGAAATTACTTCGGCCGATTTTTCAGCAATCGTGTTCGTCAAAATTGATTAACAAGGGCTTCCAGTAAATCGGACAAGTGCATTCAGAAGAAGCATTTTTCTTATTTTTTGTAATTTTTTAACTGTTTACGCTATGAAAAGGATATGTCTTAATTCATCACTTACAAACCTGTGTGGATATTGTTGTCTTTCCAATTTAAGAAGCATGTGCTTCTTGAAACAATATCGCCTTCATAATTTCCTGTCGTCAGTTCCTAAAAATAAACAATTTAATACAAATTTTATTTCGCAAAGAAATATACAGTGCGTTTCACATTTATAAAGCCACCCCTATTTTTGGGTGTAACTTTGTCAATTATGAAAATTTTTAAATGCTGTTTTCAAAATTGAATTCAGGACTAAAAAGTACGTATATCTACCAATTTTCATTATGATATCTGAAAAATTGGCCGAGTGGCATTGAAAAAACTGAAAATTGGTCACTTGCAACCGTTTCACATTTATAAAGCCACCCCAGTGAAATGTCTGAAAATGTGGAGACCTGAAGAAGAATGAGCAGTGTAGTTATAAATAGAGTATTGTAAGATATTTTTCTTTTTTTCCGCGTATTTTAACCAACATTTGGACTTGTCCCGGGGATTTTTGCTCACCGATGCCGAAAAGGCTACCATCGATTCCTTAAAATTCGCTGGATGGTCGAATCGAAAGATTTCTTCACACCTGAAGCGGTCGAAAACTTGCATTATTAATTTTGTCAACAAGATCGACAAAAACCAGCACCCAAAAAATCCCGGATCGAAGGCGAAACTGAATTCCCGAGACCGAAGATCGATCATCCGAGTAGCATCCAACACGATGAAGTCATGCAACGACATCAAAAACGAGCGGAATCTTGATGTTAGTAAGACGACGACTTGGAGGACACTTAATGATGATCCCAACATCATCCGGGCAGTTACGCGTCCAGCTCCGAGCCTCCAGGACCATCACAAGTTGCGTCGTCTCGCATTTGCTCGAGTCAACATGGCTATTGATTGGACAAAGGTAACTTTTTAACCAAATTTTTCTTAAAAAACAATACGATTATCATTAGATCATTTTCTCGGATGAGAAAAAGTTCAACCTAGATGATCCCGATGGAAATAAGTGTTATTGGCACGATTTACGGAAGGAAACCCCAATTTTTTCAAAGCGGGACATTGGTGGGGAGAATCTCATGGTCTGGAGAGCATTCTCTTCGGCGGGATTTCTCAAGCTAGCGGTTGTCCACTGTCGGATAATCTCGCTGGACTATCAGCGAGGGTTAGAGGACCATCTATTACCATTTTGATGACGATTTCGGCGAAGAAAGTTCGTATTCCAACAGGCAATGCCTCAATTCATGCAAGTCGATCCATTTTGGATCGGCTCAGCAAAGCAAATATCGACGTTTTGAGGTGGCCAGCGTGCTCACCAGACTTAAATTCGATGAAGAATGGTTAGGGAGAGCTGGTTAGCAGCTTTTATCGTCATGGCAAGCAATATCGACCCATTGATAAATTGAAAACGGCGATTGCCGACGAGTGGGATCTATTGGAGCAGAAACTCAACACCAAGACCACCCAAAATATGGAAAACCTGGTTCAATCGATGCCAAATCGTATTTACGACCTTATTTCTTTGAAAGAAACCGCACCTAAATAATAATCTGGCTTTATAATAGAGTTTTTACTGCGTTCACGGGGGTGGCTTTATAAATGTGAAACGGTTGCAAGTGACCAATTTTCAGTTTTTTCAATGTCACTCGGCCAATTTTTCAGATATCATAATGAAAATCGGTAGATATACGTATTTTTTAGTACTGAATTCAATTTTGAAAACAGAATTAAAAAATTTTCACAATTGACAAAGTTACACCCAAAAACAGGGGTGGCTTTATAAATGTGAAACGCACTGTACTTTAAACGAAATTTTCGATTGTGTGCAAACGATAAATTATTAAAGGTAATGAATTTTCAAAAATCAATTGATCATGTTGATTGATCAATCAATTGATCAATTAAAAAATATTGGTGAGAACACCGTAATAAAATTATATAAAAAATGCGTTCGAAATGAAAATGCAAATGAGTACTGTAATACAATGTTTAAAAATTAAGAAATCGATTATTATGCCAAACCAAATAATGCGGACTAGGTAATAAAATGACGGCCACCTCCACCCTGAAAAAAAAAACATAATTAATTTGTTTCGTACAGTTGAATTTATCTTGACCGCAAAAACTGGCTTTCCCACGTGATTCCAACGTACCAACATTATATTGTTCAAATCAAACGGATCCTGAACTACTTTCAAATGCCACAAATTTTTCAGGAACTCACCCCACCCTTTTTTGTTTTTAAGGAAAATAACTCTAATTTGTGACAAATTTTTGTCATATAGTTGTTTGAACGAATTTAAGCAAATAAATCTATGTAAATTTCTGTAAAATCGTTTTCAGATTTCATACAACTTTTGTAGTTAATTACTTAACGTTTATTGAAAATTTCCAAGATTGATTTTTTAAAATATAAAATGACTGATAGTCAAGCTTTTGCACTCAATCACGGTTTTTGTTAAATCACGGCTCAATCAAGTAGAGCTCTAACAATCTGCGCACTAAGTGACTGAAAATTAAAGGTCTCATTGTCAGTAGTATGCAAGAAAAAAAGTAGGAAATATTTTCATGCGCTTTATTTCAAAATGATCTGCTCAACTGCTTTCTTTCTAATTGTGCTCTCGCTCTCATCTTTAGCCTTTTCAATAACTGTGGGGACTCCTGACGGATCTTTTGAAGTGTCGAGAATCAATATTATCATACAACGCATGGCTATTCGGTTTGATTCGTGAGTATTCAATCACGCATAATTCTATTTTAGTTGGCATGCCAAAACCAATTCAAAAGCATTACTTTCCAGGAAATCCCAGAAATTTGCATGTCGCTCTTATGTGAATATGAATGCGAACCACCGAAAACTACTGCCGCACAAATGCCGAAATAAAATCGCGACTCCTCAGTTGAAATACCTCCAGTTCAATACCTGACCAATTTTTTTGAAATAAGTGAATTTAAATATAATTCTTTTAGTACCGAATAATACCTTAATTGCGTTCAATAGTGAAAAAATAAAGAAATACGCTGTATATACATATGCTGATTAATGTGTATTTATAAAAAAATGTTCCACTGGATGATTTAATAAATTCCACATATGGGGACCTACTAACTTGACGTTTGATTTGATGAGACGAATAGATTTGGAAAAAAAAAACAATTTATTAACTTTATAATTAAAATGGAGAAATATTGGCATTCTGAAGAAGAATGATTTTCTGTAATTGAAGAGCATGAAGTGATGAATTTTTGCACAAATCGACTGTTTCAAATTTTGTACCAGCTTTCGTTCGCTATCATTGAAAATTTTAAACAATTCGACGTACAATGTCATCATTTCCCAATATATATTTCGAAAACGTTTTTTGCTATTTTGCTAACTGCCACCCTAAACACTTCTCGTCAGGGTATATGCAACGATTTTGGGGGTTACTCTATTCATTTCCCACACTATTTTCGATTCTTTTTCCACTTCGTCACAACCACAGCACTATTTCCTCAATGGCTGTGTGATTTTGAGAAATATCGCATGAGAATTTTTGGTGACAAAAAAAGAGCACGTTATGACGAGGAAGGCAAAATTCATTGCATCAAAACTGAAAAATCGTAGAAGAAAATATAAATATCAGAAGATTTTAAATCAAGAAAAAATTATTTGAAACAAAAATTATAAGAAGAAATCGTCAAACTTGAGTTGTAGAGATGATCTAGTACTCCATCTGTTCTGTCCCATTTCTTTCCATATAACACTTTTCATCGCATTGATTATTTCTATAACATATAAATACTTCAAGAACTAAGACGGTTTGTCGTACTCTGTTCTAGTCTTGTCAAACGACAGTGTTCGCGCAATTTTTGCCCTGTTGTCATTTATATCACTATCCGCCTCCGCTTAAAAGTTTTTGTATTGATATATTATTCGAAAATCTGCCTACCTGGGCGTTTCAAGCTTTTCGTTTTAGAGTTTTCAAACCATTCTGTCCAATTATTTGCAGAAGCAACAGAAAATTTGTTCGTTTTCGAGCAATCCACTCTCGAACATGTTTCTACATCGTATGATGAACATCCTGGATTACAATCGCCGTGTTTATAAATTTCAGACGTATGAGATTTTCTAAACAAAAATTGCAGAAAAATATGAAACGCAAATTGCTTAGAAGCAACTTACGGATTTAAACTGTTTTCATGATTTTTTGCATCGTTCAAAGCCACTGAAATTACTTATGCTAATTCTCAAAAAATTAATTTAAAAAACCAATTTTCAAAGAATATTGTTTTTTTAAAATTTCTATTATAAATTTGTTTGCAAAATTAATCTTAAAATACGTTAGTTCCTTTTTTCATTAAAATATTATTCCTTCCTTTTAAAAACTTTTTTACCTATCGCATTTTGAGTGTCTTCGTGAAAATCGAATAGCTCCATTTCGCATCCTTCCTAAATAAAAAAAAAATAAATTATTCTGACAACCCTCTCACCGAAGCTCCGCATTTTTCTGAACGAAATGATAAAAAATCTTTTTTCATAACAAAGTACAAACTGCGTTAAATCTAAAACAAAAAATGTTGATGTGAAAGGAAAAACGAAAAACACATACGAAAAAGTATAAAGCGAAAAATCAATTGAGAATGCTCGCTTGAATAATAACGTGTAGAGAAGGCGACGCCTGAAAAAAAATTGATCAGAAATATTTGTCATATTTTCATTCCATGCAAATGAGCTAAAATATAAATGAACAGCAAATAGATTAAAAAATGAGCGGAATGTAAAAATAAATAATCTAAAAAAAAAGTCGAAAAAAATGACAAATGGTATAGGAAACTGCCATCGAAAATATGTTTATATTATAAAAGAATAATGAAAACACGAAAAGATGAGAGTATATGATTTGGCATATTCGTAGATATTTAATTAATTCTCACCTAGTATACACATTTATACTTAAAATAAGAAATTGTTTAGAAGGGACAATGAAGTATAATCTTCGTTTGAACAGCCAAGGTTCGAGAACTTTCTCATCAAGCTAACTGATACGCTTTCACTAAATCCGTACAGATGAGCTTTAAATAGTATTACATGGCTTCAATGTTATTTGGTTCACCACAAAATACATAATCCGGCCGCATTAGTTGTATTCATGAATCTAATGTTTTCATGCTAAACCTTCGAAATGCCAAGCGTACGCATAATTAATAAAATTATTTGAGAGCAAAATAATGAGTGAAGAAAATGAAAATTGAAAAAAATAATTTATCTGACAAAAAAAAATAATTTATATTTTACAAAGTGAAGGAATAATGCGATATAACCGTAGAAATGGAGATCAATGCTGGCAACATACAGGTTATCAAATAGACTTTGCCAATTTCAACCAAGTCCTCGCTGAAAATTTAAGAAAATAACTCAGAAATTGCAAGAAAAAATAAATGAATTTCTTACCGCCGCTTGTGATATCTTTATTCTTGATTTGCCTAGTTGTGCGATAAGGCTTCCCGACGAATGAGTGTTTGAAGAAGCTCCATAATGATAAAAGTTCGCTCCTCGTCCGAAATCCATATACCGCCAATGTCCCATTGAGGAAGTGGTCCAAATTTTACGATGGCTGTGATTAGGAGAGCGTTTTCTGGGATTGGAGCCTTAAAAGCGCTTATCACAAATGATTTCTTCAATTTTCTTACATCCGTTCCCAAACACTTTATTTGGGCTGCGATCTCTTTAATATCATTAATGAGATCATATATGGACCTCATAGCTTTCAGAGCCTTGACTGCCACTTGTTGAAGCGGAATAATATCCGTAAGCAAATTTTCAGGCTCTTTTTCGGCCACTTGTAGAACACTAATCATTCTTCTTAGTGTTTGGACTTTTTTGTCCATTTCTTCTTCAAATTTTTGAGCAATGAAGCCTGTCGTGCATTTGTGAAGACGTCTTGGTTGAAGACGAAGCACGACGTGGGCTTTCGAGCTGTGCTGAAAGAAAGAATAATTAGTCTATTTATGTTATCAATATCACTTTCTGATTTTGGAAGGTCTGTTTGGAGTTTTGTAAAATCTGAAAACTTGAAACATTTCAGTTCAGTCGTCATTTATTCGGCACAGTAATTGGATTAAAGCTTGAGTTTATTTCTATATTATTCGATAGGATTATAGAATAGGATTCACTTAAATTAGTAGCTTTAGTGGTTTTCTTTTACACATCCAAATATATATTATTCATCGTTTTCTTTAGTATCGCATGTTTTACCTTCAGCGAGACGATTTATTTTTATAATTAATACCTTTAGCAATTTTGTAATAATTATTGAATAAAATGAAAACGAACGTATATTTGCTCCATATCATACGGATACGGATTTGTGAGGCGTAGACCATTCCACGCCTTGTCGAACTCCGACGGTGTTTTCAGCAGCCGTCTGATTTTTCCCTATTAAAGCATTCTCTCATCAGATTTAAGTGTTTTGTTGCTTTACCCTTCCAATTGCTTTGAACTCCTCGATGTCGTCGTATTGGTCCCCATCATCGCTTGTTGCGAGCTGCCCGCTTGAGATATCCACTGATAAATTTTTTAAAAAATTCAGCTTAAAATTTGATTAAATTTTTTTAAAGATTTATAATTGTAATCTTACTCTGCTAGCGCTGGATTTATCCATTTGCTTGTTATGGGCGGACATAGTAAAAGCTTAAAATTTTTGATTTTAAAATAAAATAACTGGTGTCTTGTATGAAATTGCGAATTAATGGGGAAATGTAAGGTATTAATATGTGCGCGTGTAAAGGCGTGGTTGAAATAGAAAAGAGTAGTTGCGACAACGTGACCGCAATTAAAATTGCGAACGAGAGCCTCGTAGAAATTTTGCATCTACGTTCTGCAGTAATAAGCTTAATAAATTTCAAAAGCATGAGAAATCATTTTCTACATATAATGAAGTATAACAAAAGAATTATTATTTGTTAGGGTACAAGAACTTGCAGAAATCGTGAGAGAATGAATAATTTAGAACTATTAAAAAACGAATGAAATGAAACAGTATATAGTGGTAGGCAATAGCTATATATTAAAACAAAAACGAAATGTTTATGAGGCATAAGATCTGTACAGAATGTAGGGTAGTGTTGTGATGCGACCACTACACATCTGGCTTTCATGCAAAATAAGTGGAGGAGAGCAGTTGCATATGACGACGGGTAGTAATATGCGAAGGGTTCTCATTATCGGGCCCGAAAGGTCAAACCGAACGGCACCTGCTTGCGACGAGAGATAAATGAAAAGAATAGTAGAGCACAACCGCGCCTTTTACAAATTGACAGGAAGAGGAATATGTAATGCCGAGGACACTCAATTTCTGCCAATTTATGAAAGGAAGTGAGCATTGAAAACTTGCGAAAAGAGCATTGAAAACAATTAAACACTCTATAATTTTGTAGAATATCAAAATTCACAGACACAAGGGGTAATTTTACAAAACAAGATTTCCACGAATAAATTATAAAATGAAAGGATAAAAATAATTGATATGAACATATAATCCTGCATGGGAAAGACGGTGTTTAATTCTAAAAACATCCGGATTTCTCATTTCAATTTTGACTTCTCAAACTTTTGCTCTTCATTTCTTCTTTCCAGATTATATGGAAACTTTTCAAATAATTTTTTTTTTCAAATAAAATCATCTTGAAAATGAAGCGTAAAAAATGAAAGGAATAAACCTTTTTATCAATTTTAAGGGAAAGGCAATTGCGAACATCTCTGCACGTTTCCCTTAATTACTACCAAATGCATGCGATTGTTTCCATGTGTATTTGTAGAGAATTAAATAGGCGGATTAGGGGGAATTGAATTCATTTCATCAATTTGAAAGTTTTAGTTTATATTATAGCAAAAAAATACTTCCGACATGTTATTATACTTTTCAATTCTCACGTCTACTTTTCATTTATTCTCCTTAATGTAGACGTTATTGTTTTCAAAAAAATTCAAGAACGGTAAAATTTGTTTGCAGAAAATATCAGCGAGTTCGAGAATGTCATTTATTTCACATTCTTATGTAAGTAACCAATTAATCCCAAACAACTATAATTATTCAGAGCATTTTGGAACACACGAAAAATCGCATTGAATTTTTGCGCAGTTTATTTGTAAGCATAACTAGTCGAAGAAAAATGTCAGTATAAAATTCACATTTAGGTAGTTTTCAACGACTATTGTACACAGGAAGATCGCGCAGAGCTGGATTTGTATCAAAACGTATTGAATGCTGCAATCACGTCTCATCTCAATTGTTTTGAAACGGAACATCAAAGTATTTTTGAGGTATTTCATTGTGAATGTTCAAATTTCATTTTTGTTCATTTAGATTTATCTTCTATCTACGATGAATCTTTTGAATATTTTAGAGAGATTTATCAGAAGAAAATATGGAATTTCCCTACCAGTTCTCATAATGAACTGAATCCTTATAATTACCTTTTTTATTTAATTGTTTTTTATTAACTGCTTGTAATCCCGGGTATGAATTATAAGGTATTATTTTTAAAAGTTAGATGTGCAGTTATAAACCAAAAAACATCTTCAAAAGTCTTAGTCTTTATTGAATTTTTATTAGAATTTATGTAGCCAATTACCACTCCTATTGATTGAATCAAAATTCAAATGCCCAATCTTGGTCTCTTAATAGATTATTTTCTAATTAGCCGATTTTGCATCATGCCATTTACTATTCCATCTGTTTTTTTCCATTGCAACATAGACATTCCAATCACTTATTTTATCAAATTTGCACAGCAAATTCTCCCAATTGCCATGCGAACTTTCATCGATAGGAAACTGATATCATGCAAAGATAACGAATTAGTTTGCCTATTGCTAGATTGATTGCTTCAGTTTAATTAAATTGTTAGCCTAATTTTAATTGATTTTACATTTTGTTTATGTCAAATGATTTCTGTTTCTAACAAATGTATTTTTTCACAATCCTTTAATTTCATTATATTTCTTACAGAGCACGCGATTTTTACTCTACTTCCAATTTCCGACAGTTGAAAATCTTACTTAATTATTTTTCTAAATAAATAATTCTATTTGGTATATTTGCCTATAATCTAGAAAGTACTGCAGTCCTTTTTTAATAGAAAATAAAATTTCTTTTAAATAACAAATATTGAGCAATTCGTTTTTGCACAGCTGCTGCAGCCTCTTGAAGAAGATATTGTAAGTTTAAAGATATAGCCTTGATCAAACATTTTTTCGGTTTCATCACTAAAAATTTTTCAATAATTGAAGAACATCAGAGTTAATATGCTATAGAAAAATATTCAAAAGTAATATGAAAGACGCTTAGGCTTACCGAAAACTTTCTCAAAGTAAAACTTTATTTTTGGAAAATCATTTGACTTATGATTATGCATAAAGTTAAAGTGCATTTGTGCAAAAGAGGCACTGATAGAATTATTAATTATAACACGTTGAACGCGAAAACGAATTTATATTTGCACTGTGATGAGAGAAGTATAAAATTAATTCAGAAATATTCAGAAAATGAAGGATGTGTTGTTATACGAGCTTGATCGAATACATGAAACTGCTGTACGTTAAAAATAAACTTATTCACATCAATCAGATTTGTATTTTAGGTCGCAATATCTTATCGCGCAAATTTGCCACCAGATGATTTCTTGCGGGAGATTTTCAATTCCATTGCCGCAACAAAACAAAATTTGGAAAATTTGTCATTTCTGGGAAATCATTTCGAATATCATGTTTGTGTTCAGCATTGTGTTTCCAAACAGAAATTGCAAATTTTCAGCAGCAAATTAACGAGTTTGAGTCAAACATAAAATGTCTTGAACAAGATATTCAAAATTACTACAATCTTGATGATGTTGTGGAACTTCCCGATATTGTAGAAAATGAAGATCATAGAGTTGAAAATCAAGAGGACGACTCTATTGAGGAGGAAGAGGAACAAAACGAGGCAGATGAACATGAAGAACAAGCAGACACCGAAGATGAGCTGCCTATTCTTTAATTATCATCTTAGCAAATGTTTCCTATAATTTTGTCACTATTTCATAATCCTTCTACTTCAAATGTTTAATGAAAAAAATATTTTTGATGAAAATGATTAAAAAAAGAATTGGTTAGGAATTAGTGCAAGATTCAAAAGACGAATATCCGGGTTTTTTAAATTCATAACTTGAGTGTTAAATACACCAATAAAACTCAAAATTTTCCAAAATAATGAAAAAGATGTTTAAATTTCGGTCAAAATTGCGGTTCTTAGCACGCTGAAACATCTGAAAATACCATGTCACAAAAGTCACAGAAAAAAAACGCTCCAATCTCATTTGAATATTTTTACATCGATTTTTCCTTCTAAAAGTCTAAAGTTTTCTAGAGTAGTCTCTAAAATAAAGTTCTGAAGGTGGAGCGACTTTTCCTTGCAGTAAACCCGAGAAAGGAGTTCAATTCAAAAAGCAATACCGCAAGTTTTAAATACAATAATTTAAGAATTTAAATAGCACTGGAAGAAACATAATAATTGATCACTACATTAAAATTAGATTTGTGGAATATTTGGGTTCCAAAACTGTTGTAATAGAAAATTGATATATTTCATCAAAAATGCCCTCATCAGAAAGCAAGGAAAAAATGTCTCGTTTGAAATAAGATTTTCAATAATTTTTGTTGAATATCGAAGTTCGGATCAAGGGTATCTAAGGCGTTATTGATTCAAGTATGAATTCTTTGTGAGGCCATATCTTAGATACAGGCCGTTTCGATATTCGTTCCCTTATAAACTGGATATGAACTAGAATATTCGTGTGAACTATCCTATATACATTAATAGATTGCTTTCAAAAAATTTTTTATAAAGGCACATTTCAAAGTGATTGAATTTCATAATAGTAGTATACATAATTTTTTATCTTAATGTGTAAAAGTTTGTTTATATTCCCATCATATTCACAGAATAAATTTTTTAAAGATTTTTGCTCTTGTAATACTTTGCTTACTCACATTTACAAAAAAAATATATATATATATATATAACGAATTATAATTTCTAATCGCTGACATAATAATGCAGATTTTCCATTAATGAAAGATTTGTCGAGGTTTGTGCATAAACGAAAAAAAGTATTTTTTTAAAAAGATCTTAATGCTTTCACTCGTTCGCCATCATAAAATAATTGAATACAAAGAATCTCTTCGTCGAACAGATTCCTTATCAAATCGTCGGGCGTCTTTGAGACCGTCGAATGTAATCAACCTCCATTGTGAATGGTATTCACAGCCATCGGCGAAAAAAAAAACTCGAGAAGTGATTGATTGGTCGTCTGTCTTATTGATACTCTACACACTTTTCTTTTTATTTTTGGGCGTACCGCATTCGAGGGTATTCTTATAAACGTTCACTCTCAAATGTTCTTCTTTTGAAACTGATTTCTTCTCCTAAATACTTCAAATTCTTTCTGATAGGCTGAAACATTCAAAGACCAAACATATCGATATGATTTCCTGTTCAAAATTTTATTTCAATTTTCTTTTCATTATTTACTTTAAAGTTTATAATTCGGTCCTTATTTTAGCGTTTTAATTCAAATGGAGAAAAAACTAATAGTGCGAATGGCTACGGACAGCTATGATGAGATGTTCAATTGCAACCAAGTAAGTATAATTCAATTGAAAAATTTAATTATTTCTAATTACTAGCTCTATGAAGAAGTAATTGGATGTCAGATTCGCATTTTGAAGGCAAAGCTGGTTTGACTCGAGTAATAATTTAGTTTACCACTAATCCATGCTTGCAGGAATGGCTAACCACTGATCCGTTAAAGGTCGCTTGCGACGCTTCAACGATCGATGAAATTAATGAGCCCATCAAAGGGATTATGCAAATTGTAAGCGAACTGATACGGTCTGGAAACGAGGAGCGAAAACAGGTTTAAATAATTTCAATTAGGGTTTATTTTTAATAGCGAGACATGCTTTGGAATTTTCTCTTACAAAATTGATATTAATAGGATCGTCTCATTGATCTCTACAATCAAACGATTGGCGTCGAAGAAGAATTTGATCGCAAATTTAATGAAGATATTTTGAAAGGTTCTTTTTGAAGCTTGGACTTCTACGCATTATTTGCTTCAGGCTCTTTAACCAAGCCGACCATTATACAAGTTATATCAGAGCCAAACGGCAAAAAAGAACTTATTCGAAAAAATGTTAAGGCAAGATTTACTTTATGCATACTCAATTATTTGTTGATTTTAGCTTTATAAGGAAATTATTGGAAGTCGTATTCATTTTCTGTATTCCAAAATGGTTAGAGCACACATTTTTATAAAAAATGCAAGTTGAGATGTTTCAGGAATATGTCCAAAAAAGCTACAAGTTTTTCCATTACAATATTGAGGACTATATTCAAATCTGTGATCGCATTAGCAAAGCAAATACATATCTCCAAAACGAAACCAATACATGCAATTGTCAGGTATGTTAGTCATTAAGAAGAATTCTATCCATCCATTTTAATTAAACTTCCAATGTTAAAAACTTGCGAATTAGATAAGGTCGTATTTACGCTATGAATAAGCACTTTTAATCAGCAAAGCAATAAAACATTTCGTCTTATCTTTTAAATTTATAAAATTTTATTTCCAGGACAAGCTTCGTGCACTCAACGATAGTGTGACTGCTCTTGAAGACGATATTACCAGCATATTCTACCATGACTTTTTGTAACATGCAAATATTATTTTTTATCAACCGACTTGACACATTTCAACATACTTTCGACCTGTTATCTCTGTATTTTTAAAAATGTATGCTAGTAATGATGGTTTGACAAAGTATGAAAAGAGATTTCTAGATGATCACGACTCACAGTGTATCCCAATACTCCAAATTAGCACAGTTATTAATAACCGGTTTTGAGTGTGCAACAAAACAACGAAATTTCTGAGAGGCCAAGCAAAAAAATTGAAATAGACTAAGAGGAATGTAGAAAAACAAATTTCCATTGTCCAATATTGCCTGGTTCAAAAATGCAAAGGTTTCCTTGAACATGTATACACGATTGAATGAGAGCTCGATATTCATTTCAAATAAATCAATCGAGTAACATACTAAACCACCAAATATGTAATAATAAAAAATCAAGATAATAATTAGAATCTCAAAAACGAGAGTCTTGCATCATCAAATTCGATGAAAAGGTTGGTAAACTTGAGAAGAGTTGTCAAATAAACTTGCATCTCCGTGAATAATTCGCGGTAGTCTCGATGACCGACAACATCAAATTCACATGAAGAAATGTTGACAACTCTGCTTGGCTCCGTAAGCTTTTTCATGTTCGTCGGAAGAAGATCCTGAAACCAGTAATTTTACTAATGAACATAATTCAATATTGTTACGTCTAAATCGTAAGTTCTCAACTGTTTAATCAACTCTCTAATTAGGTCAATAAGCCGTCCAACAACTCTTAATTGCTCCATGACTAATTCGCATATAGTAATCAAATCACATGTAATAAGAAATAGAACTGCAGGATCGTTTAGTTCACATGCATATTGAAAAATATCAACCATGCGAAGAATCTCAATTTGATAACTTCGCAAGTAGCGAACTTCCATGTGAATTTGAAACTTGAACAAATCTGTATATTCTTTGATGGTCATGAGGTTGAACCACGATGGACACACGTGGAGAAGGCACGCAGCTTCCCATTCGAATTCTTTCTAAAAAAAAAATAAATGTTTCACTACCATAATCATAATTAATTACCAAATATGATCCATCACAATTTTCCTCAGTCTTCTTCTTACTGGAACTTCCAATATTAACTCCCTTACTCGTTCTCCCGTTGGCGTACGAATCAACAGATTTTCCGTTAACACAAGTCATACTGACCAATTCTTTGGCAAATGGCTCAGCTGCCACATTTCCCTTTGAGGCTTTTTCTATTGCTCCTTTTTCACTAATTTCATCCTTGGCTGCTTTCACGTTTGTTTCAAACTTTTTTTCGTTAGTTTCTCTCTTATTTGTTTCAGAAGTTTTGCGTTTAGCTGATTGGTTCATCTTTAAAAATATATTTATAATACAAATAATCTGAAACACTTACAGTTTTTGTTGCATTGTCAAACTGATATTTTTTGGATTCGTTGCGATTTGCGCTCTCAATGTTTCGAATTTTTGCTTCCTAAACAGTAATATAAGTTATAAAAAATCTAAGTAGTATTCTTACCAAGTTTCTGATTGCTTCATCAATTTTGGATGGACTAATTGACATTGTGAAGTAAATAAAGTATTAGCAAACGGAAGACGAGTAAAACTGAAATCAATACTCAGTTCAATAAAAGACCGAGTGAGCATGCAGGATGAGACATCAAATATTGAAAGATTAAAAGCAACATAATGCGCAGGCAGCACCTTTGTTTCAGCAGCACGCGGGCTCAGAAAATCGGCTAATGCCTCCAGTTTTTGCGTACTAACTCTCAATAATGTGCCATTTGCCCTTTTGTGTGCATACTCTCGTTTCTTACACAGATACTCATGGTGCCTTTTATATGTTAACAAGTATGTGTTTGAATGTGTTAACTATAAATCTTCATACTCATATAATAGTGCAACGATTTGGAGTTGTTGTGTGTACATTGAAAATTAAAATTTCACAATTGAAATATTATAAAGGCCAATCAAAGAATCAACATATTTAACGAAAACGTAATTACTATGTTTTGAGATATGAAAATGTTAGTTGTATACTGTAATTGTTTTTAAGTAACTATTTTATGAGCTCGAACGTAATTCCAAAAATCGCTTCTGGAAAGATAATTTAGATAAATATCACTAGGTAATCTAATCTATATTTAGTAAAGTCATGAAAATTTGGAAATATATCTAACATCTGAAAAACTGTTGACATTATCAGCTACTGGCAACGCTTAAGACGAGAGTCTAACATATGACAAAGCGCGAAATAAAATGAGTTGATTGGTGGCTATTCGCTAATCTTTATTTCGCGCGTCCACCACCTAACAGGTCAATTTGTACTTCCGGGCCCATTTGACGCTCATGTGATATTATATGTACTTTGTTTATCGCAGGAAAAGTTGTTCAATGCAAATCTTTTATTCTGTTCAACAAATTGCAATTCGTAATCTCACAATTCATTTCAGGTGGAAATAAAATGTGATTTTAAAATTTCGCTAATATATTTACAGATGAGGAGAAAAGGTTACGAATATTGGCGTACTAAGGAAAAGAAAGAAATATAAATGTTTTATATGACATGAGTCAGTGAATATTGAATGCAAGTTAATCCAAACGCAACGTACTTCTAAAAGTATTAATGAAAAAAACACTGTATGAAAAAAAAGTCATCGACAAATTTCAGAGAGGCTAGAAAAAAGAGAATAATAGCGAAATTGTCTAGAGTAAATGGACAAATGATGAAAAAGAGGATATCATTGAAAAAGGGAAAATCATAAATGAGGCCAATTTGAAAACTTGAAGAGTTCCAAATTTTTATTCGTATTTTTTTAAATATAACAATTCGTTATGGAGAATGTCGTTTTTTCTTTTAGCCTAAAAACATTAGAAAGTTATTTTGCTTTGAAAAAAGTCGTATTCTTTCTATCTCTCTCTGTGTGGTTGATCGTAAATGTGGTGCTCGTCTTGCAACACTTTTTATAATTCTATTTGAGCAATTGTAATTCTATTTTAATGCCTATTATTTGAATGACGGAAATCGTTTTTTTTTTGCTGTCTCCTTTTTTTAAATATGGGAATGTATTTACTTCAAACCTTTCATTTCTTTCGAAGCTTTGTTGTAAAGGCGGCCGACTCGCCATTCTTCGTCATTTTACGTATTCATCTCTCTGAAAAAAATCGAGAGCGTTGGTAGTATAATGCACACTCAAAGAATGCAATAGACAAATTTATTATTGCCCGATAAATTTTCAGATTTCGATACGGAGTTGTTCATTTCGAAATGTCTGATTTTGTTAGAAAGGAAAAAATGTAATTTCCAATTGGCTGAAAAAATTTCGCCAATTATTGTAGATCAACCGATTTTAATAAAAAATAATAATTTATCCATATTGTTATTTTGCATTAAATTTGTTATATTTCATTCATGGAAAAATTCAGTCATTTTTACATTTCCAAAAATTATAATTTTTCTATAAATTATCATTTACCTGAATTATTCGGAGAAGCAATTGATTACAATCACAATAAGGTGAACGTGAAGCACACAAACGCTGAGCGGCGAATCGAAAAATAGGAACTGCTACTTACATCGTACAAAAAAAAGAAGAAGTTCAAATATTGTATTGATAGCATTACATCAAATAAATAACTATGCTCTATGCTCTGTTGAAAAGAATGTGGAAGCTTGACCAACGATTTCCAGAATAATTTCGCGGTATTACTGTTTACACTTTTGTGAATAATATTTTGCATAACCAAATTGTATCAACATTAAAAAAAAACCATTTATTCTTAAAAGGGAAGAAGCATTGAGAAAAATGCCGAAATATTAAATGTTCTTGGGCGCCTCATCGCTGCCACATATTCAATTTTCAATCGATTCATTTCGGCGTTAAGGCAGTGCATTTTTGTAGTCATACTAGCAAGCTTCATGTAGTGAACCATACAAAAGATTGAAACCTGAAAACCGATTAAGCAAACAAATAAATAATTATCCAACCTCGGTAAAACGATGGCTATGCTGAGAACGAAAAGGGCACTTGCGGAGAAATTTTTTCAAAGAAAACAAATGGTAGCGAAATTTAGCCCAATAGTTTTTACACATCTTACAGTCATCGGAATATTTTTTCATGCGAGACTTAAAATTAAATATGCAATACGCTATATTGTAATATTATTTTGTTTACCATGCTTTTCCGCAGCTTTTTAATATTTTTAACTGTTTGAAGTTTGTGAGAATAGCAGCGATGCCTATACATTATATTTATTTAATAATGGAATGTAAAGTTTGACGAAATTTTATACTCAAACTGGGAAATTACCGGATAAAGGGCGTGGATACCGGAAATGAAATGAATTCAAAGTTATCAGAATTGTTGTGACGAAAGTTGGGCATAGTAGTGCTACGAATCACGGATACAAATGGGCATGGAAATAAATGAATGAGTAAACAAAATCAGTAAAATAAATATGATCAGGATTTAAAGACAGACGCTCAAAATTGGGAACAAAAACTCCATGAAAGATTTATATTTTCCAAAATTTTTATTTACGATCGAAATTTCACGTAAAGATTCCCGAAGCAGCTTTAATAGTCAATTGATAAAACGGTTACAATTTAAATTAAATTTCATTGAATGTCGAACTATGCAATAATATGTTTTAATTATAATATAAAGGTTTTTTTTTAACTTGAATTCTTTATATTTAAATTTGACCTAGTGATTAGAAATAATATTTTGCATAGAAGTGGCCTTAGATAGTATGCATATTTTTAATAAACCAATTTGGTTCTATCTTTTTAAGAATGCTACTTACTCTTTGATTGTATACGTGTTTTATCAATTCTACATATAATCTGCATTTATAATAAAACTATTTATTTTTTGCATCAAACTCTCCAGGGTAAGTGAAATCAACCTTTAAAAAATGTCATCCGAGAGATTTTCAGAAAACGCAATGCAGTTCATATATTAGAGATTGTTCCAATTTTTCTTATCTTCAATAACCGGTGAAATGCATTTAGTCTATACGTTTCACCGTGTTCGTCAGCAGTTGGAGAGAGTATGGGAAACAAAGAAAGCGCATCTGCCGCCGCTCATCCTTCAACGAGCTATTTGATATTTAGCTGAAAATTGACATAAACTGATTGATATGAAACAAAATTAAGTCAAATAGTTTTATTTAGTGTCCCTTTCAATGTTTGCACCGATAAATTATTGTTTAACGCAGAAATTTAGAAGAAAATTCAAAATTACTCATTTTTTGAAGCAAACTGTTGAAATCCGCACAATTTCAGCAGTTGCTTTGTTTTGAATCAAAATTCCCGTCTCAAATTCTAATCTCGACTGTCATGAGTTCTTATTATAATTTAAATTATAATTATAGCGCTTTAATTATTCAACGCTCTAGTAGAATATTCAGTTTCCGGTTCTAACCAGAATTGCTCAAATTCTGAAAATTATTTATTCTATTATCGTTCACAGCAAGGTTGGTTATCCGTTTTAATCCTTCTTCTGACACATCATCCTCTGAAGTCATAAATTCCCTGCCGCTGCTGCCACATGATTTTGCCGATGCGAGAGAACGTGTGCGCTTTAGAGAACACAGAAGAATGTATGTGCAGTTCGGGCTGCCGACCCAACGACGCCATTTTTTTGTCTGATAAACAAAACGCGATAAATGAGTGCAACACGGAATCAAGATGAAATAAATGGATGGAAGTGAAGATAATATAAATTTTATATAAGCAAAACTTCATTAAATAATAATTTTCAATATAAAAATGAAGAATTTCCCATAGAGAACATAAAAAAATCTGTTTGTTTTTTCTTTAATATTTCAACAAAATTGAACTTTTTTCAGGATTCGCTTTGCTTCTTTTTTTATACCATAATGGGTCCAAAATATTTTTTGATTGAACTTAATTACTTAGTAAAAGCTATTTTCTCGTTTTTCTTAAAATCAACTGTGTTAAATATTTCCACGACTGCTCATTCGCATTCCACTCGCTGAAATGAATCATTTTCTATTTGTAGGGTTTCATATAAATTAGTCTATGCTGATTTAGAAATCTTCCAGTCATTTTCCAATCGCTGCTTGGAGTCCTCACATCAGCGAGCGAAAGCAGTCCAGTGGGGGCGCTCTCTTCGTTTATAACACTATCTCGTCAACTGACGAAAATGTATCGGCGTAAGGAGGTGGTGTGAATGCGAATACTTCGGCAAACAAATAATAATAGACGCAACTCTATCTGAAATGACAAGTTCAACTTAATTTTTAAGAAAAAAATTGCAAATAAAAAATAATAATAATAAATTTAAAGAATAAAACAAATTCATGCTTTCTGATTCACAGTTCCTGTCAATTTTTGCAAATTTCTCTAAAATACTGCTGGAGAATAAAGTTTAAGACAATAATTATTAAAATTTTGTTGGCGAATTTTTTTTCGAAAAATTCAATGCAAAGAAGAACAATCTTTGATTCAGTGCTCATGTTTAATTAAATTTCCTGCAAAACGTGAATATTTGCTCACAGCGAAGGCTTCGTGGAATGAAAAAAAATTCACAAATACGCTCTCGCAATATTACTTTTTCAGTTTGAGAATTTCCCTGATATTTCCATTTGAAGTAGGTACTGAACAATTTACCTCTATTCTTGCGATTTTTATCATTGTATACTAGTCGTCTAGCCAAGGAAGATAAGAGTGGGTCGGAATTCTGATGTATAGAGAGTTTTCCATCTCGACTGTCAGCGACTTTCCCGATGATAATAGTTTAATTTCGGTTATAATGCAATATTCTTTATTCAAACAAATCACCAATCAATATGGAACTACAAATTTCAAAATATTCAAATCTGAAGCTTGAATGACTGTTCTTCCTGTCAAGGCCGTCAATAATATTCCCCATTTGTAGTGTGGGGATTTAAAATGAATTAGTAGACACTCGGGATCATTTCGTTCACAGGAAATTGGATTTCCCGCGCAGCTTCAACCGTTGTGATGACGATGATGCACAAAATAAAAACAAATCCGCTTGGATTGCTACAAGCATTTCAATCATAATGATACGTTTTCTTAATGATTGCATGAAGGAATAAGGGTAACATGAAGGATGGAATAATTTTAACTTAGCTGCGCATATAAAAATTTAGTTAGAAGCAACGTCATCTTCAACAACAATTTCGATTTCTTCTTCTTCCTCTTCCAGCTGGTTTTGCTCTTGCATACTGGTCGATAATCGATCGACATCCGAGTCTACAGCATCCAAAAGTATCTTAGCAATATTTAAGCTTATCTGAAATTCCATCATTAATTTAGTTTGTTTGTACGAAATTCCTACCTCATATTCTGGATAACCAAACTTTACGCGCTCCATTAATGCGCATATCATGAAAAATTTCTGCGAAATTAAGTGAATTTGAAAGAAATTGCTTCCCATTTTTGCAAGTGCTGACTGAAAAAAACAACACATTTTATTTTTTGTTAAATTATTTCTGTTTATTTTTACAAATCTGTTCATGACATTTTTTTCTCGTTGTTCGATGGAACTAATAGTTTCCTGAAGAAAAACAACATGAATAAGTGACAGAAAAAAAAATCAAACCAAAGTTTTACGATCGTAGGTGATTGTAGGAATGCCTTCGACTGGGTTCTAAAACAAAACCCTGTATCTTACTAGACGTTTAAGATTTTACTTTGCTTGGGCCATTTGAACCAGTCATTTCCTTAATATTTAGATATTCGGGAATGCCGAATTGTGCACACAGAATGAGCAAATGTAAGCTGAATATGAGATAGCAGACACAAAAGGAAGAGTAGTTCGATGTTAATCGTGTCGTGAAATGAGAAGATTGAATTAAACTAAGCCGCATTTATATTGGTAAAAAATGAAAGCACGTTTTGCGTTAATGGTGTTATTTTGCTAATGGATTTTATGAAAAATATCTTATCAATAATAGTATGATAAAATAAATCGACAGCAGAAATATATTCACGATCAAATTAAGCTTGGAAAGAATTAATGAATCTGTTAAAAATGTTAAAATATGGGTATTCTCTAAAAAAAACATATTATTTTGGATTTAACATATTAAGTTCATGAAACCAATGGCAACAACTGAAATTCATCTATTATCAATTTAGGGCAACAAACAAGAGAATAATGAAAACACTAGACATAAAAGCTTTAATCGTTTTATCTGAAAGTTCATTAACTGCATTTAAAAATGACCACTTTTGTCATTTTTATTTCACATTTGTTATTGGCATTTTATTTGCTAATACAAAATTTTTGGATAATCAAAAACTGAATGAAATCTGCAGCAGCCATTCCCATATGATTAATTTTTTGAAACTTCAAATATGTAACAACCCTGTAGAATTTTGACAGATTTTGTTTAGGGTATATTTATTTAGCAACATTTATAATAACAAAATTATAATACAACGAAAAAATTAGAACGTGCAGTTGTACTTCTGTTGCATTTTACGCCGTACCTCATCAATAGTCATCGAGCTGGTGCACAAATAATTCTGAAAATTCGACATTTCTTAGATAGTCTCTTGTGTCAATTTTTCTTCTTTTCACTACTGTCTTCTACTTACACATTTGTCAAACTCCTCTTCCAGTTTGTTTGCATAAGATAATGTTTTTGCTGCTTTGCGTGTTTCGTCAAGCAATTCTTCTATGAACATCCATTCGTCTGGATATTTTTTGATGATTGAATGCTAAATTTTTTGTATTGGTATATTTTTTCCATTGGTATATTTTATTTTGAAGTACCTGTAAGTGAAGAAGACCGATAATTTGTCCTTTCAGTGTTTCGTAGGTCTCCTCCGGGGACATATATCTTAGTTTTGCATTAGATTGAACTAAAAATATCTCAGATTTTAAAAATATTGAAGTTAGAGTGTTTCTTATACGGGTATGTTTTCGACTATCAGATTGTATTGCATCATAGATTTTTAAAATAATATATAAATTATTCTTTTTTCAGTTCTCTAATGAATTTCTAATTTATATCTACAATTTTTTTTAATATAGAAGACCCACCAATAGGATTTACTAATGAATTGCCCGTTGTCGAAACCATTGCTGAGACCGTCAATTCGTTGAAACGATATTAACGTATCGATTAGTGGGTGCTAGTTGTCTCGTCGATCCAACACTCCTGCACAACCAGCGTATTTTCCGTTTTTCGTATAAATCTCTGCGTTCAAAGACTAGAATGCTATAAATCGCGTGTAGAAAAAAAATAAAAATATAAAAAAGATGAACGTCGTTATTAACACATATCAAACAAATTGTATGAGTTGAGACAACCATCAAAATTTAAAAAGAAACATATTTAGAAACGAATGTCTGCGTCGAAAATTGGAATGAATGGTGTCTGTAAATCACCATTTCGGTGTTTGCACCATATCGGTAGAGCACCATATGGATGTATCATCTTGGATGTGCATACATGTTTTTTTTAATATTCCAACATTGACTAAAAACAGTTGGACACCTGAAAAGATTTAAAGTAATTACTACAATAATGAAAATAGCTTCTGCAAAACCATTTACTTTGTTTCAAAGTTCTTTGTTCTAAGAAATCACTTGATCATGGCTATTACGTTTCGACACCATTTTGTAAATAAAAAAAAATATCCTCAACTCCATTTCATCCGAAAGTCTTAAGCAATGCGATCGTTCATTCAGTTCATATTATGAATAATTAAAAAACAATATGAAGGAAACGGTATTAAAATTTTTGAAAGATGAGAAGACAGAATATGATGTTATTAATTGTGAAAGTTTAGATATGGTATATCTTCGTTTTGTCATAACTTTCTTCTTGAGCCTCAATAGCCTCCAGAAGTCAAGATCACCTCCTCCACAATAGGACGAAGCGCATTGAGACGGGAATGAGCAGTTTCCAATGTTTTCTGCAATTAGTCGTATCTATTAAAATACGTTGTTCATTTCTCAAAAATTAAACCTTGCATCCTTGGTTGATAACAAAACTGCAAAGTTTGCAAATCTCGATGATTTCTTTCGAGATTTTGTAAACCTTATCAAGGTCCATCGGCTCTCTGTTGTCAGATAAAATTCTCTGCGAGGTTACAGTTTAGAAAATAGTTTCAAATTTTAGTTACCAAAATGCTTGTGTAGCGGTAGAGTTGTGAATGAATAGTGGCGATACTTTCAACTTCACTCATCGCTCTCTGAAGAATTCCATTGATTCATTTCTAATTGAAGCGTAATTACTATCATTTTGAAACAAACAAAATCAAAATATTTATCATTCTGAGAATGATAATCATTCCAAGCCATTGAAAATAAAGAGGTAGCTCTGTTTATTATTATGGAATGTGGTTGAAGATTTGTATTTACGCACAACAAATTAAACATTTTGTGTGTTGTTCTACAGTAGTAAGGCTAAAAAATTCACAAAAAACTATTCAAAGCAAGAGTAATATCATGAATAATTCATAAATCATTTACAAGTGTTCTGGTATACATTCTGGTATTATTATGGTATAAACGATTGCAATATGATATTTCAAAAATTTTTAATGATTTTTTAAATAGATTCTAAGAATTTTCTTTTTTTTTTTGAAACAAAAAAAACCTCAGGTAATCTTTAGTAGGGAATATACATACGTATATCAGTATACCCATTTCTATTTTACGTGTTGCTGCTCAACATATGAATTATTTTTTTTCTTACAGCTTATCAAAATTTCATTCAGGAAAAATCACATACTATCATTGCAAAAAAAACCAGAGCGGTCTGAGTATTTGTGGCCCATCGTAATTTTCGGGACGGTAAACCAAATATCGTATATAGAATAACCTAAGAATCAAACACATCGCAAATCTATACAAGCACACCCTGTTTGTTTTGAAGAACAAATATAAATCACACAGTTTGAGTGGAGCATTATAAATTTGTGACGTTCTAGAAAAGGAATCTGCAGTCTTTGTCTTTCAGTTGAATATTAATTAGAATTTGAAGAATATGATTTCCTGGTTAGCCCGAAATTCCAGAAAGAAAGAAATCAAAACATTGAAAACAAATACTCGTGTGGGATACACTAACAGCGTTGGCAGTTATATAATTCGAACATAATTATATGTTCTCCAATTATGACATTTTGGTAATTTCTCTTGACTAGTTGGCTCCTACTTCTCCCCATTTTTGGTGTTTTTTTCAATTGCTCTAGATTTTCGCGCAGGTTCCATTTTTTAATGAAGCAGGCGAGGGAAGGAATTCATTTAAGTGAGCAACAACTACTAGAAAACGGTATACTCTGTCCCTTGGGCACGATCTCATGAACTAAAAAATGGTCGGATAGGAATTCAAATGATTAAATCTAACTACATATGATAAAAAAGTTAATTTCAACGCACTGGATATGAAATTCTTAGACACGAATAGTCGGCGCCCGGCGACTGCTGTACGCGTGTAGATTAACAGGGATGCGTCTTTCGAAATGGTCTCGCAAGGACAAACAGGTTATTTCAAATTTTATGAACCGGTTCGATAATTTTTAAATAGAACGACGTTACAAATTCGAAGATATGACAAACTCATCAAGAAAAAATAAATCGTTCACGTGAAAACAGCAAAATACATATATATAATTAATTGAGAATCAAACAAATTGTCAGACAACAGAAAATAATCATACTTCCTTTTCTATAAGAAATTATTTTTGTAGAATATACAGTTGATGTTACTTCAGGTATTTTCAAAACAGTATAAACAATTCCTAAATTTGGTATTAATTTAGCTAGTTTTTTCATTTGAGGTAAATGGAAACGGCAATAAATTAAAATGAAAATGATAGGTATACCCAGAAAAAAGAAATACGGGCTGATAAATTTGACAAAAAAAACAATTATAATTATAAACAACCCTTTACATTTTTGTTAAACCGATGAATAATAAATGCGAAACGTCTCGTTAATTAATGCTATTTTTGAAATTCGCTTTTTTTAAAATACAATTGGGATTGCTAATGATTCTTGGAAGGCGTTACTAGATTAGCGCCAGATAATAACGGTGAGTTTCTCTGTACTGTTCAATAATAGTCATGAAATTATTGAAATAATGGCTTAAAAAAATGCTATAATGAATTTATGAAAGATTATGTAATTTTCTGACTGTGAAAGGTAACAGCAGTGGTAGCAGCTTCCTTTTCATTTATTTTTCTCATTGATCATATCGAATTCTGTAATTAATATAATGTACAAAGAAAACGATAATTCGAGAAAACCTGCTATTCATCCACTGCGGCGAGATGCTGAATTGCGTACATACGGACGAAAAGCAGAACATTCGCTTGCAAACTGTGCGATATTCTGCTCGCGATTCCCAAATTGCCCATTTTCTCTAATTTGTTGGTTGAAATAGAACTGCCGTTGAATTTCTTGTGACAGTCTGCGAAGCGCAAAAACAGCACTGACTAGGTGAACAGTTGCTATGTAAAGTCTCTCCTAAAATTTCGGGAAATTTTTATAAATTATAATATCTAAACTGAGCCCACCTCTTGATTATTGGCTAGTTGAAATGCAATGGGCCCATAAACAGATGTTATTTCATATATAGGAAGTAATACGTCTCGTGTGAGATGAGTACTTACACTTGGGCTGTTTCTAATTAGCTGAAACTGAAAACAAAGTCCGATAGGAATTTTTTGTGAATGAATTAAACTGACATATCTAGTCATGATTAGAGAGCAACGATCGAGCACATCTTGCCATGCTTTCTGCAAATTGAGTGAGTGTAAAACATTTTTAATGAATAAAGGGAAACCTGAAAGTCCGTGATCTCCATTGTGCAGATGATTCAACAATTCCTATAATAATGATATTAATAAGTAACATTTTGCAGTCGTGTGTGGCATGAGCAGAATAACGCTTGAAAATGGCATCTCGACAAATGCTCATATCGTATATTAGAAAAACAAATTTAATAGACTATTATCTAATTTGGAAAAATTTTCTCTTGGGTTATATTCTTGAAGCAGAGATTTTGAATCAAAAATTCGAAAGGAGTTTAAAAACCAATGTAAATTCAAAGAGCTCGTCAAGAAGCCTGATAAAACGCTCTGTAAATTCAAAGCATAAACTACTTAGAAAAATGAAAAAAAGCATACAAAGAAGTCAATTAAAAGCGCAGGCTCCAATGATATACTGAAACCACTTTTCTAGTCTTATTAAACAATTTTCAATTTCTATATGGTGCAGAATTGAACTGAAGAACATATTAAATAACTTATCCATAAAATTAATTTAAAAAAGCAAATTATATTCAATTTTCAAATTCTTTCATAGCATTCCAATTAGCATTAGCATTTACTCTTCTCGATCGTGCCACTCACTACATCCAACACATCGTTATGAATGAGAGCGCAAATGTGTTGGATAGTGTTGGCAAGGTAATTTGCAAACAGTGGAAAATTGAGAATTTGCAAAATAACTGAAGGGAGAAATGATGCGAGTGAAAAATGAAATTTTAAACCACGCTGTGGGAAACTATGGAAAATTACTTTATCAAGTTCTAAATTTTCTTAACGGTAAGATGAAACCATTTCTATATATTTTAGTTATGAGTTTAGGATATATGGCATTTAAACTATTTTAAAAAATGAAAATAAATAACGAGGCAGCATAACATAAAATTTTTGCAAAGAAGTTTATCGTTTTTCTTCTGAACAATGGTTCAATTATCTTGAAAAAATTGAACTTGAAACGTTTTCAAATATTGGATATTAAAACGGTATATTTTAAATTTTTTAACGATCAGATTTTCCTTTCCGTTATCCAGAACTTTCTTCCATGTTTTGTATATCGTTTTTTCCATTGAAGCTTGAAAGCAGCAGATATTTTGCAAGCCGTGTTTCGAATCCGCTCAGTGCAGGAAGGAGCAAAAGGAAGACAAGAAAACGACGGGGAGCACGCAGAGTCCAGCAAGATGCTCAACATGACGACGTTATTGAGATTTACATTACTGGCACCAAATTTGGATTTCGCTGTTTTCGGAACAAACCGAATTGAAATAAAGGATCAAACCAAATGTATCTTCAAATTTTGAAGTATATCTTTATTGACGCATCGATCAACTAGAAAATTCAAAAATTCTACAATACAATTTAAGTTTTAAAATGTGTTCTTTAAATATTGAATTTTTGAATGGATACTTGAAGTTTTGCTTGGATCTGGTATAAACTTTATTATTACTATATTTGTACACATTGTGAATTATTGTGTATTGTAGTTAGATTGGTGTGTCGCTACACGTGATTCTGAGTAGGAATAAAAATGAGACGTGGTTTACATTGTGAGCATTGAGTAACGGGTATGATTGACTTCGCAAAAAGGGTTGAAGATATACGTGATAAAATAAAACAGAAATAAATCTGTTATTGCGGCGCACGAACTTTTGTAGTATATTCTGGGATTAAAAGACTTTCTAAATCTTTCAGATGATCTTACATAATCAGCAATGAAGTTGCGGTTTATTTTAAATTTATTTGCTCAAATTTATTTGATATACGAAATTTCATGGCTGCTCATCGAAAAAAAAATTATGTATTCTTTTTCATAGATAATTGAAAATATTTTGTGAAATCTTCATTGCAACCAAACATGTTTCTTTTTTGGTCAGTCACTTTTGATTTTTTTTCATTCACCTATGAAACAAGTTCGCTTTAAATAATTGATATATCGAATAACAAGCAATTCTTTGAAATTAACCAAGCGTCGCTTCTGATTTCGAGATGGTCAGAGCGTTATGTATATATGTATATACAAATTACTGTGTATCACTCGAAATCAGAAGTGAAACGAGGCCAAAAATATCATAGAATATCAGAGACGAATGAATGAATTTTTGAATAAATGAGCAACATATTAGGTTATCGTCGAGGAACTGATGTAAATGAGTGGAGCCTATGTCTTCGTTCCTTCTACTGCTTTATAATAACTACGATGTCTCAATGAAAAAATTGTGTAGACAATTCATACTCATTCAGAAAGCATACAATCATTGATTAACACGAAAAACGCGGGATTTTGATAGATAAAAGAATGAGCATGTGTTTCCTCAATGGGAAACATAATTAAACAAATATCGGAAGGAAGATTATAATGTCTCGAAAATATGATAGCAAATGTATCAAAACTCCGACTAAATCCGGAGATGCAAAAGGATTGCATTATATTTATTTTCTGAGCATTTGCAACAAAATCGCTTTAAGCTGTTCCTCATTTGCTACTCCTTGAAGAAATAATATCAGCTATCTCGCTTAATATTAAAAAAACAAGTATAGAGTATTTTAAGTAATAGGCAGATAATTGCTTTTCCGGCACCTTTGAGAAACATAGTGCACCTGTAGGATGATTGCGTTGGTTGTCAAATCGTTTTAACGACAACTTCAAAGGAAATTGCCATCTGGAAATGCAAAGCTCAGTATTACGCTAGAGTCATCTGTCTTTGCCTAATCCGCTAATTAGAGTCTAGGAGGAGGCCACCTGTCAAATAAAAGACGACCAAAAATAATGGGAATGGTAGCATATTAAAATCTTTCGTTACTCTGCGACATCATAGCTAAAATAATTATTATCAAGTTGTAGAACTGAAAAATTTTAACCAGTCGAAATGTTCCTTTAAAATATGTTTGTACTTTTCTGAGGACATTACTTTTAATTTATCACATTTTTAATAGAGTCAGGTATGAAACCCTTATGAAACCCTTATAATATATTATATAACATCGTCAAATGATTCAGATTACAAAACATTGTGTACTTATGAAAAAAAAAAACAATTTTTTAATAAACGAATTCAATTATTTGATCATAAAAAATTGATTTGATAATTTAATAAAGCCAATGACATAATTCAATTATATTATTTTTTATATGTTTTCATTGATATTTTTTGTGTAAAAAGATGTATTTAAAGGTTCGTCATTTTCTCTCACAGTTCAATTTATTTATCGCCATCAAATGAAGAATTTGAGGCTAATCGCAAAGAAAAGTTTTCCCATCTACTACTTTATGGCTAGGCGGCATGATTTTGAAAAAACTTATATTTTTCTATTGCGTATTTTTTTAATCATCTCAGTTAATATCATATCATCTTCATTTATTAACTCTACGTAACGAAAAAGATATAAAGAGAAACTAAGCTCATAGCGCTTATTAGTCCGGATGGCGATGACCCCGTCGCGACCAACGTTGGCCAACACCGAGACATTTATGAGACTTCGACGACAGCTGCAGGACTGCGAAATCGCTCTGGTAATATTTTAAATTTTCATAATTTATACATGTCATTTTCTTATAGCTACAACTCAACAGTGATTTTATACACATGGAAAACTGCATTGCTAGAGCATCAGGAGCTCATTTAGACCTCCTCAATCAATTGAATAATGAGAAGGAACGCATATTCGCACAAATTCAGGTCTTTAAGCAATTGTTGTATTGATTTATCTTTTTTTTCAATTTGATTTCTCTTACAGCACTACGATAGCGAAGCACGACGACTCATTGAGGAAATGCGGAGAACATAGTTTTAAAAGGATGTTCTGTGCTTAATATCGATAATTCAAATCCATCCCCTTTTAGAAACGCTTATTTTTTGTATTGTTTTATAAATTGTTGAACACTATCTGTTAGACGATTTTTAATAGATGTGAGTTCCTCGGAGATGCCTCACCCCAATGCAGTATTTTAAATTTCGCATTGACAAATATCATCGAAACGAAAGAGACGATGATAGTAAAATATTACAAAAAGGTTAATTCGAATCGTCGAAGACTATTGAGTAAAAATGGAAGATAGATTGCGAATAGTTTCACTCTAATGCATTTAGCTACTTTGATTCAAACAATCTGTCTTAGCTATTTAATAAGTGCCAGTAAATTGTCAAAAACGTCTCGGGTTATTTTAATATTATTGTCTCTCGATGTGAGAACATTATATTTCGCGCATATCTCACCCAATCTTTCGATAGCGAATGATTGATTAGATGTATTGGCAGACCAAAAAATGAAGAAAAATCGCCAACTTTTATTTTCATTGTGGTTTGCGTTTTTATCTCTTCTGATAGCGCATCGCAATGTTAAGAAAACTTGTCAATAATCTTGAGTGCAAAAGGGATCTTTCGAAACTCCTATTATTTTGGCTAAATTTGCTGCACAAAGTCGGTGTTTATTCAAAATCACCCTTATTTTCGGATTATCTCGGTTTAATTACTTTCTGCAATTTTGGCAAATCGGATTTCTAAATAGATGAGCAATTTCAAAATAATTTCTTTAAAAAATAACTAAAAGAGTAGGTAATTGTTAAAATTGTCTTGAAGAAGCATGCACAAAAATGTCTGTCAATGAGATCTTCTATAATATTCAGAAGTACTTTTGGGCATCAGTTTATACAATTTACTTTTGTAAAATTGTTATTTCAGATTTATCGATAATTATTGAATAGATACGATGCATGTGATTTTCAATGGGAAGCGGATGTGAGTATTAAACTACAAGGACCACCTGAATTTCCCTATCAACCTAAAATTATTGAAGAATTTTGCAATTTTATTAAAAACCAATATTTATGTACATATATTTTCTTCCGATGAATCCCGTTTATTAAAGTAAATGGTTAGCAATGTTTTGAATCGATTTACATAACTTACCAATTTTTGATTTAAATTGCAAATAGTATCAGTTCTGTATTTTTTCTTTTATCAAGCACAGGTGTCAAAAAGTAAAAGGAGCCAGATACGGTAATTAACGGCTGGCCAATTGCTCTGTCGCAAGGAAGATTCTATTGCGAGATAAATAAACAGGTGTATTTTTGCGGCAATTGAGTGTTTCCTTTCAAGAAAATGCAATCGTTGAACGTTTTCAACACGTTAACTAACAAATATTTATATTTATTGTTGTTTTATGCATTAAAAAACAATTGTTCATTATCTTTGTATGTATACCAGTTTTTTGCTTCAATTGTGCTTTTTAATGCCAGTTTGCAGACGGATTATAGATCTCTGCGGCTCCATCAATTACCAGCGCTTCTCTCGTTACCATTATCGTTTATTCGTCGCAGCCTTTTTCTTTTGCAAAATTTCGAAGACACATTCACATTTGTCTTGATGGCACGAAATAAAATGGAATTATTCTTTTCTTTAAACAATATAATTTTACCATTGAATTTCAAAAATGATATTCTTCCAACTTTGGTATAATCGATGTCGCGTGACTGCGGAAAATTGGCTATGCCAAAAAAATTTAAAAAGAGGTCTTGGTGCGCGGTTTGCTCTTTTAACCTATACTTATACATAGGCCCGTAAACGTACACTAAGTTTTGTGCCAAGACTACTGCCATGAATTTTTGGCATTCAGCCCATTTTCTGCAGTCGCGAGAAGTCGACAATATTAATTGAAAAGAAGTTGTAAACTTTAGAATGTCTCATTATGACTGCCACATGTTTTGGAGAGACACACAAACAGAGCTAATGCAGCTCTTACAATTGTCGGTGGGCATTTCTCATTAGCCAAACATTATTAAAACCAAAAATTTAAGGGCCGAATTCAAAATTCGCCGAATGAATGTGAACAATATGAAAGGAATCTACGAAGGTTTGTCACGGCAGTTTTGACAATTTGCCAATTGCGACCAAGATGTCGAAACATTCTTCATGAGCACTGGACTATAATAGTAACGGCTTTTTCTTTCGAATATTTAGTTTTCATTTTCCATTTTCCAGAGACACGTCCAAATAGCACGAGACTCCTTAGAAAGATTACAACCTGGAATTTTGAGATCTTGAGATGCGGAAGCCACCCTTATCAATTAAAATGTTTCAACATGTAATGTGAACATTACAATTAAAAGAAATAATAGAATATATTTTTAAGAAAGTGCGATTAATAGGAAACTCACTGGTTAGCACATAATAGCATGAATCAAATTAATTTTCTGACTTTTTGTTATTAATCTTCATATTTCATTTACGTGAAAATATATATTTCAAAAAATTAGAAATATATACCCTTTTTATTTTCTTTTTATTCCATTCGTCATTCTTAACGTCACCAATATCATTAATTCGTTCTGCAAAGATTTACAATGAGTTCGACTCGCATGTTAATCGTACCATTATTTACACTCTCTCGTTCTTTGCAATTTTGATATTTATGTTCATAACGTTAATCATCACTTCACTGATCACCTAAACCATATTTTCAACAATTGGAAAATAATAAATTAATGAATGTTAGTCATAATCATCATTTTATAATTATTATTTGAAAAACGTGTTTCGTTCCATATAAAACTAGTATGTGAGAGTACGTTTATATTTTGATTAATTATAAAATCAATTTAAAAAAGAAGACTCAATTAGTTCACATATCATTATTATCGTGTTCGTCGTCATTTCCATTCTCGGGCCCATTGATCTGATCATTGCGGTGTTCATCATGGCGTCCATTGAAATCTCCATTCGGGTCTCCATTGAGGACTCTATTCGGGTCTCCATTGAGGGCTCTATTCGGGTCTTCATTGAGGGCTCCGTTCTGGATCGCGTCGATGTGCCCATTACGATGTATATTACGCTGACTTTCAGCGAATCTAGCAATATGTCTGTTCAGGTATTCGGTTAGTTCGTCATTTCTGATGCTATTGACGTTTCTATCATGCTGTATCTGCACGGGGAATGATGAACCGCTGATGATGCGGTCTATGCGTTTTCTGCGCAACAGAAAATAGAAATCCACGATTTGTTTGGACCACAACTGCGAATTCAAACATTTACAATTAGTTTAAATTAATTCTACTCACGATCACTGTATCATGATTATGCCTCTGAGTCGTGCATTTGTCATATTCCTCTTCCAGTAGAGATAATCGTAAGCGGTAGTCATTATAGATCTGTTCGTCCTCGTTTTTCAACTCCTCAAATATGTTTCTAATTCGCGGAAGGTGCATATAAATATGATTCCAGAGATCCTAAAAGAAATGAACCAATTTTTAATGATAAATAGAACATTTGTTTTACCGCGCAATTTTGATTGATTCTCTGCTGTTGTTCCATCTTTTCGTTGAGAATTGCGCTGAAATAAACGAGAAAATTCTGTTCGAATGGTGTTCAAAAGATGAATGTGAAATAATAGAATGAATCACGAGACGTAAATGTGATGCTTCAAGACGACTCGAATGAGAGGTATTGCTAGAAACTTCATTTAGTAACCATGGAGATTCGTGTCGCAGATCGAATAAGGCAGATACATGCTCAATCATCCATTATAATGAGATGAGTCATGTTAGATAGATTATAGAAAATTAAGATAGTTTGTGATGCTACAAGGAAAGCGGAATAGAAACAAGGCGAAAATGGAGTGTGTATGGCAGCAGAAGAATTAACGAGAAGCTGAGACGCAAGAAAATAGTAGAAGAAGGTAGATTTTTATTCGAATACTTTATGACAATGCATTAAAAAAATCATATAAAATGAGAAATAGTTAAGGCAACATCAAATACCAAATGAGACCATCAAGCACTGTTATTAAAAATGGCAGGAAAATGCAATAAATGAATGCGTGACTGTGAATAAAGCAAGAGTAAAGCAGTATTAATATAAATTATTAAGAAAGAAACAGTTCGCTTAAGCCCAAAACTGCTTGCATTGCAAGTCAATCGCCTCGAATTTGCTCGTCAACGCTTCCATCATCTTTCCAGATGTATCTTCCGTTGCATTTTCACGATCAAGTTCTGTTATTTTTTGAAGCATTCTGAAATTAAACAAAATTTTCAAGCTTTTCAGTTTGTGTGAATTACTGTGAAGTCTTGAAATTGTTGAGTCCTCTTTTTGCCATATTTTCGGCAGCAAACAATATAGCAGGAACTCCCGGTGGAGCGTAGGAGACCTGATGACCGAAGGAAAGAAAATACGTGAGATGTTCTATTTCATTCAGAGTCCACTTGGCATCGTTTCGCACTATTGTATACTTGGTTGGACGAGTTGTTCCCTTAAGGCGATTTTCAACGTTTAAAATTTATGTTGAAATCTTACGAGAGATCCTGTCTGTGACACTAAAACGAACTCCTGCAATCCTTTCGTTGAAATAGCACCATCGACGCTTGTTCCAGATCTAACATTTTGTTCCTGCGGTTTCTTGCCAGTAATCTTATCCGGAAAAAGGCTAAAGATATTGTTGTTCTCAGTTTTTTCGCTTCATCTTAAGAATTACCGAAGTTTGCACCTCTTGCTTACTACAATGTGCACAATTTTTGGTGTGTACGGTTTTCCTCCATTTCGTTTTTGGAGTTCTGGATCCATTTTGATGCCCTGTGACAGCTGACACAATTCCCCTTCGGCCTGTAAAAGCAATTTAATTGGTTTGAATCAAAATTCAAAAATACTACATTTTCATCAGCTCCAACACTCGTTCCCGATCGATAGATGACGATGCAAGATGGAAGTGTTTTGCATTGTTTGTAATAATTCATCACGCCAACTGGAAAATGCTTCGAAAGGTAACTAAAATAGCAGGTTATCTTTAGAATAGCCCAAATGTTCATACTGCAATTGATGAGATCTTGGAACTTGGAGCCACGGGAACCCACCCAGATCGGTGGATTTTTCGAAACTGTATGTGAACTGAATAAATATCAAATTATACATTGAAATGCATTTGCGCAAAAAATGACATACTCCAACAACCGACGGAGTACCGCAAACGACATTGTTCTGGCGGTCAAACAAACACGTTGACCCAGCATGAGAGAATTCGAATCCCACGAACATAACGTTTTTGAAAAATTTGTCATTGATTCTATAATTTTTTGTAGTAAAAATGGCCAGAGAGAAATCTCTAATTACGCTTTTGAATCTCCATTGCACACAACTTGATTGTTGCGTTTTGTTGGAACGGTCACAATAAAGTTAAGACCTCCAGCTTTTACATTTAATTTTCGGATCACATTATCAATGGTCTGAAATGTAAAATAATAATTTTCACCAAAGGCTATGTTGTTTCTTACAGCGGAATTTCCACTGTCCATAAGGCATTTTCGAATGGTTGACAACCACAAATGATAGGTCTGTTGTCCTGTTTCCGCTTCTAACAATTTCATATAATCTGATAAAACATTTTTTATAGAAAACATTATTCGAAATGACTACTTACCATGAACATCCGGTTTTTGCTCTTTTGTCACACCAAGAACTATCGACACTTTTTCCTGTTTCGCATTTTCCATTAAGTTTCGGAGACCATCGAAATCTTTTTCTTGACACGCCACAATGTCGAAATTTTTATCGTTGATCTTAATCTTGTAATGCTCCGAGCAGCTCAATAATTTATCACGAAAACGCCTAGAAAGCAATAAATACGAATTTCACGTGTACCAATCATACGTCATGTCCAATTTTTCAACACCCTCGAAATGTACCAAAACAATTTTATTGATATGAGCAGGTCTGGCGAATTTGTTCTTCAAAATAACGTTCACACGATGATTTGTGTCGTTTCGTGGCGTTGAAGTTCTGAAAAAAATTAATGTGCATTTTTATCTGACTAAAACCTACTCATTATCTGCACGAAGAGTTGGCGGCGGCAAAATCTTTGATGGAACCCGGAATGGCGCTAATTTGACTCGTATTCCATAACTCTTGACTGATTTCTGTTTTTCCACTTTCAAAAAATTTTGAAGAATACTGGTGTAACGTTCAAGATGATTTTCAGGAAGCAACAACAATTTTCCTGTCAATTCCTTTGTCTGAAATTCAATTTATTTTTTGCGAAGATTTTGATTATAAAACTAACAATTGAAGCAGGAATATGATTTTGCTTCACCCTCTGGCCACGTTCGATTTCCAGGAGTTCGAGTGGATGGAATGATACCGATTCTTTTTTGCGTTCGATTGCAAATGGCAAAAAATTGTATCTTAGTTTAATATTTTTTGTACGTAGAAAATATTCTTCAACGGTAACCATTTTCGTATCTCCGTCTTTGGTAAACGGGAACGTAATCCTGAAATTTTTTTTGAGAGAAAAATACTTCAAAATTACTTTAAAAACATTTTACACTTAAATAATTCTCATATTTGTACAATGAAATCTAGTGAAAGCTAAATTTTTTAAAACACTTGTTTTTCGAACTATTCTTTATCCTCGGTTTACCATCTCTCACTAACTATTATTTTTTGTGAATTTAAAAACAAAACCTACTTATCATGATCACGAAAGTCGAAATCCATTATATAGAAGAGGTTGAGTTTCCCCGAATTTAAATGTTTTGGTGATACCGCAACAGTTTTAAGAGGATCAAGTATTTTCCGCAAATCGCTTGATTTGATAGACTTGATTTGCTCAAGAATACGATAAACACCGTCCTCATTTGATGTATCGAAGTTACCATGACGTCCCAGGGAACCGCGGTTTCTTAAACTTTCTGTTTTTAATTTCACAAGCCATCAATCTTACTTAATCAATTTTGCCATCAATTTTAGAACACTTGATTCCTGATAGAAAGCAGAGCGGTGAACTGAAATAAATAAATCAAATGAAGTTCTATTTTGATATCATCTTACCGTCAATCACGACTACAAACGTCGGAGTTCCATCGGATCCGTTTAAAAGACGAATAGACTTTGTGAAACCCGTTTTTATTTCAATTCCTTCGTCGTCCATTTGGCAAGATTTGTCTTTGTTTGATCTATCATTAATGTAATCGCTCGTTCGGAGGAATGTAGAACTTCCAAATGTGAAAAAATCCCTGGAAAAACGAGTGTCCTTTGAAAAAATTCTTACTACCTTGTGTAAAGGTTCTGCGAAAGCGTGCATTCCAGAAAGCGAATCAATTGATCGCTGTTTAGCCGTTCATATGCTTGAGGTCCTCGAGCGATTATCTGAAAAATCGTACATATCCGATGCAATTTTTTCATCAAATGAGTTAAAAAAAAACCTTTGCTGCGATATCAGGTTTAACACGTTGAATCTTTATAATAATCTTTATGATTTCTCCTCTCGAAATTTGTTGTATTGCATGAAGTCTCTGAAAATGTATTTTAAGTAAAATGAACAAAATTTTTGAAAAATTACCGAAGGCTCAATATCAGTGGGAACCATTAGTTCTACACTTTCTTCGTTTCCGCCAAGATATTTTCCTTCTGAGCCATAGAATGTGGCTCCACCGTCAAAAATAAACTCATGATATTTCATATTAGAAAAGAGATCCGGTCGCTTTTCCGGCAAATGTTTCCAGATATTCATCAGGCCCCACAGACGCTTCACTCGAGAAATGCTGTAAAGATCCTGGTATAATTGTTTTAATTTTCTAGGACATACTCTCCGTATCCCTTCTTCTCGTCGTTTACCGATACCTGTTTTCCTTTTTTGTTTTCGATCAAGCTGAAATATTAGTTAATGTTTCTGTGTGTTCTACCCTTGAATTCTTACATGTCTAAATGATATTGTTCAATAATTGGACACAGATCCGAAATATCCAATGGAAACATATTGACGCGTACTATTTCATCCGGTTTAGTCAAAAAGCTATCTTTTGTCGACGATGCAGAGGCGAATATTTTTTTCTTTTCGGGGCCCTGCAAAAAAAATAATAATTTAATTAAAATAATTGTCTCACTTCTACAGAATCCTTTTGCCTTTTGGGAATACGGAACGTCTCTCTGAAAGAATTGACCCCACTGGATGGATTGGAGATGATTGGTGGTTTGTTGGCGGACGATGTCGCCGAATTTTTTTGGTTGTTTTGAGTAGACATATCACTAAGAATTGACCCAAGCAAATCGTTCGACATAAAATCTGAAAAATAAGTTAGAAAAAAAAAACGTTTATCACAAAACGCCGAATGAATTACAACGTTAACAGGCGGGGATATCTGGATCGCAAAATGATTTATATGTGACGATTGGAAACAATTTACAGCATTGCTCAACACCCTCCCCCCTCAAATCAAAATTGTTCCTCATTTTTAATATTAAAAAATAAAACGAAAAGAAGACCATTCACAATAAAACAAATATTGTAATATTAGAAAAAGAAGAGGCGTTTTCCAATAACGGCCTTTGGTGAGAAAAAATCAATATATGCAACAGAAAGGGCAACGCTAATGTGAAAAGAAGGCAACTACCCAGGCCGACTCCCTACGAAACAGTGAGACTCCTCCGCATGACCCATTGAGCGTTTATTCAGGCGAGGGGGTGTAAAGAGAGCCACACAAGATGGTGTATCGATTGGAGTCTGGTGTAAAACGTAATCAATAGAGCGATGATGAACAGTTTTTGGTTGCACCGAGAAGATATTGTGTATAGCGTGAGGAAGAGAGTGATGGTACGCGCAGTATCGTACATTACAATAATGTCTGCTCGGCAGAAAACTTTGACTAAAGATGACTAAGCATGCACGTAGTAAAATTAAAAAAATTGCATCCAATCTTGTTGCTAGCAACTTTCTAACTAAATCTAAATTACGGCTTGCTGTAATGAAAGTCGAGAAGCAAAAACGCTAAACAAAAATTTGTTGGGTTGATTTACTAGCGATAAACAACGAAAATGGAGAGAGTACAGAATGAAAATGCCTATTCGCAAGGAAATATCGTCTAGGCAAAATTTCGTGCGCTTTTAATTATTACCGAAGTTGCGTTCGTTCACCTAATTGATCAAGTGGCGCAAAAATATGCAGCAAAGGTGTCATAAAATGACAGATAACTATTGTTTTGACTATTCATTTTTTGGCCGTTCCCTGTTTGTCATAGGATAACTCATGAAGTACTTTATCTCAGATCCTATTGTTGATACCCAATCCTATTTCGGTATCGAACATTCCGATGATCATCTTCTTTGGAAAAGGTTTATAAGAAAAATTCATTTCATGTGAACATTGGGTGATTTTCAATTAGTGGTGATGAAGAAAACGAAAAGCTTAGTTAGCAGCTCGGCAGCACTGAATTCCTTATCTTCATGATATATATTACCACCTGTTGTAAAAACGACGATATCACTGATAATGTTTGATAATTCCCCGTGTAAGTTGATCTTCTGTCCACACTCAAATCGGAATTAAAGAATGCATAATATCAAATATGCAAAATTTTAAGATTACAGTTATGGTCTATAAACATTTCTAATCGTTTTTCCATGGATAAGTAGAAACAAACATTATAATTCGGTTTTAGTTAAGTTTATTTACGAATCGGAAAGCATCAGTGAGAGAAACAAAAATTAAAAAATTAAATGTTTGGTTAATATTAAAATGATGGCATAATTTCTGTAAACACCGAAGTTCTCCAGGGACCAAGATCCGTAAGCACGCATGTCCGCAAACAACAATTTCTGCAAACACCGAACACGAAAACTGATCAGTTTTCTAGCGTCATTCACCGTTAACCACAAAACCCCAAAATTTTTAGTTTTACAATGTGGTAAAATTATAATTTTCAATAACATTAAAAATTTAATTATTCAAGGATAAGATGGAAAAAAGCAAGGAGGAAAGATGTTTTATTATTTTTTCGAAGACACAACTTCTTGAGGTTTGCATGTGAAAAGTTTTCATTAGGACAATACATTTCGTTTTGAGTTTCGATTTGCACGCAATTTTTGCAGATTTTGTTGAATTCTTGGTTTTCCAGTACACTTTTTAAAGCAATAAAGATAGTTTTGGCATTACATTAGTACATTAAAAAGTTAAAATAAGACATTAACACATAAACATTTTTTCCAGGATGTTATCGCTATTAAAAATTTCAACGTGGATTGTGTTCATTGCCCATGTAGTATATAACATCAGAATTGTAATAACCCATTATATTTCGATGAATATACTGCAAATGAAGTACCAGAACCTAAAGCAATAAAATTTTTTTAATTTTTCAGTTAAATTGGACCTGCACGCGGTAGTGATCGTGATAGCCCCGTTGGCAACAGCTGCGGAACGCATACAACGTTTGCCAAAAATGGTGACTATTTGGCCAACGCAGCAAATCATGAGGACGACGTTCGCGAAACTCGCACTTAAATAATGTTTTATAGTATTTAATAGATAAAGAAAATAATTACAAAATCGTGGTAAATCGCGTCAATTTCTCTATCCATTGTGCGCCAAAACGGCTGAAAATTTTAATAAACACGTGACATAAATAAAATCTTACCGCGCATTGCTCCTCATCATTTTCCATATTTTCTGGATTGTTATTCATTTTATGAATCGAGAAATGAGTAATATTTAAGCAAATTTTGTGATGAACACTTTCAGTTTACTGGCATTTTTTAAAATACCCTGGTGTATTGTCACCTTGGAAACAATATGAAACAATAATTAGACTGTTTTCGTTTCCAAACACTTATCGAATTGGAAGAATATTGAATGTTCAGGACAGAAACAAAGTGTCTGATGATTAATAATGATCATAAGCTTCGCGAAATGTAAGACTGCATTGCAAATAACTGAGGCGTTCTTGATATCAAAGATTTATTGATGCGGATACTATTTTCCGAACTGATGAATCACGACAATTTTATTCAGTCATTAACTAAAAACCTAAAAGGAAGAAATCATAACAACATTTGCGTTTGGCGTGTAAGATCTGGAACAGGTTTTCAGTAAATAATTATAAAATATTGGCAAATAATTACCTTGACATTCCCATGTTTATCAAACCCGCTATGACAAGTAAATTCTGCTCTCTTATTGTACCAATATTCTTTTTTAATTGGCAGACGAGTTCCGTGGAATGACTTGATTCCACAATTTTTTGTTTTTTTATTGAATTTAAATCTACTAAATAGGCGCCCAATCGAACATCTGTTTATTTAAATTCAAAACTACTATATAATGATGATGACGCTCTGTTAGTATAATACAGTGCTCCGCATAACTATATACCCACCCAAATTTCGGCGAATAACTCGAAAACACGAATACCTCCAGAAATGGTTTCAATTCGAAAAATATGCGCGTTTATTATTAGTTTCAGGTCACATTCATAAAATTCAACAAAAAATACCAATTAAAAAAATTTCGTCATTTTCCCGAAAAAGTGGAAAACCTTTTTCCACAAAACTATATACCCACTACATTTTTTTCTTTTTTTTTTCAATTTTTTTCGTATTTTCGAATTTTTTTTTTGCAATTTTACAGTTCTTAAGTCATTCCTCGTGAAAAGCCGCCCGCCGACTTTGAAAAGTGAAATTGAAACAAAGCTGGCTCAAGTTCTTTGTTATCGACAGATTGGGAATGAACTGGGACGCACTCATAATGTTACTAGCTGATATGCTAAAAATCGTCATGGTGTGTACGGCAATCAGCTCGCATGGGAGAGTCAAGTTGTGCTTCGTTTCGCCGAAATTAAGTGGCGCTGACTACCGATAAGTCATAAGCCGTGGTCTGTTGCCATTTTGGTGTCGAAATCGGTACACAAATTACTCTTTCATACAAGATGGCGCCCCTTGTCATCGTGCTCGCCACACTATCCAGTAGATACGCAACCGTAGAATCCCAGTTCTCGACTGGCCAGCCTGTTATCCAGACATAAACCCCATCGAAAATGTTTGGGATTTATGATGAAGAAAATTTACGATGGCATCAAGTCTTTTCGTTTGATTTCGGATCTCAAAAGGCAATCGTGGAAGCCTAGAAACCTGTCGATCAACAGCTTCTTGACAACCTTTTATTATCAATGAACTGTCGAATTTTTGACGTAAAACGACTCAATGGAGGTCCAGTTAATTATTAAATGTTCATTTTCTTTCAAATTTTAATTTTCGATCCCTTTTTCTGGGTTTTTTTTAATCAAGTGGGTATATAGTTTTGTAAAAAAATTTTCTCCACTTTTTCGTAAAAATGACGAAATTTTTTAAATTGTAATTTTTTGTTGAGCATATTTTTCTAATTGTAACCATTTCTGAATCTATTCGTGTTTTCGAGTTATTCGACAAAATTAGGGTGGGTATATAGTTATATGGAGCACTGTATTATTTTATGTAACAAAGGATATTCTGAAATTTCAAACTACTTTTCATCGATATTTTAATTATGAGTGCTCAAAATCGAAAATGAAACCAGTATGTTTTTTGAAAGACCATTTCAAGAAAAAATATAACATTCGCATTATGTTGTTTCATGATATCTTCAAACAAACCTTTTTTATACTAAAAGCTCGTTGTACAAATCTTTTTCCCCCATTAAAGCAAGTAATTTAATGAAGCTTTTAGAGAACTATGCTCCATAATGCACTTGAACCCATATGTAAAATATATAGAATGTTATTAATTTATTGTCTATTAAAAAAAGTATTTAAAAACAAAGGAATTTAGAAGCATGCATAATGACCAGTTTTCAGGTTCCATTGTTGATTTGCTCGCTGATCTGCTCAATTTCGTGAACGCATGAGCCAAGATTGACAAGAAGTGTCATGTTATACTTGGTCTATAACGGGTTTTGTGTTTTTATTAAATTATATTATAATATAACTTACATAAAACTCGTCGAATGGTATGGGGTTTGTGATTTGCTCCAAGAATGTAGAATTAATGCATTGAAGACGGAAAAGAATACCGTTAAGGGCTTGATAATGCGAGACATTCCCAAACTTCTGACAGCAACCCTGAAATTTAAAAGCAAAATTCAGCAATATTGCAATAACATTGACTTACGACTCGAAAGCTACACGCCATAATATGTGGATAGTACTGATTCCAAACGGCCAAGAATTTCTCCTGGTCCGACATGTCGTAAGTGAAAATTGGAGTATTCTCCATCTTAAATCTTAATATATTTATGGAAAATTGATGATGCAAGATATTTGAAAAAAAAACGGAAAACTATTTTTAATTGATTATTTTCCCCTAAAAATCAGAAGTTTACTTATGTTACAAGCATGTAAAATTGAAATATATATTGCAATATTCGAAAAATCAGTAATGTAAACAAATGATTGAATACGACCGATAGACTTTACTGTTTCGCAGACAATTGTATCGCTGATGCACCACATCGGCATAAATGTTGTGGGAGGAGTTTGTGCTTGCCGGTTTGACCCGACGATGTTCATCATCCCTATCAGAGTGACGTTCGTTGAATATAAACAGAAAGAGAGCTTGTAATCAGAAATATAATACATAAACTAAAAAAACGCAATTGCATTACACTAACTGATAGTTTTAAGAGCATTTTCAATAATATTAAGAAAAGCAAATTACATACCAAGAACCTGATCAAATGAACCTTTGTCGTACTTATAAAACAGTTAACTTGCATATTGGGTGGTAACATTTAGTAAAACTCGAATATCCTATAAAGCACCAGTGATGTTGAAAAGAACAGGACACCTGCCAAACGGCTTGTCTGTCCATTACTTACATGGTTCAGGACCATGCAGCTGCCGGTTCAATAACGTTTCAAAACAAAATTACTTCCATAATAATATTATTAAGGATTCGGATGATTTCAGTAGTCATATCGAGATTAAAAAAAAATAGGTAATAAAAATCAGTTTCCGTCGATTTTCTTGGAGTTAGTTACCACTTTCGAAATTTTCCCTTGTTTATTTCTAATTGAAATATGAACGAAAAACACTGCCCAGTATTTATTACATACGTCACCCTTTATTACTAGATCATCAATCGTTTATTCTAAGTATAACATTTTCAATGGTTTACTTCGTCTCCTTCTTGGTTTTCCTGCTGAACGCGACGGTTAAATTCGTCATTTGCACGGATATTCATCGAGACGATTGCATAGAATTCAGTTTGCTGGCTCAACTTCCATAAGTTTTCTTCGGCCAGCTCCAAGAATTTCTAAAATAATTCATACAATATTATTTTCTCTAAAATCATTCCACCGTGCATTGCGCGTGCTCTGCTGCTGAAAAGCAACAGTTTCCAAATCTCTCTATCAAAAACGTGCAATGATTGATGAGTGTTTTGGCGTCATCCTCGACGACTCGGCTTTCCCCAATTTTGATAATGTCCTTTAAAAATGTATTTTGTTACATAGTTTTTTTGTTCTCGAATGCCCTACCAATGCCTCGTGGATAAATTTGATGCGATTAAGAACATCCACCCAGAAAACCTGAAAATAATTTAATCGTTTTCTCGATTTTCCTGACATCTTACCACGTGGTCACCCATTGTGAGATGAAGCTGGGATATCTAAAAGATAAGAAAATGAAAAACAATTATGTATGTAAATGCGTTCTATTATTTTATATTGAAAAAAAATCAAATAAAAGGGGAAACATTCTTCAAAAATATTTACAGAAATCTTTCACTGTATATGGTCGCAAAATCGCTTGACACCTCGAAAATGGAAAACAAAGACCGTTTTTTAATCTTAACTACAAAAATTAAACGTTTCTGGCAGCACAGTATTTGACGAAATATTAATGAATATATTGAACTTTTATAGTAAATTTGTAAAAAAAGTTTCTGATTAAATTTTTTCTAGTCACTTCAAAATTTCGATCTTGTGAAATATGTGAAATCTGTGATATATAGCAAAAACTTTTGTTAATGATTGTTGAAAAAAATTTCATTTCGATTTCAAAACTAACTTAGTAACAATTAAGAAGTTCACTATTTATACGGTATTGGAACCGAAAAATAAAAAAAAAAAGAATTTTATAAATTTTTATTATATAACTTACATGATCCGCAATGTATTTGAACTTGCGCGTCAGTTTCCAGAAAATTTTCGATGTGACGGAATATGAATAGCGATTGTTACGGAATGAAAAAGAAAAATACAACTGCCAACTTTTTTTTGAAAATAAAAGGCGCGCGTTTTTGCTTGCGCAACGAATTGGCAAGCGCCGCCCAATTTTACAAAGAATAGACAAATGTCACAAAGATACAAAGTGTCGAGAGCAATTTTGATTTTCTTGGTGATGTTTTTATAAACAAAGACGGGCGGACAAAATTGACTCACAACAAGTTGGAAATATATATTTCTACTCCAAAATTTTATAATGAGCTGTTTATTCGACAAACTTGTACAAAAATAGAGCATTGTGTTATTATTGTGGACGTCGACGCACATATCCTCTTTGTGACAGCTCGCGAATAATTCTCATATAAATATTTCGGGCGCCGACCATTTCGTGCTAAAATTAATGAACCGATTTTATGCAATCAATAGGCAGAAAACCTCGATTGTTTCCTGATCAAGAGTTTGTGATAGATATCGTTGGTGGTATTGATGAAAGCGCTGTAGTAGCTCGTCAATCTCCGCAAACCAAGGATTTTCCTGGTTAAGTCCTTGATCGTACTGAAATTTAATGAAACAAATGGCATAACACACAATATACAATACCGCTTGTTGAAGATAGTCGTGAATGTGAAAGCGCATTTCGTTCCAGTCGCGCTGAAATGAAAAATTGAGCAAAACATTAATGACATGGAAAAAATGCACATACTTGAATCGGGTCCGTCATTTACGCTGCGTTATTCTGAAAGCAATTGAGTGAAAAATAAAAATAAATAAAAACTGTTATGAAATTATACAATAATGGATATGTTGCAAAAAAACGTGAGATTATGAGGTTTGAGTACACACGCTGCCCAATTACTCTGCACACGCACCTGCGGAGGGTCCTCACGTGAAAACAGAAATGTGTTGCCCTTCGATATAATGCAAATGGCTACTACCTTGACTATGAGGATTAACAGATTAACTCCCGAGCTGCCCAATCGTTATCCAAAATGTACCCCAAACACCATTAGTTAATTAGTATACAACGTAAATTTTGGAGTCATTTTACCTATTCTATTTTGTTCCCATTCAAAGCAGGGGATATATATTTAATAAATATATGAAACTTGTGGCAACTTCCTCCAGTCAATTAAAAAATGAGCCTTAGCAAAAAATAAGAAAATTCACAGAAAAAATCATCTGTAAAATTTTTAAACGGCAACACACATTCTGCATAACAATACACGTGACACTTCACAAAGTAAATCGATGATTTTTTTTTGACTAGACTCGAATGCAAATTATGGGAAACTGTTGTACGGAGCGAGACACGTGTTGGCTTCTTGTGATTGTTGTGATATATCGATTGTTTAATAATTTATCACAAAAACACTGACAACACTAATTAGTCCTGGTGGCCACTGTACTCGAACCGTTTCAGCTTCATTCCAGGACGGTAGTTCTGGGCTTTCTCGTATTCGATGATTATTTCATCGTGGAGATCAATTGCTTCCTCGTATTCATCTTGAATCTGCTCGAACGTGTGTGTCTTATTATCCGAAAAGTTGCTGCTAAGTTCCATGAAGCGTTTCATTAATACTTGAATGATATATAGTAGGGCGCAGTGCCTTTCCAAGCTGATGTCGTACTTCTCCATCTGAATTTTTCTGTTTTTTTTATTAGCTTTGAAAACCAACCATGAGGTCAAGCCCGACGTTAAGACTGTGTCGGAGTCTCTTCCAGCGATCCTGAAAATATCAATTATTTTCTATTGAAAAAACCACCAGCTGAACCTCGTAGTCCTTCCAAACACGCTCTTCAACGGGTTCTGGCTCTTCCCAAATAGTATAAAGATGGCGGTAGCGTGACATCACCGAAAAAACCAAATACAAAAAAGACAACGATAACAACAACGGCCAAAATGAACAAAATGTTTCTGATAATGTATTTTAATAGTGAGACGCTGCGTCTCTTGCCCAGTGGTCTTCCTGATCGTTTGCAACGTCGCAATACATGCTTCGAACAATAGTATTTCCGGCCATGGGAAAGGCGAATATGAATGAATTGTGAACAGGTGAGCAAATTTTTTAATGGTAACAGGGAACGCATTTGATCACCAATTTCCGAATCAAGTTAGTTTTATCTTCGAAATCCATTGTATGTATACTTAATGAAAAGGACAAAATGACAAGTGAAAATCAGCTTATTTCGAGGAAAAAAAGAACTAAATGACAAATGATTCAAGCGCAGAGTTGTAATTGACAATGCCTTTTTTACGATATAGCCAGATGAAAGACAGTTGCAAAGATAAAAAATCAATTTAAAATTAAGAGGCATCTGCTTCAATTGGACCCTCGTCAGTAATGGAAAAATTCGACCCACATGTGGGCATTTATAGGAGGCACGGCGGTCAGTGAAGAAAAATATTTTTTGGTCTGTCCTCTTTATTCGCAGTGCTATTTCGCACTGACACGGTCTAACCGGAGGGCTCAGCACCGTTCATGAATCATTGGCACATCTTCTAGACAAATGTTGTGAAATACGTCTTCTGTAGACATTTATGACCACCCCAGTATAAATAAAAGCTGGCATATCAAACTAGTAAGTCACTCTGTGGCGCCGCCTTTTTGCAATTATTTTCTTTACCGTATTTTTCCTACCGCCCGTTTTTGTTGACATTGTCCCCGTGTTCCCATATATGGTGCATTTTTTGGTGATTGTAAATGCTTGCCGCTTGCGAAAATCATGAGAAATCGGTAGTAAAAATGATGTCGCTCATTTTGACCAGTACCAAAAGATGTGCATGAAAGGCTGACCAGAGGCGAACACTTTATGAGTGAAAAATAAACTTAGGATAAGACTCAAAAAATAATATTTTTTCAATGAAATATAAACGCAATATTTCTTCATATAACTAAAATTTATTTTTTATGTGCACATTTATGAAAAGAAATTTTTAAATGCCATTATTGCAATACAGTTCGGTGCGTTTCCGCGGCTATCAGAATTTTTTTGCTGCAGGACCTTGTAGTTAATCCAGAGGTATTTAACCAAGAATATGGCTTACGTAGATTCATGGGGAATGTATCCCCCCGGTTTGGAATTTCTGAGCAGCAAAAAAGAACCGTTCGATGAGATTTCGGTAGTTTCCATCTACTTCATCATGGTATTGCAAATCAATTTCATCATGCTATTCCTCGGTTTCTATCAAAATATTATCAGGGTGATGTTGATGGTGGTCGCCCTGACGTTTCGTTCCGACCAACTTTTTTTAAAATCCGAAGCTTGCGTAACAAGGCAAGTTTCAACTACGATTTGTACAAGACTTCGCGTAGGCAAGGAAAACCTTCCAAACCAAATTTTTTGGTAAGCATTTGCTTAAACTATTTTTCCTTGTTTGTTTTTTTTTAAGAAGAAGTCCGAAGAATACCTTAAAGTTCTTTTCGAAATCGAAAAAAAACATTATCGCCGTGAAGCCCGAAGTTGTCAAAACCGACAGGCCGCCTATTATTGCATTTGAAAATTCCGATGAAGATGAAGACTTCGACTAATTTGATACATATTCATTTTAATGTGATCCAGTGTTCTTGTGCCATTGTAATGAATGCTTCAATTTCTGTATTGTTTCATGCTCCCTTCTCCGTTTAACATCTCATTTTGTCAAAATGAAAACTCAATGTATTACCAAAACAAAATGTGCCCAAAATAGGCGGAGCTTGCGCCAAATTGCGGCGTCGGCGACTAAACTGTCAACGAGAGTGACTTGCACTCTGTGTGTCTCACCGCCTGCACTAACCGTGACTCAAAGGGGTCTACGGTAGGGACGGGTCGCGTGCGTCAGCAATAGTAACATTTCAAATATGATGGAATTTTGAGAGACCCGCGGAAACCGTCGAAGTTCGCAACTGCAAGACGAACAAAACCATCGTCATTCTTCGGAAGTGGCAAAGAACAAAAATTGTGGGAAAACAGGAGAGTCCAGAGTAGGGTACCCATCGTTGGTGACAAACAGCGAAAAAATCAGAGGCGCGGGAATATTCGAGTGTTGGCATTGTGCCAATAATCTTGTCATCAACAAGGAAGCGCATACGGAAATATGTGCGCTCGATTTTGGGGATCAGCAAGTTGAAAGCTAAATAAAATATTTTTGGAAATAACCTTAAAAACAGGTCCTTTGAAATAATTCAATTAGAAATTTTTTCATGTCGATTTCGCCAGACCTCACTATTACCGTACCGATAATGTTATTGCGTTTTGTGCAATCTCATTTACACACGTCAGGTCATTCGTTTTCAATAAAAATCAAGGTAGCTGATTAAGTTATTTTGTTTTGATATATTCAAAATCAAATTCTAGTGATTCCATTTCATCCCATTGTCCTTATCCTCTTTCTTGAATAAATTATTCAAAATCACCTTTTAACAAACAACAACAACAATTTATTCACTTTTAATGAAGCAATTCAATCTGACGATCGATAATGTCCACCATCGTCTGAAGCATATCTGCTGCATAAGTTTTGATAATCTCATAATTCACCTGAAAATATGTATCATGTAACTATAAGAAATAAAATTATGGTTTACCAAATCAGTGACGTCGCACAGTCTGTAGATCTCACTTTGAAGAATGTAGAAGTTTCTGACCATATTGAACCAGGTAACAATGTCGTTTACCGACCAATTCTCATTTTCGGACATTCTTCGCTCCTGCAATTTTGAAAATTCAAATTTAAATTTTTTGGCTTGAGAAATCAATACCAAACTTGCTTTCATGGAAGCGAATGATGTGATGACTTCTGGCCAATTGATTCCAGGGGGAACCATTTGCCTGGAAATGATAAAATCGTCGGAAAGAACAAAAAAGAAGGTATCAAAAAAGATCTACGAAACCAAAGGCTCGTGAATCTGCAAAACGACGCTGCTAGACGCTGGCGAAACGCAGACACCACGACGAATGAGCGCGAATATTCGAAATGAAAAGAACATTGGCATGTTGCCGCATTTTGGCAAAAACATTCTCTGCGCACAATACAGCCTGCAGACAATATGAGATCGCGAGCTCATAAGTTTGTCGTGACCTGCATTATGGAACAAATGAAAGCAGACATATGGTAATCGTCTGTTGCAGTGAAAGGGTCAGAATATGACGTGTTTCTACAGATGGCTTGTCAGAATAGTTGTGATCATATTGCATAGACGAGGGAATAGCGATTGCACATGAAATGATATACTCGCGTTTAAGGTTATTATCGTTTATTTTATAGACGAACAAGGGGAGAAAATGTTTCCATGATTGCCTAATGGTCCAACAATTCGTTTTCGTCAATCAAATTTTGGATTTCGTCAATAATACGGATCAGCTCATCAGCGCATTCACGAATGTTTTCCTGGAATACAAACTGAATATGTGAACGCACGCAGTTCAAATTTTTACCGGATTGTTAGGGCTAAGAGATCCAAGCGCGTTAGTGAATTGATCACATATATCAAAAATCATTCTATCCTGTCTTGGATTTTCCTGAGATAAACAGAAGGACTGAAATTGGAAATTTGGAAAAACAAAATGTTATGTTCAATCTTACAAAGCGTTCGCGACATCGATCGATTAATGGTTCAAGCGCCTCCCAAGAATAATAGCGTTCTTCACGTTCGGCTTGCTGCATTACTAAAAAACCTATATAACTGGTTGAATGTAGAATTAATACAGACAGAATAGAAATTTGGAGGCAATGTTTCCATATTATGTTGTTTTTAAATATGAAGTTTTCTTTTTCAATATTTAAGTTTATTTAAATTTCATTTAGGCTTAAACGATGAACCTTTAGTTATTCGGGCTTTTTTATATTCAGGCAACTGTGTTTGATGTCCATTTGCCTTATTAGTTATGCAATTAGTTTTGTGAAAATTATTTTTAAGATTTAAAAAGATTTCGTTTATTTGCTTACTCGAAGTTATAATATCGCATAAAACTATAAATACAACAAATCGCGCATCGTATGCTGAACCAAATTTGAAAACAGCTAATTATCCGATTTCGAAGCGTGTCGCTTATAATAAATATTTGTAAATCAATTGTATAGAAAAAAAGAAAAACAGAGGCGGAAAAATGAGTAGAGTGGAATAAACGAGAACAAGATTTTAAATATCTTGGAAATCACGCAATGTCTTAAATTCTCTCAATCTCTTATTTAACGCCTTTCACATGAAAATAAGTTTTTATCTGCATTTCAAAAACAAAACCGCTCTCTTAAATTGAGGAAAATGTTTGTACACCAGCAAATAACTCCTTTTATGAATTTCTCTTGGATTCCAGTGAAAATTTCAAATGAGACTACTGGTGTTAAATAATATAATATGTATATATACAACCAACCAAGAAATGAGCGCAATTTCTCTTTTGAAAGAGCAAATGCTGAGAATAAGCAGGCAGACAAGATTTGGTACGCAAGAAAAATGGAATTAGCGGAAATGAATGTCGCTTCGAATCCTCTAATCTAAAATAATACACCATTTCCATTCAAATCTATGTGCTTGAATCAAAAATCCATAATACGTCGTCTCTTCATTCAACCCCTTTTCACGAACGTTAAAAAAATCAAAGCGAATTTGACAAAATTTATTTGATAAATTGAATATTTGTCAGTTATCAACTTCCAGTAGATCCGTCCGTTTCCGTGTAGCCGATCTTTGGAAGAGTGTCAATAATTTGCTCAATCTGCACACGAAGACGCATGATTTCGAGAGCGAGAGTTCTCATGATATGCTGGAATTCATCACTGTGGTTAAGACGTTTATTTTGCGTTTCTTACGGCTCCTTCAGCGAAAAAAACAGGTTTAAATTGCAAGTCGTTCAGCTTTGTGCCGAGTTCTCCCAGTTCCCTTTTAATGACAGGCATCTCTTGATTAGGAGCTCCTGCCATACGCACGTAGCAGTAAAACTGAAAAGTATTAATCCAATTAGTTTGAATGATTCGTAGAGTTGTTTACATAGCGAAGCTCACATATATTCATGTCATTGATGATTTTGTGGTAGAACTCAGGATAGATGCGAGGAACCTCGTCCATTTCTGAAATTGTTAAATTTACATAAGATTGGAAATGTTGAAGTGCAGGGAAAGAAAATAAATGCAATTACAAATTACAAAATAAAACGGTGTACTGATATGCATTACATATAATACAAGTGGCGAACATGCAAAAAAATGGTGCACTGTTGTTCGTTTGCCGGCATCAGCACGCACAGACACAACATTCTGAAGGGGCGTGCCGCGATAGTGCTAAGCTCTACGTGCCAAACGTTATGCAATCACTACAAAAGATCGCAATAGAGCGACTTTGATCGTCCTTTGAAAATAGTGTGTAAATTGATGAGATGGGAAAGACAACATACAATTTTTATTACCAACCCATATTTGTGAAGATATACGGTACCAAATATAGTTGGATGAATAGCGAGCCCGCCACATTTGCCGTTGATGTTCTAAGAAACCGGCAAAGAAAAACATTATCTTGAATGTATTGATGATAAAATATCTGAAAAATTCAAAACTGTAATATTATTGTTTGCCGAATAAAAGGGATGGCGTAGGTGATGGAAAAATTTAGCACGGAAAGTGATTTTTGGTGACTTCTGCATAAATATCACCTTTCGTTGGTCGCAATAGCCCTCTTTTCAAAACTGGCTTGCATTAACAATTTTCATCTGCGGATTGATGAATTTAGATTATTCAAAGTCGTTTTTAATTTACAAGTCCGTTTAAAATGTTAGATTGTCCAATAATACGAATATTATATTAACCCCAGTTCTTAAATTACGTTTTATATTATTAATTTTTCTCTATATCTTAAACCATATTGTGTTTATTGGGAATAGAGAAATTTTTTCATTGATGTCTTCTTTTGCGCTGAGTTGCGAATTGTTCACCGATTGTCGGCAAGAACTCGTATAATAAATCCGCAGACAATGATGACAATAATTTTTGCTTTGATATTAGAATGTCATAGCATCTGGTAAGAAACTACTTTTATAATCACACTGTGTTTATTAGAAATGCGTATCTGGATCTGACAGTTTTCTTGAATGAGGGACTTTTTTTCAAAATATCTTCAACATAGAGTTTTAAGACTAGACAGACCTAAGTAATTATCATAAACATAGTAAAAGAAAATATTTTTCATAGTGGGCTTAGTTTGGTGTGATCTGGTCAGTTCAACGTTATATATATACATATATGCAAGACATAGTTTTTATTCTCCACAATGTATAATATAATTAAAAATACTTTCTAATTCGGAGAACGCGTGATATGTAAATTTCTCTTCGAGAAAAAAATGTGTCATACTGATAAGAGCGCACAAAATGAGTTTCAGTTTTTTGCGAGGTGCTATTGAAACATTTCGTCGTTTCTCACACCAATCTTTGCTGAAATATACAATTTTTTTTCGTGAAACTTCCATTAGCACAACAATGAAATCGTGCAAAATATTGAAAAAACGAAGCGTGGAAAATGTCAGTAAAGTAACAATTTTGAAATGTAAACACTTAAAAATTCAAATTTCAATATAGTTTACGCAATTGAAATAACAAAGAGTTCAAGAAAATGAATAACTAAGGTTGTTGCAACAAATGAGACAATCATGTCAACGAATGATTGATAAAACAAGTGAAATAAGTAGTTTGATAGTCAACAAACCTGCCCTTGAATGTGACTATGATAGCATGGCAAAAAAACTAAAACAAATATATAAAGCCTTAGTTACAAAAAGGTCACTAAAGCAACTAGTCAATTAAATTATACATATATATATATATGTGTGTATTGCTAGATTATGTTGGAGAAAGAAAAAATAAAGCCTTAATTAATAATAGCGGTCGAAAATCAGAGTGATGAAGTTGTGAGGGGTTGACGGGGTTCTGGCACGGCGTTCTATTCTGATCAATGGACCAACCAAGCTGGTGAGGTGATCTGTCATTAAATCCTGGTCAAAGCGCTTGGTGCGTACTTTCAAAGATATTGCCTTTGCCTGAAATTCGATGTTTCATATCAATGAAAAATATTTTTTTGAAATATACCCGCAACTCATCCCAAAATCGTATTTAACGATGCGCAGTGATTGATTGCAAAAAGATTTGAGACCATTGCGTATAAATTTTGCGGTATTCTATGAGTAACCGGCTATGCTCAGGTCGTCGTAAATTTTCAAGAACCTTAAAATTAAATATTTAATGTTTTGTCTGAAAGAATTTAAATCTATTTCTTGAGAAAAACTTCTTCTTACCATACAGTTTGACAGTTGTCTTATATATGCATTCACTGCTTGTATAATTCTGCTCACAGATTCTCTACGAGTTATGGTCATTCTTGTAACCGAAATTGTAAAACACGGTAAAGTAAAGACGACGAGAAGCGACTGGCACGATGAATCAAGAATGTGCTGTGTGTCAAAGAGGCATGACTATAAACCGCGGGAAAATGTTTTAAATTTGAAAAAAACCACTTCTGTCTGTCCCAACATAAATAACCAATGAGAACAAATAAAATCGCCATGTGCGAAATTTGTCATCTGCGTTCCATTTGTTTAATATTCAGTAGATTTTAGGTGTCTGGTCATGAAGTTCAGCCAGATGAAACAACTCCATCCTGAAATAGAGAAATTTGAAAAATGGGTGAAAAGGTGCGTTAGCGGTAACTATTATACTACTACTCAAAAAATTATAACCATATAATGAGAATAGCAATTATTAGAAGTGCAAGACTCACACCTTCAAATTTTTTAAATTGCATTTTTCGAACGAACTATCATTTCGATTCTATTTATGCTTTTTTTTATTTTTTAGTTTTTCCTATTTCTTTAGCCTGTGAACATTCATCGAGAAGTCGTAAACAATCTGAACCCTTTTATTTTTTATATCAGCTTATTTTGTTATAACGAGATTCTGCTTAAAGCATTAATTATTAAAAATTCCTTTTAGGAGAACAAGAAAAATTAAACATAAAACTGTAAAAATAATCCATCTTATATTTTATAAAATTTCGCTGAAGCGCAGCTGATTTTTGATCCATAACATTATAATTAAACTATGCTCCAAGTAACTGATTATTCATTGTGCACTTTATAATTAGCTTCGTCATTATAGCTTACAAAATGTGTTTTATGAGAATGAAACTCATTCATAACATTCTGCTTATTTTCAAGAAAATTAGTTTTTTTTTTTAGGTTTTCGCAATTTTTCTTCAAAAATGAGTGGCAGCGTTTCTGAAATCGACGTAAGTGCTTTTAGAAATCAATAGCAAATGCTGTGAAAATATCAGGCTCTCATGAATGAAATTGAGCAATGCATCGAGGATGTCGAATTTTTATTTGTAAGCGGTTCATTAATTTATATATCAATATATTAATATTTCAAGGGTATGGACGCTATGTTGCACTGCAGTATGCGCGATGTGCTGTCTTCGAAAGCAGGTGATATAGCCTCGGAGTTTGCATCCAACAAATTCTTCTACAGGATTGGGCGTTTGCCATGTTGGAAATTATTGGTGAAATATTAAACATAGAATTCATAATCAAATTGATTTCAGCCAAGGCTGAAAGTACTCAAAAAGGATTTGGCATTTTTAATCAATGCAATTTCAAAAGCGTCCAATGTGGTTATCAACGACGAAGACGATAATTGCACACTATGATCATAATTCTATTTTCTGTTTTTTTTTTTCAATAAATTTTAACAGAAAATGATATAAATATTTGAAATAAATAAGCTTTCATTTCTGTCGACAAGAGTTACGCAAATACATTTCGGTTAGTTATCTGCTCTGCTTAATTCTGTACTGCGTAAGAGTTTGGTAATTTCTCACCAGTGCTGGGCACAAGTCAATTAAGCAGTATTATCTGCAATTCGATCGGTATGGATTATACTTTTTTCAATTTCCTAATTAGGTGATGCCGAAAAATAATAAGAGAATTTTCTACTCTTTCCTTTTTCTCATGGCCGAATCGCTCAATCATGTGTATTCACATATTGACGAAATTATTGCGAAGCGAAAATATGAAAAGTTTTAAAGCGAATGATTTCACAAATACATATGTAAGTCCCCATGAATTTATATTTTCGACCCAAGAATCATTTTCCAATAAACCTTCAGTATGAGATACAAATGGATTAAATCACATGAAACAAGTAAAACATTTTAATTTTCTCACAACAATGATACATAGAATCAAATTAACGGCTGGAACGTAGAAAGAGACACCTGCAACCTAGAGTGACCTGAACTGGATAATCTCATAATTGCTAGTGCGGTTTTTTGACTTCCTGTTGTCATCTGTGTTACTTATATATCACAAAAGCTTAGAGCGTCTCAATCTTTTTGGTGATAGAGCGTTTGAAATGAAAAAAACACAAAGAAGTCACAAATCTTGACATCAATTTGGGGTCATTCTGTAGCTGATACTTTTTCAAAATGTTGGTGATTTTAATACATACATTGAAGTCAAAAATGTTTTTTTCGATTCTATTAAAATTTTTCTTTTTTGAAATTATTAGGTAATAATATTTAATAGCTCCAGATGTTTTTCCTGGCTGACCTAAGCAGCTAGCAGCCTTAATGTACTAGTTGTTAAACAAATGGAACGCAGATGACAAATTTCGCACATGGCGATTTTATTTGTTCTCATTGGTTATTTATGTTGGGACAGACAGAAGTGGTTTTTTTCAAATTTAAAACATTTTCCCGCGGTTTATAGTCATGCCTCTTTGACACACAGCACATTCTTGATTCATCGTGCCAGTCGCTTCTCGTCGTCTTTACTTTACCGTGTTTTACAATTTCGGTTACAAGAATGACCATAACTCGTAGAGAATCTGTGAGCAGAATTATACAAGCAGTGAATGCATATATAAGACAACTGTCAAACTGTATGGTAAGAAGAAGTTTTTCTCAAGAAATAGATTTAAATTCTTTCAGACAAAACATTAAATATTTAATTTTAAGGTTCTTGAAAATTTACGACGACCTGAGCATAGCCGGTTACTCATAGAATACCGCAAAATTTATACGCAATGGTCTCAAATCTTTTTGCAATCAATCACTGCGCATCGTTAAATACGATTTTGGGATGAGTTGCGGGTATATTTCAAAAAAATATTTTTCATTGATATGAAACATCGAATTTCAGGCAAAGGCAATATCTTTGAAAGTACGCACCAAGCGCTTTGACCAGGATTTAATGACAGATCACCTCACCAGCTTGGTTGGTCCATTGATCAGAATAGAACGCCGTGCCAGAACCCCGTCAACCCCTCACAACTTCATCACTCTGATTTTCGACCGCTATTATTAATTAAGGCTTTATTTTTTCTTTCTCCAACATAATCTAGCAATACACACATATATATATATATGTATAATTTAATTGACTAGTTGCTTTAGTGACCTTTTTGTAACTAAGGCTTTATATATTTGTTTTAGTTTTTTTGCCATGCTATCATAGTCACATTCAAGGGCAGGTTTGTTGACTATCAAACTACTTATTTCACTTGTTTTATCAATCATTCGTTGACATGATTGTCTCATTTGTTGCAACAACCTTAGTTATTCATTTTCTTGAACTCTTTGTTATTTCAATTGCGTAAACTATATTGAAATTTGAATTTTTAAGTGTTTACATTTCAAAATTGTTACTTTACTGACATTTTCCACGCTTCGTTTTTTCAATATTTTGCACGATTTCATTGTTGTGCTAATGGAAGTTTCACGAAAAAAAATTGTATATTTCAGCAAAGATTGGTGTGAGAAACGACGAAATGTTTCAATAGCACCTCGCAAAAAACTGAAACTCAGTTTGTGCGCTCTTATCAGTATGACACATTTTTTTCTCGAAGAGAAATTTACATATCACGCGTTCTCTTAGCAAGTATTTTTAATTATATTATACATTGTGGAGAATAAAAACTATGATTTGCATACATTTACTTTGCATACTTATATGTATGACAGGAAAGTCAGGAATTGCTTTTTCTAACACTAGAATGTATTTTTGATGTTGAACTACATACTAATTGCGTACATTCTCTTACATTTCTACAAATGATTGCAAATTTGTATTTAAATTGAATCGAAACAATTGTTTCAATTTTAACTTTTCTTCTCTTTATCATCTCATCAATAATTTTCCATTTTTTTTTTAGTTTGATAAACAAATTTCACACGCTCAAGATAAGCTTATAAACTGACAACTCTTAATCACGTTCGATATAAATATATTTGCGGACTTAATCCTGTTCTCATATTTGTCCAAATCCATACTACTCTACATTTATTTATTCAAAAAAATGGACATTTATTTCCATACAATTTTTTTAGATGTCTCTGAACTCGAAGGATATTATTGACATAGTTTTGAACGTTATTCAAAATTACTTCGCGCGGTTATCAAAATGCATAGTGAGTATTCGTTTTTAGTTGCCCAACATCTAAACGTTTTTAATTCCAGAATTGGGACAGTATTCATTATGTTGAACATTTTGAGCTCTTCATAGAATATCATGCATTATATGATAAGTGGGTGAAGTTAACCTTCGAGAGAAACACTTATCCAATTGAGAGTGAATTGGTGGGTTTTCAATTATAGATTTGAAAATAAATATCAAAGTTTTTTTTATTTTAGGCTACATATGAAATGATTTTAGAAGTCTATGCGCTTCAAAGTCAAGTTCGTATAATGGATGCAAACCTTATAAAGGCTCACGTTTACACGTACGACCCGCATAAGCCCCTTTTGAATCTCAGAAATATTGATCACGTTTCCCAAAAACGGGATGATAATTTCTTTACATATATTTTCCATTACGACTATTAATAAAACAATTCCTAAATTTTTGTCAACTTTTAAAATGTCTACAATAAATTAGTAATTTCAAAAATTGATAAAGATTGGATATCGAGCCCGTTATTCTTTAATCGTACTTGTTTGAAAGGAAGCTGAAATGAAATAAATAATTTGCGGGAGCTAAATATACAGGGTGGCCCATAATTATGGAAACACAAATTTGAAGCCTTCTGTCAGATGCTGGCGCATTTTTCGTGCCCCAATTTTATTTATTTATTTTTCAGCATGTTTTGATTACCCTTTTTCCAAATTTTCTAGTTCCTAGCTTCATTTTTGCTGGAATGGTAGCCAATTCAGTGCACCGAGGTACCATTATCGATATGCCGACGTGAGGAAAGAGCGACAGTTTTATCGCAAAAGCTCACGGAATCTCTCTATCAACAGTTTGTAAAACAAAAAACGAAACAAGGAGCTTAACACACTTGAAAACCGTCCGAGAAGTGGAAGACCTCGCAGTTCTATAACTCCGGAGAGGATCAAGGTCGCCAGAGAACGAACTCGAAATCCGCAGCGGAGCATGAGAAAGATGAGCTGGGAGCTTGGTATGAGCAAAAATAGGAGCGCATGCTGGATTATATCACTTTGAATGTGTTTCCATAATTATGGGCCACCCTGTACATCTGTCGAAATATACGGAAAATTCGGTATCTGACTTCTTTAATAATTACCTTGCCACACCTTCTACACTTTCGTCATACGATGTTGCTGACTTCGATTTTCCGCCATGGGATTCATTTGTCGATGCTGAGAAACTAAATCTTGTGCGTAAGTTCACCGAACTTCTGTACGGATGGCTCTTTTTAAAACAAGATAGTGAGATTAGAAAGAATTCGGTTGGAATCAATATTAAAGTAAGAGGAATATAGTCAAAAATTTCTATTTTTATAATTTCAGAATAATATGAAGGAGCTCAAGTTTTGCCTTCGTGTTTTCGATCAAAAGCTGATGAGGAAGCATATGTTGCGGAACGAAAAACGTTTGAATTTTGGAAACATGCAGTATCCATCTTCAAAAATATACTGACATTGAATCTTCTGTTTTATGTAAATTTTTACATATTGTCGGAATTCAGTTTTCAAAATGTTTTCTTCATTTTACTTGCTCTTTCATTTTTCCAGCTTCTACTCCCAAACGTTTTTTTTTCATTTCACAGTGATAAAACTGCATAATAAATTTTAATATGTTCGTTCAAGACAATATGTAGTTGTTGTCCGACAAACTGCAAAAAGCCTGTCGAGTATCTTCATGATAGGTTTTTCGATAAAGATAATAGTGGCATAGAATACCCATGCGCGCTGTTTTCATGGAACCGCCAAATGTATTTTGAATGCAGTGGACATGTTGAGGCGGTTTTGCGTTGAGTTACACCGAAAAGCTACGGGTCGCTCTTTGACAATAATAATTGAAAATATAAAATAATTGAAAAAAGGTAGTTGGAACTTGGTTTATTTATTGTTTAAAAATCTTCAGAGTCCCACAGCAAATCTCTATAATTCAAAAACAGTATTACTTGTTCATGATAATATGTATTCCTTGTTTTTACCAATTCCTTACATTCATTTGCAGTGAATTCTTGACATTTTTCAAAATTATTAAATGCTTTAAACGAATAATGTGATTGCCAGAAAATTTGAAAAAAAAAATTAAACAGATGTTGCGTGGAGATTGAATAGCGTTCTATTGTGTCAGTCGCATCTATTATGTTAGCCTCGGTTTGCCGTGAACAACAAAATTCAAATAGTTAAGAAGGTCCCGCCCATTTCAAAACTGCTCCAATCATTCTGTAGAGAATTCAACTAGCACCCAATGACTCGCTACGAAAGCAGCCGCGTACTGTTCGAAAGAAATGTGATGACTATTCACTCCTACCTGAAACGGTTAAATGAATGCATTGTAAGTTTTATTTCGATATTATTTTTGTTTTAAAATATGCCATTCAACAGATGTCTGAACGGTTCACAACTCCTGAGCAGCAGCAATTATTGAGAGAGTTCGGCAAACTTAACAGAAGATGTGAAGCAATGAGAAGAGCGCTTAATCCCGACCATCGAAGAGTGCAAAACTACGACTACCTTGTGGTTAGGCTCACCCCATTATTATTTTTACAGTATTCGTTCATTGCAGGATAAGATATATTCGCTAAAGTATCGCGTTCGTAATTTTGACGCTGCGTTTGCCAAAGAGCACTCGACCAATGGCCCGCTTATGCGCATCTCAGGATCATCGCGAGTGCCAAATCCGTACGCTTTCCTCAGCATGGTCTTTGGACTCTCTTACTAATTTTTTAAAATATTAATAAATTAATTAATGTTAAGAATCGCATTGAAAACTTTGCACATAGTTTATCACTCCGAGATTGGTTCCTTCTGAAAACATGATAATTCTGGTTTGTCCATCACGGAAAAATGTTTTAAACTCTCGAATGTTTCTGTTTTCACGGTGGACATATATAAACAGATGCTCGTAGCTAATATATTTTCAGAATGTGAAATTGGGTACACATAAACAGCTGCCCACTTTTTTTTGTAATTTTTGCAATAGTTTGCGAAATTGTTGATGCGATTATGTACTGATTTAAAAACTTTACACTAATTTCACATTTATTCAAAAATAGCAATGTGCGCAATCAAATAATCCTTTCAAACATGTTACATTTCCAACCAAAATTTCTCAATTTCATCGCGGATATCTTGAATGCTGGCGTGCCCACGCATAGCTTCCCTCTAAAATGAAAATGACATCTGTTATCCGTACGCTGAAAAAAAGCGTACAAAAGCATTAGTAAAACACATTGGCGTGCTGCTCAATGAAACCAACGAAGCTTCAAATTCGTCAACCTTTTTCGATAGGACATCAATTTGAATTTTTGTGCAGTTGAGGTGAGGCGTCTAAGGTTTTGCTAAAAATTACAAATTGCGAATTTTTTTATTGTACATACTTACAATTCTTTTGCGACATCGCGCGATAATCCGCTTAAATTGCCGTTTAATGTTGTGTTCTCTACTGCCCGGTGAGCTCATGGCTGTATTAACCGAATTTTTAGATTAATTTATCACAACTAATATGTCGCAAAATTGACTGATTACAAATTTTGTTGTAGAAATTTTCATTTTTTATCGCCTATAACAGCGAAACAATAAAATTGTAATATTTTAAAATTAGAATTTAAAAAGTGTATTTAAAGCATACATTTCAGATGGTCCAAAAGTCAAAAATTTTCAAATGTGAAGGTTCTTTGCGTTTTCAAACGATCAAGAAAGCTCGTACAGACAACAATTCCAATTTTTCAAATTCGTATGTCGTTGACAATATAAATTAATGAGGTTTCTCGCTTAATTTTCCTTCGCTTCGCTTAGCCATTTTTTTCCGCCGACACTCCCGAAAAATCGTTGTTTTCCTTTACCCTAGACGCACTTGCAAAATGATAACTAATGCTGTTTTTTTTTTTTCACTTTTTGATGTGTATTTCGACTTTCTTGTGTTTCAATCCCGCTTCAAATTTTGGAGATTTTCCAAGATAAACTTTTTTTTTTTTTATGTGAAGCTTGAGTCTGTTAATCATTTTGATGAGAGCAGATTTCGCATGTCGCCATGGAAACAAACTAAATGTTTCAAACAAATAAAATCAACGAGGTTGTACTGCGTTATCGCAATCTTGAAACTTTCAAAGACACATGAGCGAATTAATAACATTGGACACGCTTCACTCAAATTCTAAAATTCAATTTAAAATTCCGTTTGCTATACAAAATGATTATCAGATTATTAAAATAAGTGCTTTCATTTTCATGAAAATGACGCAGCCCGTTTCTCATTTTCAATTAAACTCTGTATAAATAAGAGCAGAGAGCGCTCTAATTGCATTATTTCGTCTTTTATTGTTTTTTTTTTTTCGTTTAATGGATTTGCTGCACTCAATTTTCGGATGTTTCCCATTCCAATGCATTTGGCAATATTCATTCCTCAAACAGTATTCCACCTTTCTTTTTTATCATAATAGAAAACGAACAGACTCGTATCTCCTCCTTCCTTGTGCGTCTCATCATATTCACATGATAGCAATGCTGTCGATGATGTCTCTTTTTAAATGTCTCATTTCAGTTCTTCGACATGATCCTCAATACGCAAGGCGTCGAAAAAACGTTGATTGCTTTGCAGGCATACGTCAACCGTCTAGAAATTGCTTTGGTGAGGATTAAATCAAATGAATTCATTATTTGCTAATAATTTTAACATTCTAGATAAGACCCAATTTTGAAAATCCCTACCACATCGATCATCTTAAGGACTTTGATACATATAAAGAGAGACTCCTGAACTTGAGGTTATCCTACGATAATGACCGTCGAACTCAGCAATTTATCAACAGACTTCGAGTAATGAAAAAGAGAATTATTCATTTGAAAATGTTTTTCTTTCAGATTAAATTAAATACGTTGAAACTACTCCTCAAACAATTAGATCGAGATATGGCAATAGCTTACTGGACGATTAGCGTGAAGCCGCTTCTGGCAAACATTGGAGTCCCATATCCACGAACACGGCATACATTCCCGAGCCTTCTCTTTGGAAAAGACTATTGATGCAATTGAGCATTCCAATTCGAACATAATAATATATAATTAGAGCATTTCCCTATGAGAAGACGGTTTTTCTTCTCTTTGTTACATTTATAAGTAACCGACATTTATAAAATGAAAACTCATATTTTTAAAAGCTTTGATAGTAAATAAAACATTGAATTTGAAAAAAAAGTTTGACGTTAACTTTAAATCAAACTACGTAGTCCTGGCCTCGGATATTAGCAATCAAAAAATTCTAATAAATGAAAGGAAGATTGCTGTCTATTCACGCAATGTTCGTGTGTTTCGAGTAAAGAGCATTTTCAGTTATTGGAAAATCCCATTATTTGATTCTTGGTTTCTTTGCACCCTATATTTATTTCTCATATTTTCGTAGTGAATTCATTGAAAGCATTTCAAAATTTATTCAGAAGTAAAATTTGAATAGTTAATTTTCACTGCAAATTCCACTTTCTGTCGATTTTAGAGTCAATGCAATATTAAATATCAATGGGGCATATTTTTGGCAAGAATCCTGAACATTGTAAATTAATAATTTATAAATACGAAAGGCTTACTATTAGTTTATCAAAAGTGATTTGATTGTTTTCATATCTATCTCTCAAACCGAAGGCTTCCGTAGAGTAATGCCGAAGAAAAACTCCCAGTGACTTTATTGCAATAGAGCTAGAAGGCGTCAAATGCTCAATTAGAGCTTTTTCGGTGGTTATTCCTATTCGGAATGATTCCAACACGTTCTATTGAATATTGTGTTAATAGTAAAGAAGAGTGTTGGATTTACCATAAGATTTTGGTATCGAGTATCATTATTCATTTTCGATTAGGTTAGCTGTAAAACACAAACTTGTGTACTATTCTGTTAACAACCGTTAAAAAAAGACTAGTAAATGATGGTTAGTATTGTTTGAAATGGGTGAAAAGACCATTTCCACGAATGAAAAACAGACAACAAGGAGTGATAGTCTATGATAAAGCGAGAGGGTTTTCTAATTGCCCAAAAAACTGGAAGATGGATGGGGTAATTAACATCTCTTCACACTAATCGTTAACGTGGAAACACATCAAAAGTTGTTATCAAAACGCATACGCATTCGTTGAAAAATTGAACAAGAAGAACCGAAAATCATTTGCTAATACAAAGAAAAAGTGATTATCATTGAGAATTCAATAAATAAGTTGGGTTGATACTCTCCGATATTAGAGAAAAGAATAAGTTATCGTTTTAATAAGAAGTCTCCGGCAAAGTTATCGATAAATTATTTTGATATCACATGACTATTAACTGACCTTATTGTAATATATAAAATTTGTGAAATGGTGAAATTCGTAGAGCTATTGGTATATGATATGATATAATTTAAGATTTGTTTTGGATGCAGATGTTTCCCACACACCACCTAGTATTTCACCCAATTAGATAAAATGATTAATGTGTCTTATATTTCCATGGCGAGAATGGGTTGAAGGTGAAATAATGATCAGCAATATTTTATTACATATTTCTTACAGATACAATTTATATTTTTCTTTTTACTTCGAATAATCGATTATTGGAAGAAGATGTAGATATTGAAGCGAACACTACAGGTAGGAAATGATTATTCTTCAAACAATTATAAATATTATTTTCAAGATGCAGTTGGCAAAACTAGCTGTCGACATAAGAACGTTCAAAAAGTCAATAGTAGGTCAGATCATTTTTTGATCTGTCAAATTTATCTTTAGATTCTCTCGAACTTTCAAACTTACGAAGAAAAGTTGCTTTTTAAAAAATTTGACATTTTGAGAGAAATGCTCAAAAGACTTCAATTTCGGAATGGATCCTTGTCACTGTCGATGCTATTGGAGAAAATTGCTAGTAAATTTAACATAAATTAAAAATAGAAAATTTCAGCGAAAAACGCATTTATTTGAGACGTTAAACTCTCGATTTAATTGGGAACACACGGAAGTCTGTATCAGAAGCCAGCGACCATTGATCACAATAGATGCATAGTAAATAAATAATTAAAATATTGAGCTCACTTTTTTTCACCCTGCCCTCGGAGCTTGCTCGTTTTCACTCTAAGCGACCATATTCGAGCAATTTGCATGTTTTAATTGAGAGGAGAATGAAAAGGAGGTTACACAGAATAATGTGATGTTGCCAAAGAACACAAAGCAACAGTTTGGTAATTGCTCATTATTTTTTTCTGTACTTTATTGGAACACTTTCAACAAAATTCTTGAAGAGGGTTCTCGCTCAAATTTTTTTCTAAATTTCGTGCAGCTTCCTAACATGCCACACTAATTTAGTAATTTGAATGTAATCGCAGAGAACAATACAATTTAGATGTAGTTTGATTCTCATTACATTATATAGTGTCTGCTAAGCACCTGCACCATGGCAACTGCATATGGCAAGAGGATAGAATCATTCGACATTCTGTAAAACTAGAAGTTACAATTGTATTAACTTTAAATATTAATTTAACCCATTTAATTGTTGTCACAAATAGAAATTTTCAATTTGTGCCGAAATCGCCGTGCAATATGCAAACAAACATCTGCCTCGTGCTGTCTTTTTGATTTAATAGTATTCCAGGAAAAACCACTCGAACCCACGAGTAATGCCGGAAATTATAAGCTTTCGTTAATCTAAAAAAATAAACCAGCTAGTACAGAGAAAGACTACAAACGCATAACGATTGAATTTCGATAGCCGGAAATTAATCGAATTGAAATATATATAACCATTTCAAATTTCCCCAAAATGCATACGTCAAAGACCTCAAATGCTATTGAGAAAAGGCCTTTGTCTAATAAAAAAAATTAATTTGACGATTTTCTGTCAGCTTTACAAAACTAAATAGATTTATATATGAAAAAACAAATGTACAGACATTTAGATAAAATATGTAATGGCGCGACGTGGCTGTTGAGCTGTTTCGCACATTCTCGCAAATCTTCTCATGTACCGACGATAGAAACGACATTGTTCCTGTATATTGTTAGAGTTTATTATTAATTGTTAGTATGAAGAAGACTTCTTGATTTGACCATGTTTTTATTTGTGCACAGGGTTAATGGTTGAAATATCCAATGCTTTGATCAGAAGATCATCAGTGATGTTATTTTGAGATAAATACTTGGGGATGGGGTGTTTAATTACCCAAGTTTGAAGTAATTAACATCCCTGATGATGATCTTCTGAACGAAACGTTGAATATTTAAACCAATTAACTCTATGCACAAATAAAAACTAGTCAAATCAAGAAACCTTATTCACAGTAACAATAAATAGTACCGATGCACACAACTAATGTCATCTCCTCCCATCTACTCAAATTGTTTATTATTTATTTTATCTTGTATGATTTACCAAAACATAGTCGCGAGTGACAACGCCATGAGAGTAACGCCACATAAGAAAGACGATGTTGGAGAGGTAAGCATTGTTAAGGAAATTTATATTTCTAAAAGGCTCCTCATCTGATTGACTCTGAATAATCAGCTCAATTTAAAAATATTTTTTCTTGGAGACAAACCGAAAGTTCATTGAGAAATGCACCGAGACACATAGTATCAACGACTTCTTGAAATCCGGAACGCGCGTTAAAAACCAAAGCCATTTTGCCTCGATTAAGCTGCTCGCCTGCTGCTGCTGCTGCAAAAACAAAAATGGAGACATAGAAGGCGAGGAGGTGAGCGCGGAAACAACATTGCAGTAGAGAAAAGGCGCGGATGAACGCTTTGGCAGCAAACAATTGATTTCGTAATTCGAAAAAAATATCGGGTTTCAGTTAAAATTCAAATAGATATGGGTTTCAATTAAAAAAAAAAACATTTAATATTACAACGTTATTTCGGCATCCGTTTCTCTTAAAAAGGATAATTGTACAAGGTTTTAAATTCTCGAAAAAGAAAGCATTGAAAAACAAAAAGAAGTCATGATGCCGTCGACCACATTGATAATGTTTATATTAAACTATTGAGGGGACGAGAGTGTTCTATTCGAGAATGGCTATACAATTGTACCTCGCTATGAACAATTTGTGTGTGCACTGAACAATTTTTGGAGTATTAGTCATTCGATAATCAAAAATTATTAGATTTGTCGTGTATTGATGTTGTCCGGAAATTATGGTTGTTATGCTAGCAGTAATATGATTTGCAAAGGACCAGTGATATTTGCCGCTGGGTGCAATGCGGAGTTGTTCAAAAATGAATGCAAAGAAATAGAGCAAAAACGGTGTTTAAAAAAATAAGCAAAGGAATTCTGACCATGTTATAAGAGTAACAGCTATTTTTGAAACTTTGGTTGGAATCACTAAAATTTCCGAAAAATGGCAAGATAGAAGGATGAATGACCATCGTTTTTGATGTCCTTATCAACAACTAGATTCATCATTCTCATTTACATTTTTTCAACTCTTTAATTCGTCTAGCAGGTACTAATTAGCTTGTGATGAATGAGCTCAATGTGAGCTGTGGACAAAGTCTCACAACAGTTAGCGATTGACGCGAGCTCAGAGTGACCACAAAACTGGAGCCTGTAACATTTACAACATTTTTCTAAACCGCTAAAGTTGCATGAGATAAATGAGATAAGCATAACAAAAAAGATAGGGTTTACAGCCTTATTTATAAAAATGCTCTTTTAATTATTTTTTAGAAGCCCTCTGCTTTCCATAAGATTTCATGTAAAAGTATAATCTCAAATATGTACGCAGTAATGACCATTCAATTAATAACGATACAATTATATCAAAGTTCGGTATTTTTCGGTACCATAAGTGCTATTTCGTTAAAAGCATTCTTTTAACAAAAGCTTTACAAGATTCTTCCCCAAGTAATTATTTCTGTCGTCGTTGGCGTTAATGCTATTACCGAAAAAAGACCACTGCTTCATTAGCGCTCGTACGAAGAATCACATCTCTAAAATAATCTTATTTTCATAATGTATGCGTAAATAATGGTTTTTTATTCAGAGATAAATATAACTTTTTTGTATCCAATAGCTAACAAACCTATATATTTTCCTTTACTTCATGAAAGATCGATTACAACAAAATATCACTCATTTTGGAGAAATGTGTAAAAAAAATGTTCAAAATAACTTTTTAAATTTTTTAAACGAATAAATTGTTTAAAATGATAATTTTCAAAGATTTCTAGGATTTTGGATATTTACTGAACATGTAATTTCAAAACTCCAATTTTCCCTGACATATAGATCGTAATTTATTTTTAGATATACAGTATCTTCCACTTAGATAATTAGTTTTTTGTTTCGTCTAATGGACTTGCAAATTTCAGCAGAACCTTACATATTGTGCATCAATACAGACTCAAAAATGTTATCAAATAAATTTAGATGTGATCTCAGCATTAAAGAGTATAAAGATGACTTGTAATTTATATCTAAATATAATTCCTCACTTTTTCATGATATGACCATACAATTAAAGAAGTATGCAACCCTTGCGGGGCTTCAAATTTAAATTTTAATTCGCCAAAAAACTGTTTTGGTTTCTGTGTTTTTTTTTTGTTTCCAATCATCATTTTTTTCAGAAAATACAAAAAATACGCCATTTTCGAATGCATTCCTTATTTTCCCAAACTTGTCTACCAGCGTCCGTCATAATCATAAAAAATCAATAAAAGCAAACAATTGGATTCGCGGAAGAGCGTTTTCTAAAAAACAATGTGCCGCTGCCGCATCATAAGAATCCAAAAAATTCCCTTTTCGTATTTTCCATACAATTTCTTCATCTCTACATTTTAGCAGTAACCATGAAATGGACAAATCTACTGAAATGCTTCGGAATTTTTAAGGAAAAGGAGTCGGAATATATCGAAATATCGTTTTTAGCGCGTGCTGAGGTAGAATTTGCTTTGAATCTTTAAATACATTCATTTTTAGAGCTATAATTGGAAAATTATGTCTAGAATTGGTATGCTCTATACCATTATGGCAAGTGTCTTTCAATACATATTGTCAAGTTACTCTCAATGCAGGGTTTTTTGTTCAGGATCAAACAAACAATGAGAATCTAAACCCAATGGAAGCACATGTTGCCAGATTATCTAAAGACATGAAAATTTTCATGGAGGCCAGGGCGAAAAAATGCAGATATCATGGACTTTCGCTGGTATGAACGTGTTTCAAACTAAACTATTTCCCTATTTTCAGCCAGAAATTGAGAATAGGCTGTCTGAGTTAGAGAAGGAGTTTCGAATGATAATGTGGGGAAGCAATTATATGCAAAAGCTTCACTTGGGCGCGTTCAATGGGTGTCCACCAACATAACTTTTGTTATATATATATATATTTATTTATTTATATTTATAATATTTTGATTGATTTGAGGAAACATAAAACAAAGATGGCAAAGTGGAATCATGATTCACATAGACGCCACACAAATTGCGCCAACACATACGCACCAGCCGCCAACCAGTCGCGCCAATTTTTCTCGGAGACAGCTGCTAAATATTCTTTTCGTGCAATTTGTAGATCTGCCTCTTGAGAACTTTTTCAATAATATAAATGCATCTGGCGTTGAAATTATCATATTTTTTTCAAAAACTTTGCAACCGCACAGTATTTGATACTCGATTGTGTTATCAAGTCAGAGGGGATCGTAAATATTCCAACACGATTTACGTACCTTAGTGTTTTTTGAATGATTTCAAAATTTGGTGCATTTTTTTTTCGAACACTACAAAAGATTGATGGTCTTGAATTATCTTCATCAAAAGTTGCGAAAAATGTATGCAAAATTTATGCATTTTGATGCCCAATTTTCGACGTTTATTGCATGACATTCTAATTTTTGTTACGCATTGCGAATGCTATATCGTAAACACAAAAGAAATTGTCCATTTTCGCTTATTTCTATTGTTATATCTTTTCTCAGTGCGTTCGCCGTTTTTTGCGAATGATAAGAAAAGAAACGAGGCGCGATTGATTTTTTTCAATGATATACGCCGCCGTCTTTAATTTAAACGACCTTTTCTGTTGCAGACAATAACACAAAATGAATGTCGATGACCAGACTTACGTCAAGGTAAAACCTCCTATACTTTTTGCCGTTGCGTAAATAAAACGTTTCAGACCAGCTTCAATAATTTATTTCATCTTTCACATCTCATGGCGGCTCGAATAGTAAGACCAACAGCGACTAATGACGCATTGTTTTGTTTTGCAGGAGTTAGCTCGTCGCTATGGACCTCATCCAAATTTTGACGCATTTCTTGAGTATTTCAATACTCAAATCCGATTGCTTCGCGAGTTTCATGATGAATATAAAAACACTCCCGAGGAAGAGAAGAACTATCCGGCTTTAAAAGTAACGATTGCGTCTAAAATTTGTGAGTATTGAAATTAACATGTTAAGGAAAAGCTAGTCATGTGCCGCGTCGAAATTGACCACATGGAGATTGGATTGGCTAATTGCACCGAGCATATGATCTATGAATAAAACAATTGATATTCCACTTTATAGAAAAAAGAAAACAACGACAAAATCTTTCTTACATAGTTTGACTTGATGATTCAAAAATTCGTCGATATCTCACATTTTATTAAAATAAATGGCTCCCCACCAAATTGGAGGGAGGGATATATTCGAATATATTCATCAATTTCGAGTCGCTTTTGCACCATGTCCCTTAGTTTACTGATCTAGATGGAAAAGTGACTCCAGCGATTGGCATTTTCTTGAGTTTTAATCTAGAAATTAAAAGCATTTTAGAATATTATTCACAAAATGTTCTTACGAGAAATTCCCAGTGAAATTCGATTTTAAGACAAATCTGTAGTAAACTTTCTCGCATACTACAAACAACATCGTGATCATATTTATCAAAGTAGTGGAAAACATACATTCGGTAAATGATGATAGAGAAATTCATTAAAACCATTCTGGCAGGATTGTAATTGAGATGACAAAATCTACGAACTCGAGGCGATATTCAGCAATTTGATTGATACATTTGATGTGAGGAGCCAAATCACCATCCAAAAAATTTTGAATTGATAAAGTTTTGTGGTGCAGTCTAAAAAATCTTATTTCAATCTTCTCTAAGTTTTCTTGTGAATATTACTATTTTTTCTTTATCTATATATGTTCCCCCTTTCCCACTTATGAAGTTACAAGCATAGTAATTCACCCCTTACTATTTTGATATCAGGCTGCGATGTTTAATGCGGTATCAGGATTAATAGTAAATCTTTTTCGTTTTCTATCCTGAAACGAAGCCACAGCTCTAGTGATCATTGGTTGATTCAGAAAAAAAAATAACAAAAAAATAATTCACGTGGGTGTAGTTAGAGCACAGACTACAATCTATCACGCATTATTCAATGAGGCGGAGACTACATAGAATACGTGTATCCTAAGAAAATAAAACAACCCTTTATGAGTTGGAAAAGTGTTATTCATCGAGCTTCTTTCTAAAACTCACGCTATTTTCTGTATTCATTTTTCTATAGTTTGAAGTTTGTGTTTGAAACTAACGTAACAACAAAATCAAATCAAGCCGTCAAGAAATTGAAACAACTTCAGGTGTGGCCGCTGAGTCCATTTGTTAATTCGAGCCCAACAAAACACGGTTATCACAATGAGTAAGATAGTGTTAGAAATAAATATGCATGAAAATGTTTAATTAAGGCAATCCCGATGTGACGTACGTACAAGTTATAGTAAGTTACTTCAATTTAATCGAAGAACATTTAAATTTTCAGACTTACCTGAACGCAGTTGAGAACAAAAAACATCAGTTCACACAAATTTTGGTGAAAATTTTATAATAAATCAAATCAAAAACATGTAAATAATAACGGTTATACTTCAGGAACAAACTCAACGCAGTAATTTAACTTGTATGTTGGACATTTACCAACGGTGCATCGACAGATTTCGCGTTACACTACAAAATGGCCAACCAGCACAAGAGTGTTTGCAACAACACGTAATAATTATTTTTGAAATGTTATATAAAATATGTTGATTTCAGTACAACTACATTACAATAATGGAGAGAGAGCTTGATTTCTTCGGACAAACGACGCTGCAGCATCCAAACTAGGCTTCATACCAAGGAATGCTCCGAAAATTAAAACATTTTATTACTTTTCTGAATAAACTGTACTCACAATCGTTATATTTTAACACCTTTTGAATTTTAAGCCTCAGTTAAAATTTTCATCTCAAACATTGAAATTTCATTTTATTCTATTTGATGTGATTTTAATTAATTACCACACTTCTTCAAAATTATTTGCATTAGCAGCCTGATCTAAATTTGAACACAAGAAATAAATTTTTAACAATTTTTTTCTAATGTTGTGGTTTTTTTTTAAATAATTATCTGCCAAAATGGCAAAGCAGGGCATTAATATGCTTTGACTTTTGATATTTTGAGCAGGTGAAATCGGTTGAAGTTGTTAAACATATAAATCATACTTCCATGAGTTTCCATAAATATAATTATTCGCTTAATTTAATAAAACATTTTAAAGAAACAAAAAACAGTATATTAATTAGTTTTATGAAAGAGAATATCGTGAAAAAGAAACAAATTTACGGCGGGCCCCCAAAGATTCGTATTAATATTTAAATTGTTAACTCAGAATTTTTCATTAAACATCTGTATGTATACATTTCCGTTTAACGTTTATTCCACTTTATCAACTTTTACTAGAAAATACATACTACGATTATCACGATGGCACATATTATTAATCTCGGACAAGAAAAGATTAAGTGTGCTGTGAAAGTCCTAGCGCTTGTAGTTAATTTACCAGCTAATGAAGGATAATACGGAGATTGAAAAAATTGGCAGTTCATTTGTTGGAGTGTTGGAGTACCGAAAGAAAGATTTCTATAAGCAATAGTGTCGTATCAAGAATCTCTTATTCGCTTTGGATATGTTGCGGAATCTGTGAAACTAACTTTATTTGGGGGATAATCAATATGAGAAATGATTATTTATTAAAGAGGTTTACAAATTTGTTAACAAGGAGCAACTTAGGAAATGGTGGATGAAAAGGCTCATTTGCGAAAAATCTGAGATGAATACATATGCCTTTCTGAATAAAATTGTTTTAAAATCGAAACAAGCACAAAAAATTAAGTTTTAAACTAAATACTGATATGTTCTTTTTTACATTCAATCTTTAAAATTCTAAGAAATATAATTAATTATGTACTTATTATGAATATCGTACGTTAACAAACACTAAATATGTCTCCAATAAACATTAATAATCACAGGATCATCGTGCAAGAAATGAAATTGAACTGGATGTACAATCTGGAATACTTTGAATAACATTGCCTTCGATTTCTACGATGAATTCATTGGAAATGTTGTGTATTTCATACGGATCGATTACAACTCAAGAGATAAATTCAGAACAAAAGTAAGTTTCAATTTTTTCTCTAAAATCAATTAACAATTATTGTTCTAGACAATATTTAACTTCTTTATTAACAATAAAATCAACTCGGGTATCACATTTTCAAAATCATTTATCTACACTAATATTTAGCTGGTTGTCTCATGTAATTGGATTATTTTTCATAAAAATATTATTAATAGCGTTCCTCTTAAAAAGGATATTATTCTAAATAAAAAATATAATTAATTGGGACTATTTTCTAGCAAAGTCTATCTGTTTCCTTCAATTTCCGAAAGAGCGGGAAAATTGCCCATCTAATTTCAAATAGGCTTAATCCGGCATAATTGCAACCCCTGAGTAGTGCTCCAATATAATTATTGGGTTTGCATCATGAAGCTTACGTGTTTTTTGGCTCGTTGATTTTCCAAAACTTCTCAATCCTCTCTCAACAATTATCAAAGCTGAACATGACTCAATTCATTCCATATAAAAATGCATTAATGCTTTCGCTACATGAAGCCTCCGTTCAAACAAGTGTATTTCCAAAATTGTGTGTTTCACACGGTGACCCGTAGTCCCTCACTTTCAAGGCTTTGCCATATCGATAAACAATTTTTGCTTCATATGTAGTGTGCTGACTTAGCTGCTCTAGCTTCTCTAATCTTACTGAAATATTATTCGCGCTTCTCCTTTTTGCAGAATAGATTATCACATATTAAAAACACTTTCATTTGGCCTGGCATGTGCTTTAGTATTTTAACTGATCAGTTGTTTATAGTCAAATTACGCGTTTATGTGTTGAAATAAAAACGATAAGGTGTGTGTGAGTACCACCACTCATATTTTTCTTGCCTTCATTAATTTCAGCCACATCATTCAGACGTTCTTTATTTCTTCATACTTTCATTCAGTGATTAATTGTTTCAACTTTCAAAAATATTTTAAAAATCAACTTAAATAATAAAAATAACAAAAATAGATAAAGTTCTTAATAGGTAAATGGATTCACGTATCAATGTCGTCCTGAAGGACGATAATGTCTACGAATCTGACCACGAAGATGAAATTGTCGAAAAAATGGATAATGCATGTACCCTTCCTGCAGATATTCCTGCTCCAGATGTAAATACCGTAAATGTTTCACTTCATTCTCCGGGTAGCGGCAATGGTCGTGTTCCAACTGCTGATAATGGTACTTTTTCAGCTCTAATATCTGGAATTGCAAACCCTACTGGTGCAGCGCCTGGTATTGGCCATGTTAGTTCTCCGACACAGCCTATTTGTGCCGGTAATGCTCCATCTCCGGCTCCGGCGGTTGTTAGACCACCCGTTTCGCTATTTCGTTTTGGATTTGGCCAACAACCACCATTGCCACTTCCTGTTATCGGTCAGAATGCACTTAATCTTGTTGCATGCATCAACAGATTTGAACACGAATATGTAAGAAAATATAATTGTAATAATTTATTGAACGTATAATTATAGATCACGTTACGTCGTTCAATGGGACAAGACGCAGATCCAGAAATTTTGAAACAGTTTGACTCTCACCGACAGGATGCCGTGTTTCTTGAGCATATCACTCGTACTGCTCCGCACACTGATTCAGATTTTTTGAGAGTACATTTTATTAGAAATAAATGCCGACATGAGAAATTTCAGCGCAACCTCAGAACCATCGCAATCAACGCTGACGGATTGTACGACAAGGTGGTGCGCCGTCGTTGATGAAGCATCAATTTAAGTTTTCATAAAACTATATTAACCAGTATCAATCAGTATCTAATGATAATCTTTAATTTTGTGAACTGATAATTCATGTTATAAACGAAATCACACGTATGTATTCTTGAATCCCAACTTCCCAATGTTTATTTATAATAGAACACAATGAAAATATAAATATATATATATGTGTCCATGTCGCGCAAGAAATGTTATTGCCATGGCGTGTTTCGAGTTTGACCTCATGACCTCACTTTTTTCCCGCGCGTGAATGTTTTCGCGTTGACGTGGCAGTGCGATAAGGTACGCTTGTTAAACAGTCAGTCATTCATTCATTTGCATTCATTTTTGCGTTTTTTTTTTTGTCTCATCCACAAAGCAACTTTACTGTTTTAGCATTGTTTTATAGCTGTTGTTATATTAATATTTATCGAAATCAAATTAAAGGATACCATGGATCCAAACGCCAACTTAAACAACGGAGAATACGCTATTGAATTTGAAATTGCTAACGACTCTGATGAGGATGAGACTGACTTAAGACAAAACGCAAACAACAATGTGCCTCCTAATGATTCTGGTAGTGATGACGATGATCGACATTTACGCATAGGCCCTGACGGACGACCTCAGTTAACGCACAATCAAGTTCAAAAGACAGCAAGAGATCTTGTGAAGTGTATCGATCAGTACCAACACGAATATGTAAGCTCACAACGTAAAGAAATAATAATAAAACTTTTCGATATTGTAGATTGAATCACGCCTTGCTGTGGGATCGCGTGGCAATCCTGAAATCTTACTAGAATTTGATGACCTTCGAGACCGTGCACTAAATATCGAAAACCTCAGTGTCAGAAATCCGCTTGAAGAAACATTCCAAATGACGGTAGTTTGAAGTTAACAATGTTAAAGCACATATTTCGTTTTAGAGAACTCTCAGAAATCTTTGCGAAACTCTCCATGCGTTGCACAGACGATTGCATCGCCGCAGATAAGTACGCACAATTCTTATTCAACATCATTAACGGCTTGAATTAACTGTTATATTAATAATTTTATTATATTTATATTAATAATTTTATTATATTTATTATTATTATTTATTATATTTATTGAAACTCTATTAACGTATAACGTGTTTTTATTGTTTTATTTCAACTAAAATTATCAACTGTAATAGTTGCGAACAAAATAAAAAGTGATAATATATTGAGCAGCCAAATTTACTACGATTAAGATTGTTTGTTAAAAGAATGCGTTTAAATCAAACAAAACAAAACGTTCTATGATATAATTATAAAAGTGTGGTGAGATTTTTTAAACCATCAACATATACATCAATTTTTTACTATTTATTGCACAAAAAAAATATATATATATAAACTTTACAAAAACAATTTGATTATTTTCCTTGTGACCTGATAGATGTTTGTTATGTATTTCGTTCATTAATTTTCAAGGGCAGAATCATGAGTTTGAAACACTTTGTTCCACAATTAAAAAATCGAATGGGTTCCTTTTAAATTTCTTTCGAATTTTGAGAATTTCACCTTCATCGTGTTTTATTGAAATTATTAATGAAATCATCAATACTGATGCTTCATTCTACACTGATTGCTGACAATCGAAAACAAACCGCGTTTTTTAATATTGCTAATGCATTTTTTCAATTTTTTTTTAAAGCCGAGAAGGTTTTAAATAACTAATCTTTTTTCTGTGCGGCTAGAAAGATGCTAAGTTTAGATATGCAACCATCAGAGCAATAATCCGAAATCCTCTGATCATCAGTCATTTTCTTCGCTTCGGAGGCTCATTTCGCAGTCGATATGTATAATGTGAGGTTAGCCAACGATAAATTGATCCTGCGCCATGAAAGGGCAGGTGGTTCAACCTTCTGAATGTAGAACAGTTTTTGGCTTTAATGTCGTTCAGGGCGTTGAGTTATTGAAAAAATACCAGTCACTAGGAAAATATAACTCATCCTCCAAATTTTTCTGTTTTCTCTTCTTTCAATGAAGTATTAGTCGTATTTATAATTTTCGTTTAATTAACATACATATAAAATTGAAAATAATCTTAATTAAAACATAAAATGTCTGTTACATAATTGGGGAACAAAATCGTTACTATTCATTGAAGTTATAGAATATATTTCTTGTTCGCATTATATGAGTTTTGAGTTCAACTACAACCAATCAACCAATTTATGTGTGTTTGACGAAAAACTCAATAACGATGAGAAACTCATTTAAATTCTCTATAGTCGTCACTTTGAGATATCTTAGAAACAGAATCAGGCTTGATTTTTCTTAGGCTGGCCACGCCTTTCCAGTGTTAATAATTGGGCGGGGTTGTGTTTCCAGCAGCTCAGGCTACTTACATCTCTTTTTTTAATCAACGGCGAGGAATTTAAGCAGAGCACAAATGGACAACGCGAAGCTCACCGAGCTTGACTTAGATTCCTGCCTCACGCAATTGCGTATATTGAAATCTAGCTTTGTAATAATATTTCATTTGGCTCAACTGACTAATTTTCAGTGTTTAGGAAGTCTTCTTTACAGCTACCAACACCCAGCAGGATTCTGAAATTATGAATATTTTGAATAATATTATAAATCGCTTGGAAGAAATGCAATCAAACATCGCGACTAGAAATCAGAAAGATATTGAGGTAAATAGTAATTTTTGTCAAAATTTCCAAAAAAATGAATTTCAGGATTGCGTTCAATCCGGATTCTACAATCTCACTGCTCTTCAACATGACCTTGATCGCCTTCACCTCTCTCGCATTAATGCCGACCAGTAACAAATCTTGGTTAACCTCAAACTATGAATAAAATTGCAATAAAATTTTCGCACCTTTTCTTCATACATAGTTGTTAATCAAATCAAGAATATGAAGAACTTTTTAAGAAAAAATTGAAATTAAAAGGTGTTTTCAATTTTGCATTAATATATAAACTTATTATTAAATGAAAACAACTTATTTTTTTTTTCATAATTATAAGTTTCAAGTCAATGTTCACACATCACCGTTTAATAGCTTATTTAAAAACTTAATATTTTATTGCATTTTATTGCATTTACCAAGTCACGTTAATATAATTTTGGACAATACGAGTATTTTTACCGATAAAGCACACTCTTACTAATATTATATTTTAATGGTCGAACTAATTTGAGGAATCATTTTTAAAAGGCGATCTTTACGCTTTTTCACATTCAAAACGTGAAAATATGTTAATTTAAATATTTAAAAAATACATACTTATTTATTGATTGTATTTTCATTCATCAAATGAGAAGAGGCTCACGAGACCAATTGATTGGCACCATAGATAACTTAAATTTTCCAAGAATAAGGCTTTAAAAAATAAAAGACGGGCAGAAGGAATTGTGTGCATTTGAAGTATTCAAGGTTGGAATCAGTAATAAAATCGACGTGATTAGCTTAACTTCACCATAATGAGTAATTAAAAACTGTTGAATTTTTCTGCATGAACAATAGTCATTAATCAGTTTTGACAAGATTTTCACAAATTTATGTAACAGTTGGTACAATGAACAATTCATATTTATCAGCGGTGAAATATTGGTCAGCGGGAGTGAGTGACGTGGTGACAGTTAGAGATCTCATTCGGTAATTCTGAAAACTCTCGTTTTACGGTAGTTTTCTGTAAAGATAAACGATAGTTTCTTTCCAATTAACTCATTTTTTACCAACATCACGCACTGATGTGCTCACAACCGCGCAAGTGCGCTCTGTCGTTTCATGAGTGACGCGGCGGACTTCAAGAGCAAAAAAGCAATAATTATTACATTGTTGTTCCATGAGCTTTTTCTTGTTCACATCCATTTTAGGCCGATTTTCAAAACGGAGGTTTTTAATAAACTTCTTAACGATATCCTCATCCAAAGTGAAAGCAATCTGAAAACAAAAATTTAGTCGTCAGCTTTAAAAATAATTTTCACTTACGCATTCCCCGTAATAAATGAGCATGCGTCCAATAAGCCACACAGTGATACAATGATGAATGCAAGTGTTGGAGAGCGCAATCGCATCCTCCAGCAACTTCATCAGCTTCACAGCTTCAATGTGAAAAATACCCATTTTTCCATAAACGTGTGCTTTTGTCATATTCTCATTGTAAACGTCAATTTTTGCCAACATGTCGGTAAGATTCTTTGATTCATCTTTGAACTGTTTGCTGTACATGTTATAAAAACTGGTTGCCGAATCATCGCCTCCAACCATTGGCTCACACTAAACTCTATGTAGGTGATATTATTTTTCCACTCTATAAAACCTCAAGCATCCGTTTCATAATTTTTTCGTCATTGTCTTCAAAAAGAAGCAAATGTTTCGATACGGCGTCGATATTCGAAGCGAAAAGAGTTGAAGGAAAGGAAAATATGTCAGCAAGATAGTCTGGACCCGGAAATGGCTGCAGTAAAATAAATTTCATTCTCCAATATTATCAAATTTAATAGAAAATCCAACCTCATAATGTTTGCCTTCTTTTTCTGCTTTTGCAGCTTTGGCTGCTTCAGATCTCAGTTGGTTCTTTGCGGTGTTTCCCCAAAGAGTAACATTCTAAGACGAAAATGTCATTAAAACTGATCATATAATTTGTATTAATACTTTCAACAACTCTTCCGGCTGTTTGAAGCGCGGTTTTGGCTCCGATGGCTGAAATACGATATGTTGATTAATTTAAATATTTTTTTTTTAAATAACCCCTGGTTGATCATTCCTAGCCACCGGTTTTGCATTTTTCTTCTTTCCAACTTTTTGTTTCTCCACACTGTCGTTTGCACTGCGTGGTTTGTCAGAGCCGACCTTATCTATAGCAAATGTCTGTTGGCTCGATACCGGAACATCCCTTTGGAGATCGTCAATGCTGGCTGTAGACAAATCTTTAACGACCCTATGCTCCTGAAAAATGAAAAAAAAAGTTGTCACAAAACTAAAGAACATAAATGGTAAATATAATGAAAAAGAAACGCAGAAAGTTTTAAAAAATACCTCTGGTTGATCGTTTTTCGATGATGATTCAGAATTCTTTTTTCCTCTCGTGCTCTTTTTTTTCTCGACAATGCTCACATTTGTCAGTTTGTCCGTTATATCCTTGTCTACAACTAGAGTCGGTTTATTCGGACTCGTGGTATCCTGATTAGCATCACCCATGCTAGACGATAGAGATTTTGCGTTTCTGAAAATTACATGATTTATTCACAGGGTCGAATTTAAGAAATTAAGAGATGATTTAAACAAAACAAAGAAATACAATAATGGTGAATGACTGGAACGAAGAAGAGAATATCCTCATAATTGTATAGTCACGGATGGATGAATTATAAAAAAAGTTGAATTGCTCAGTTTTCCAATTACTAAGCGTCGTGGAACGAACTGTGCTCATAGTCATTTGACAATATTGCTAAAAATCAAATTTTTAAAATTCATTGAAAATTATGTTTTCCGTATTAAATTAAACAAAATCCTAAGTGTGTTTCAATACGAGACCCAACACTGCAGTAATTATTGGTCATAAATTTGTTCTTCTTTGACAAAACTATCATAAAAAATGTTCTTAAATAATTTAGATACGTGAATAACCTAAAAATTTATTTTAAAAAAATTTTAATATAGTCCGTATCTCTATTCTTTTTTGACAGTAGATAATTTTCTTTTTCCGAACATTTTTAGTGATGTTCATTTTTGAGTTATTCAAAAAAATTGGAGTCGAGATATTTGTTTGGGAACTCTGTTAAAAACATAAAAATTCAAATAACGCAGTTTGGATACTCTAGTACAATGGAACATATTTGCTAGTGAGATTAAAAGAATGACATCAGCCAATAAAGGTGAATTATCAAAAAAGGTAAGTAGAGAGAAGGAAAGAAGAAAATGCATATGTATGCTTAATTTCAAAAAAAAAATCTGAAAATAAAAAATGATAGTAAAATATAATGCGTTGGAATCGAAATGATCCGTTTCTAACTTTCAAGAGGCACCAGAAATCGTTCATTTTCTGGAAATCGTCCTGAAAAAACAGATCATCAATCATTTCAAATCTCAAAAATTTTAAAACATTTCCATTTGAAAAACTGCCTCAAGTTCGTTCTTTCTTTTCAAATTCAGCTTCCATAACCTGACAAAGAATTTTTAAACCATTCGGGGAAGCGTCCCGTTTTCGAGAAAGCTTTTTTCGAATCTCGGGAGCCTGAAAATCATTTTCAATTTTTTAATGCCGTTGGCGAATTGTACTCACGTTCCTAGACTTTTTCTTCATCGCACTCAAACTTTTCAATAAACTCTCTCTACTATTTCCTTCGGATATTTGATTATTCTCTGAACCGGAAGTGCTAGCTTCTGTTGATTGTGTTCCTGCACTGATTGATGGAGTTTCTTTAACAGGGCTTGAAGGTGTTTTCGATGATTGTCGATCACTTTTCCGATCCGAAGCTTTAGAAAAAAGATGGGATCTATCTGCCTGTACGGATGCTGATGTAGTTGGTTTAAAATTTCCGGCGTTAACGTCGCTTCCCGACGCATTTGATGTTTTATTTGTCCAGATCGAGTATTTCTGAAACAGTAATGAATATATTGAAAGTTTATTTTTTCTTAAAATTTACACAATGCCACAAATCACTTATGTTAGTAAGGAAATCTCTCCACATGATTCATTATATATATATATATATGTGTATTCAGTTTGTCATTTTACCTTGCTAGCAGAACTATAATTCGGAATTTCGCTAGCTAGTGTTATATTGACAAGATCTTCATACTTCAATTCCGGAATTTGCTTGTATTTCATATTCTATAAATTTAAGCTATCAAAGACAAAAGGTTAAAAATTATACCCTGGTAGATTTTGGTATTCTTTCTGCCTGATTGACGTGGACATCCGTCATTAACCATGACGGTTGTTCTTTTTTGCCATTCTCAATTGGTGGAATGCGCTGAACTTGCTTTGGGGTATTCTGATTTTTCGATTTTTCAATGTTCGTGGGCTTTTTTTGCTTCGCTGTTTCTTCCATTATCATTCGTTCTCTACTTCTTGGTCGCATTATGGCAGCAAATCGATTTTTCTGCAATTTATGAACTGATTTACATTTAATCACCATTTTTCCATACTGTTGGTGATCCCAAGTCCTCATCGTAGTCACCGTTAATCACTCTTTCCAATGTTTCGATTAAATCTCGATCCTGAAGCAAACATTTCAGACCAGTATATTAAACGTACATTACAATTTGCTGAATGCGTGATACTGGTTGGTTTGGTCCATTGTCCATCTTAAAAAGGAAAAAATTGTGCAAGGCGACACTATACAGTTAAAAAAAAGTTGAAGTAATGTACGCAAGTGATTTTACAAAAAATATATGTGTAATGAAATTGCGAAAAATATAGAAAAATGTAATTTACTTTCACAAAATTACTAAATATGGGTTTATTTTGATTTAAAATATCAATTGTAAGAAATCATATGTTTTTAGTTTTCCATCAATTGATGAAACAATAAGAAACAAAAAGGTATAACGAGAAACAACGATTGACCGATTCGAATTGCTTTTTTTTCAAAATATAAACGCGTTGTCATTAGAGCGCATTTTCCTCTACATGTGTTACACTGAACGAATTATTGTATTAATAAACACTCTTGTTTTCCGATACATGATAAAAAGGTTTTATTGAAAAGTTAGATAAAACATATTTCTAATTGCTAGAGATAAATTAGTTAGGATAGCATTTTTTTTCTCTATTTTTCCGACTGTAAATTGATCGGAAGTCAATTATTCCATGAATTTTAAATTAGCTCAAAGCATTAAGCATTGTATTATGACACGGTGCTAGAGCACAAAGTAACAATTTTCCAAAATTCAAAGATTTATAGCAAAAAATAAGTAAAAATTAAGCATTTTTCTTGTCTAGAGCTGCTTCCGTAATGTCGACAAGAGTTGTGGTTTCGACGCTTTCTTCATAAAAAAATGACATGTTTGGAAATGTTTCCATCTGCGAACGACCAATTTCAAGATAGCATTTCGCATCCTATAAAATTTAGTATATAATTATTTTATATTCTTCAATTAAACATCATATGCTTGGTTTCTCAGCGGTTGTTGAAACCCATTCCATGCGAATTGATTTTCCTCGTCGAAATATAACAATTTATTGCATGCCGTATTTTCGGCTGATGTACTTTCTAGCTGAAAATGTTGATATTCATTAGCTCAAAAGAATAATTTACGTTTTGATAGTCATCAATCATATTCCAGTGAATTGCAGAAGAGCTCAGATCAATTACTCCCGTATTCTCCTGACTTATTGAATAATTGAAGCTGATTGAATCAAAAACTTCTTTACGCACAGTCTCGAGCAGCATTAACAAAGTTTGGTTTTCCATGTGAATTTGCTAAAAAAAAAACAATTTAATATCATGGAAATGAATAAATGTGGCAATCGAAGTTTTTAGAATTTCAAATAAAGCATAACACTAGACGTAAGACGTGTTGCCAAAAATTCCTATACATTAGACGACACGCAAGGAAACCACATTTGTTTTATGAGCCGAAAAATGATTACATATTTTTTCCCAAGACCGCGGCATATCGAATTTATGTGCATGCAGGAAAAAAGAATGAAAAATGAGAGCAATGTTGGAGTTCGATCGTTTGGCTTCGCAATAATTTGAACTAATAAATACTTTGAAAAGACGAATGTTCTTTTATGACTCAATGTATTATATAAATTTAGAAGAACCTTGGTTGGAAAAATAATGCCCAACTTTGCGCATCACTGCATACTCATGCATGTAATGATAATTTGCGAATGTAGAGACCATCTGGAAACTTTTTCTAAAGTTCATATTTCATGAACAGAGTGAGAGAGCAAGTTAGTCAGCATGTGGGTGTTGACTCATTCCTGTGGCACCTTTAAAATGAAGCATATCCTAGTATTTTCGAAAATTGTAGCAAACTACAATAAATTTTCAAAACTATCAAAAACATTTGCTATTACAATTTACGAATCTAACATTCCCAGCGAATCGATTGAGACGATAAGTGAACACTATTTGGTTTGAAACAACAAAAGTTTTCGGACAAACCGCAAAAGTTTGTGGAAACTCCCGTGGAACCCAAATGTTTAAACCAAGAAAAGCCACATTTTGTACTTTTCGAATCGCTCAGTTAATCTATCTCATGAGCGATATTGACATATGTTTCGTGCACAGAAATACTTGATATTTTTAATGCGATGAGATAAACGCAACCTAAAATGTGAAAAAAAAAAATATATATATATATATATATATATATATATATATATATATATATGTATACATAAGATAAAACAGTACAGAATAGTTTTTCTTTAGATCTTGTATTCTAAAAGGAAAAAGTGTTAAAGAATATAAGCTGTAATATCTATATTATATATTTTTTATATATTGTATATTTTTTAATATATATATATATTGAATAATGTCAGTATTCACAATTAAGATTGAACACTTGATTCGTCTCATATTTGTTATCATTTAAATTTCTCAAAGATAATGCCGTTTTTGAATTGTTCGCATAATTCTGAAATTCTAATTAAATTGATGACTCGAAGGCACGGTCTACTGAGAGGATTAGAGATGAAATTGCACTATATGCACTATGTACATAGATGGGTCGCATCTGTTGTGGCGGCTCGTGAAGTTCCCAAGCTCAATTGCTTACTGCTAGTTTTTTTTACCTTTACCATTCTTATTTACAAGTGTGGTAAAATTTTCAATGGAGCGCACATGCATCGTTTTTTTTAATTCTCTCGACTTATGAAGGAGCCCAAAAAAAATCAAAATATGTATTTAATTTGACAAAAATTAAAAATCTGAGTGATCCAGAGTGAATTAAACAAAAAATGAAGAATTAAAAATTATAATTAGTACGATCTATAAAAATGAGTTAATCTGAACAAAAAAAAACAGTAATCAACAATATATAGTACAATGGAAATATGTTCAAATTGCAAACATTTGATGGAAACCAAATATGGAGATGCATTGAAATAGAGAGTAACTGTGTTTTGTTGAATCAAGTTTTTGATGGGGTTGTTTACGTATTTTCCCTTCATTTTGATATTGCGGTGAAAAAAAACATGTTCTTGATCAGGAGCATCGAGATGATTCCTTAAAAGACTTGTGCTTGAATCGGTCGTTCATCTGGGGTTTGCTGGAGAGCTTCTATACGATTTGGAATCGGTCTACTAGCGGCCCTTGATCTAAGTCCGGAGAAGCATTCAGATTTTGCTCATTATTGTTTTCACGATGTGCAGGAGCGTGCTAAAAAAATCATTTAAAATTAAGCCAAATTTTAGATCAAACCAGCGGTTGCACTTGATTCAGAACTTCTTGAACATTATATGGATTATAAATAACTGGAATTGTTAATCCATACGGATGCTGTGGTAATGGTGGAACTGCATAGAGTGGTGTTGGTGCCGGAAGCGAAAAGCCATACATTGGCGCTTGTGCGGGGAAGAAATGTGGGGGCAAAGGCATGAAAACCCCGCAGGGTGGCATGTGCGCAAATGCGTGTGGAGCAGGAGCCCAATTGTGCATGTGCGGAATAAAATCCAAGTTTATTCTCTGAACATTTAGTGATTAGTGATAATAACAAGGCGTTTTTAATACTTCATTTTGGCGTGGAAATTGCTGCAGAGGAGCAGGGTAGACAGCCTGAAATATAAAAGTTAAGTGGGGTAAAATTTATGAAAGAACTTTACCACTTGTCTTACTAAGACTTGGTGATTATGAACTGGTCGCTGAATCATAACATTTGAAGGCGCGGGATCTGGTGGATGCTCGTTCGCTAAGGCAAGAGCTTCCACTTGCATATTCGCTGTAATTGGGCAATGTGAGAAATGAAAAATAAATAGAATGATGGAAGAAAATGCGGAAACAAACACGTTAGAGAACAACAAGACAACACTGTTTTTTTATCGATTGCACACTGTTGTTCGCTCATACATCTAGACATCTCTCTTCGTGCGCCGCTTGCTTCAAAACCATTTTACATACACGGCGAAGAAGCGTGCATCAACGAACACGTACGAAAAACTTGGCGACACTGGGAAGAAGAACTCGGCGTTGTTCGCACACTGTGCAATTTCTGTGTGCTCGGAGACAGAAATTGACATTAATAAATTGACACAATCTGCGGATTCCGGAAGCGCATATTGCAAAAATACAGTTTTATTAGATGCGGAATAAGACGAAAAATCGAAATTCATTATCATAAAAAAATAAAATATAAATTTAAACCGAAATAACGTTAAAAAACACTTAAATATGTCAATAGTATGGAAATTATAATTTTTGAGTTTGGAATGATGCAATTTGAACTCGATATTGATGGTTCTCTAGAATTTTTCGGCGTGGACGAAGCTTTGCTGCGAAGAATCCTTTAACATCAATCATGATTTTGTTTCATTTTAATGAACTTGCTGCTTTTGAGATATACGGGAAGCTATTGTCTGGAACGTTTTCCTAGACGCCAGGAATCTGTAAATCATTTGTTTTCAAATCATAAATAAAACAACCAGAATCGGCTGCATTGCCACAGAAGTGCATGGAATTGATGTAATAACTAGTGTTGGAAGAAGAGCCAAGGGAATCCATATCTCAGCAATGGAACCGCTTTTTCGGAATTTTTTTCTGATAGTCCCGGTTGTTCCATATTCTTAATGGAAGAATTTTTCAATGAACATAAAATTTTGAAAGATGACGAAAATAGGAAGGCGAATAATCGAACATGAAACATCGAACACTTCACAAGATATCGCAAATTCCATTGATTGAAAAGTATTTAATCATGTACGCTCATCATAGTTTGATTTCCGACGACAAGATGATGTTGGTCGTCAAAAATGGATTTACAACAAAAAAAGTATCAGAAAATAATAGTGAGTGATGAAACTACCTAGCGAAAGCCATTTTTGCTCCAAATTAATGGTTTCCAACGTTTACTGGTAGTTTTATCTTTAATTTAACTTCAATTCCTCTATTCTTTCTATTTGTTTCGTATCACACGAGACTTATTTCATAATTAATTTATTTATTGTTAAATGTTGCATAAAAATAGAGAATAAACTATTAATTGTTAGTGATAGAGTTAGTTATGTGGATACATACATAAAGAAGCCGTGCCCGTCGGCATCATAACACAGAAAAAAATGCTACGAAAAGGGTAACAGCCAAAAAATTCGTCATAGACAAGTTGCAAAATTTATAAATGTGAAATGGACATCGAGTTGCAATTGTTTGCGAAATGACGTTGAACTGACAATTAGTTTCCTTGACTCGCCGGCTACATGTTTGAAAAATTAATGATTGGACAAAAATAACACTACAATAATGACAATTTTAAGTGTGAAAAATTTAAGCGTTGAAGTTGTCACGGCGGTTCACCGATGGGGTGCAGTTTGGGCAGACCCATCGGGCGACAGGGTTCTCTTGCTCCAATTTCTGGTAAGCTGATTCTACAAGTCCAGTGCACGCCTGTAATAATAATTATTATTTCGAAACAAACGCTAAATGAATTGACCTTGTGATACACATTCTTGCACTCATTGTACATACATCCAAGAGAAGGAGTTCCTGGCTGAAATAATTTTGAATTGCAGATACCGATATGATATAATTAGTACCACAATAACTCTTTGGCACCCAGCGCACATAACATCAGGAGCGCGCATGCGAAATTCATTGTGTCCAAGAGCTGGATCACTCATGCGTCCTTGCTGCTGTGGTGGCGGCATCATCGGCATTCCATTTTGACTGTAATTTGGTGCGCGCACTAAAATTTATCATATTTAATTTAAAATTTTCAATGAAAATACTAACTCTCAGCGCTCAATTGTGGTGGAGGCATGTATCCATTTGGCATGTTAACCATTGGCTGCTGGGGTGGTGGCATTGGCTGCGAGGTTGGTGGTGGGAGTAGCTGAGGGCGTGGAGGAATGCTGAAATCCATGTTTGATGGGCCTTCGCCATATTGTCGTGGTGGCATCATTGATGTCGAAGGCATTTGGAATGAATTGTCATCGTTAGCTACAGATGCTGAACATTTGCGTTGATGGTATTCAGAATTATACTTACAACTTCTAGCTTTTTTTGCTGGAGGCTTGCCGGATGGTGATCTGTTAACGGACGTTGAAGCGATATGAGTTTGCCTATAATAAAAGTAACTTGAAAGAAAAGCGTATTAATTTCTTATTAGTATACATTGACTGAGACCGATTCAAGTATGTTGGCGGCCCACGATTCATCGGATTTGGGTAAGGAACCCTCTCGTATTCTTCATGAAAAAATGGGCAACTTGGAAGGTACCCAAATGTAGGTGGCTCATCTTTACGAGCAGATTTGGTTCCCGAAGGATAAGCAATTCGGAGTTTTTGTTTGACACGCATATAATAGCGCTCAACCAAGGGATTAATCTTCTAAAATTCAAACTTCTTTAAATAAGTTGATATGGTTTATACCTTGAATGCTTCGCGTTGATCTTGCATGGCTGGTGGCATGTCATAGTGTGTAACAACGCTGTAATGTGTATCATAGCATGGCGCATTTGAACCAATGCTGGCATATCTGAAAATTAAATTATTATAGTCTAATTGCAATCTACAATAGTTCACCTGGGCGAAGTTTGCGCTGCGGCTTCATGCTGCTGGTTTTGAATCTCTTGATACTTTAAATAAAGAAGTGCTTGATGTTCAGCCTGTTGAATTGCCAATTGATAAGCGGATTGCATTGCCATGTTATTGGCATGCTGATGCGCTTGCTGTTGAGTTTGGAAATGATGATGTGCTTGTTGCTGAGTTTGATGAAGCGCCATTTGTTGAGCATGATGTTGCTGCGCCTGATGTTGTGCATGTTGCTGAGCTTGTTGCTGAGCATGTTGCTGAGCTTGCTGCTGAGCATGGTGCTGAGCTTGTTGCTGCGCTTGCTGCTGAGTATGCTGCTGAGCTTGTTGCTGAGCTTGTTGCTGCGCCTGTTGCTGGGCTTGTTGCTGGGCTTGTTGCTGAGCCTGCTGTTGAGCTTGCTGCTGGGCCTGCTGTTGAGCTTGTTGCTGGGCCTGTTGTTGAGCCTGTTGTTGAGCCTGTTGTTGAGCCTGTTGTTGAGCCTGTTGTTGAGCCTGCTGTTGAGCCTGTTGTTGAGCCTGTTGTTGAGCCTGTTGTTGAGCCTGTTGTTGAGCCTGTTGTTGAGCTTGTTGCTGCGCCTGTTGCTGAGCTTGTTGCTGCGCTTGTTGCTGTGCTTTTTGTTGCGCCTGTTGCTGAGCTTGTTGTTGCGCTTGCTGTTGCGCCTGCTGATGAGCCTGTTGTTGAGCCTGCTGCTGCTGTCGCGCTTGTTGTTGGGCATGATGCTGGCGAGCCTGTTGAGCATGATATTGCTGTTGCATATTCATAGATGGCGATGCCATTCCTTGATGCATTCCTGGATGCTGTTGATGCATTTGTTGCTGATTTTTAGCAAAAGAAGCAGCTACATGAGAATTTGGTGGTGGCATAGTTGGTGGTGGCATGCTTCCTGGTGGCGCAGGTGCTGCATTATTCATCGGCATCTATAAAATAAATACATGGCAATTGGTTCAAATGAAGTAATTAAAAACATTGAATTCAAACTTTTACCTGATTGCTTGACGGAGGTCTCATATGAGGATGTTGCGGAGGCGCATGTTGAAGTGCTGGATGTTGACCCGGTGGATGCTGTCCTGGAGGATGTTGAACTGGCGGATGTTGACCTTGTTGAAGCTGTCCTTGTTGATGTGGATGCGGATGAGGTGCCATCGGACTAGGCATTCCACTGCCCATCATTCGCGCTTGGCTCGCATTTGCCATAGCATGATGCATGAGCGACTGATTATGTGACTGCGGATGAGGCGGTTGATGCTGTCCTTGTGGTGCGTGATGCATCATCGGGTGTTGCGGTGGCGGCATCATTCGTTGATAATTTTCAGGGACGGCAAACTGAGGTTGATTCATATGGTTTGGTTGACCAGGATAACCAACATGACCATTTGTCCCATTAATCGATGGTGGTGGCATTCCTTGTTGTGGCGGCGCCATTTGTCCTTGATGAGGCTGGTACGGCATATATCTAAAATCAAAAATAATTTTTTTCTTCCACCAACAAATACGAACCCATTAGGCGGCATCGTCTTTGCATCGTAGCTTGGAGCAGGCTTTCCCGGTTGAGCTTGCCCAGGCCCCTGTTGCATCTGCATTTGAGCACCTCGATTTGGAGGTTGCATAGTGTGGTAGCTGGTAGAGCTTGGCGGATACATTCCTCCCTGAAAGGAAAAGATTCTCTTTCAATAGTCATTGATTATTCATAAGTGAGTGCACTTCTTTCTTAGCATGGTTCACTACCGAAATTTCAATGAGAGGTTTTGCCCTTTTCTTTTCTGTTCGTAAAAAACAGCTTAAAATGTTGCGCTTTGCTAAACTTGAATCATTTCCATCTGTTTCAACATTACAAATCTTAATTCTTTTAATCACGTGCCTGTGGGTATTGATCCATTGGCGGATATCCACCATATTGCGGATGGAACGATGGTCCGGCTGACGAATATGGAGGGACATTTCCGTTCGATGGGTAGCTAGTCGACATGATGGTCCTTGATTGCTTTTATTACTACTCAATGTAGAAGAACACTGAAATAAAATGCATTGCACTTAAAAAATAGAAGGAATTCTACAAAATGAAACGAATACGCGAAACACAATCGAGAAAGAGGTCGAACGAGTGAAGGACATACATATCGCAAGTCGAACTGACCAAGAAAATCGTTGATAGATTGCAAAGCGATGTATGTACTGTTGAGAAAAGTGGTTGATGCCTTTATTTTCGAAGAGAAAATTTTTTGTGGATGCTTTAAGAAGGATTACTGAAAGCGATGATGTATCAAAATTTGGAAGCAATTGCAATTGAGCATGCTTCACACTGCCTCAGTATAACGACGTCACTAGATTAAATGTGGTGTTCGTCAATGCCCACTCACAAAGGCTGAACACAGAAAAAAGACAAAAAATATGTGGAACGCAATGATGGCGTTGGTGGTTGCAGGAGGAGAAAAAAAAAACGAGGAGGGTCTCCGAGTGCCCGAGAAGAAGAAGGACGCAAAAATTGAAAAGAGCACGGCAATAATAAGAGGAAAATGAGTGGTTGGGTTTTTGAAACTAGTAGGCGATGCAAGCAAGAAGGGCACAAAGTCGAGTCAATGTCCGCGGGAATATATGTACAGCAAGCGGTTCCGAGGAGAAATGAAAACAGAGAAGGGTGGCCCCGCTCTCTTTTTCCCTTCCCTTTACCACATAATTTTTCTGGGTCACACAGCCTTACACGGGCGAAACAAAAGAAAACAACTTTCTTTTATTTTTATGGTGAAGCACGGCTCCTCGAACGCGCCGAGTTTTATGGGTGTTCGTCGTGGCTATATGTGCTGCAACGACTAATAAAATATAAGATCAGATGACAAATGCGTTTGAAAAAGATGGAGGAGAAGCAGAAAACGCAAAGCGAACGCCAAAAAATAGAGAGCATTTTCTGATGCGCAGTTGTTGTTTTATCAATAAATCAATCATATCCTTATATGGGGCAATTAATGTAATCGAAGAAGAAATATTTCTTTTAAATATTTTTAAGACATAATTCATGTCCCTCGCCTCAAAAGGATTATTTGAATTTTCCGAACAACGGAGCAAACTTCTCTATTTTATGCAAGCGAAAAAATAATTACCCGCAATACTTTCCTATTATATGCAGTATTCTATGTAGACCAAAAAATTGAGGAATGAAGGGAATTGCAAATTTAATCAAATTAGACGGGTGTCTGGTTGGCACAAGCGGAAATTCGAACTCTCCCACTGCTCTTTTAAGATGACACATTCCTGATCTCGTTAACCTATTCTTTATCAAATTCTGCGAAAATGATTTTAAAAAATGTATCATGGATGATTATATAGATGTTGAACCTCTCATTCATCGCTTTGAAGTATTTCTCCCATAATGAATGTCACAAAACGAAAAAGGAAGAACTAAGATTGGATGGTGGATGAAAAAAAACGGGGCCCGAAATGGGGTAAAATGTTGAGATCGTCTTCACATCCAGTTTTCCATCGGCTTGTGGCATAACGCTAGTCGAATAGAACGACAAAAGCGACAACGTCGAAGGAGATGAAGAAGAAGAAGAAAAAGGAGGAGTGAGCGAAAAAATACTGAGAAGATCGGACCGGGTGAAAAACGAAGAAGAAGGCAGGCAGGCATGCAGCCCACATCCCCTTTTTTCAAATTTTGTTAAAGGAGAGAATTTCAAGGAGTTATAACCTAAATAATTATAGGATTAAAATGAACTATTATTTTTGTGTGTACCAGTCCATATTGGGATTTTTTATTAACGACACAAACCTTGAAAGCTATACCTTATAATAATCGATATTAAAGTGAAGAATAAGAAGAACGGGCCGATAGATGGGAAGGGGGATGAACTGTGAGGTAATTGCTTTCCTAGGCCGTGTGGTCTCTCGCTCTCCCTCTTGCTATCGATGCGTTTCTCACCCTCTACGAACGTCAATGCTGACTCGCCACAGTGCACTGTTTTCGTTAAGACAATTACTATTGTGGAGGGTAGTTGAGAAAGCACGGAGCGGCCCGCCGCATCGGTAGTAGGGTGACCACACCGCGCACAGTGCGCCGATCGATGAGATCGCAGACTAACCACCAACTACCCTCCGCGCGCACAACTCATTCCATCGCAATTCCTTGCTGATTTCTCTTGCCGACACTCTCAGTTTGCCTACACTTTGTTGCGGACGCACCGAGGTGCGCGGTTTTGGCCCAACGTCCCCTTTTTTCCCAAGATTGCTTTGCCTTCCAGTTTAGCCGGCCGCATTATATAAGAACGGTTTATGAAGCTTTGCTGAAAAGAAAATTTTAAAAAAGAATTCGCGAACAACCGAGAAGCAAAACAAGACAACATGAAAAGCTCAACATCTGGAGCCAATTTGCATGACGCCGCAAAACGTTACTCCAAAGGGTAATACAATAAAAAAGCCTCATGCGGATTGGGCGCATTTTTTCAAGTAGTTGTTTGTGAGAAGGAGAAAGGCTCAAATGCGAAATCTAACCGAAACTTGAGAACGAACGCTTGAAAGAATATCAAGGACAAACCTCCATAATTGAAGGTAATAAACTTAGCAATCTACAATTTGCGTACCGAAAACGACGTGCGGTCTCGGAACCAATACACCAATTAAAGGCTGAATTTTTAGAAAAATCTTATCTAGCAAGCACGCTGCAAACCGCGTAAAATTTAATGGCATCCATCTTTGCGAGCATCGTATTGAATTTATTTTCAATGATTCATCAAACACTTTAGTTCTTTTTTAGGATATGCAAAGCTTGTATGAAGCACAAACTTCCTCACAAATTTAACTAATTTAGATTTTCTTTGTAGTTTTTGTTCTCGCATGCTCAAACTCTTCTTTTTGAGAGAAGATGTCCAAAGCTTTATGTACATCGAAAATAGAAAATTTCAACTCCAACCAAAGTAAAAAAAAAGAAGACGAAGCGATGAAAAAAGAGAAGGGTGAACAACGGCAGAATTGGGCTATCAAATGTTGAGACACACACTCACACTCTCACGTTATGTGCCGAACACATGGTGTCATTGTGGAACGTTCAATCAATACACTGACTCCTCTTGCCTTAAACCAATTAGACGTGTCCCCTCACGCGTTCTCATCCAAAATTGCCGCCATAGCCAAACGACATGCATGGATTAAATATTTTGAAGGGAGAAAAATGTGAAACATCGACCTAAGAATGATGAGTGAGATGTAGAAGTTGTTGAAGAATACACACTATTATTGAACAAACATGGCATATGACAAAAGCGTTTGGCACAAAAAAATGCAGCGTTCATGTTTGTACGATTGTCGAGAAAAAGAAACGTCAACAATATGACAAATTTCAATAAATTTGCATGGCTCGAAAAGAAATGTTTTTTTTAGAAAGTTACAATATAGAAGTCTTCTCGTCACGCATTTGTACATATATCGTTTTGTGAAGAACGTTTTGCAATCAACGTTTTCTTCCCCTTAAGATTATTATTCCAAACACACACAATGCACTGAAAACTAAAAATTCAAGGAAGTTCAAAATAATATATAGAGAATGGGTTCATTAACTGTTTCATCGAAAAAATAATCAATCAGGGATCCTAATTTATCGAAGGTGTCATCAATTTTAATAAGACAATTTTAATAAGCTTTTTTAATATCAAATATTAAAATTATATAATTCAAAATTTGTTTATGAAGCACGTACAAAAAATATACGGAATCAAGCACTTCTCAAAAAAAAAAACTTTCATATAAAAATACACTAAGCATAAACTAAAAAAACTAAAATCATAATACAGACTAACCCACTTCCTTCTTTTTAGTACTTTGTAGGTAGATTCATAATTTTCACCTAGTGATCATACAATTGAAAACGTGACAACGAGAGCTTTCCGTCATCGAACCAACACATAAATTTTGCAAGCCGCCAAAAAATTGAGGGGCTCGACTTTTGGACTCACTTCTGCTGCTGACAGGTTTGAGAAACATAAATTAAATCACTGTTCGTTCAACGAGAAAAGAACACCAATTGCATCACATTACTGTGAAGCAGAGAGAAGAAGGAAGACAGTTGTACACCGATAAACTTTTTAACGATTCATTTCTGTTGGAATGAATTCTTTTCAATATGAGGGATAGAAAAATTATTTTCAGTTACGTGAAAACTTTTCTCAAAAAGATATAAAACTGGAAGCAAAATATGTCTAAATTTCTATCGAAGCTAACATCACTCGACTACTAATATTTTTGCCAAAAAGCTTATATAAAACCACTAAATTATTTATAGGCCCGGTTTTTGGCGCGACCAAATCTATTCGACATTTTTATATTCTATAATCAATAATGAAAGATGCAATAATTGTTGTTTATCAAAAACTAAAGTCCAACACAAACGATATGCCAAACTCAGCTTCATTATTACACTAAACCTAAAGAGCAACACGTTCGTTTCTTTGAGTATTTACTCATCATTTGATGATAACGCGGGAGTAAAGTTTCTCAAAAACAAAAGAATAGGGATTTCAAATAACGAATTTGAAATTTTTAAATGTATTTTCTGAATATTAGAATTCAATATATTAATTAATAAACAGCTTCAGAAAAGTAAAATCGAATATTTTTTATTTATTAAAGTCGGCCATATTTAATCATATACTACTTTCAGTACAATTCTCTCAAATGAAATCCAATTTTTCAATGCTATTCAATTCATGCAATATTTTCACGAATTTTCCGAAACGTTAACTTTAAAATGTCTGAACACGCGTTTTACCTATACGCAATTAAAAGACCTCAGAAAAATGCGAACTGACTTGAGGAAGAAAAAAATGGCGAGAAGAAATGCGAATAGCATCGGAGAAAAACAAATAATGTGAATCAATGCGGCAGCGCTCGTAGATAACTAGAAAGAAAAGCCAATTGAAATATCGTGATAGTTTTGATTTTTATTTATTACATTTTGACAATTGTTTATAATTCTTAAAAAGCTAGGTAATGTCTTTTCAAGAAAAAAGTGCAGACTTTCTTTTTCTTGAAATAAACACAATCCAATTCCAATTGTTTTGCTGATGATGAGAATGAAGCCATATTGGCGATTTTCAATAGGAGGAGAAACCCGATGACAGTGACAATGACAAATTGCCCAATGCCAATTTGCCTTGTTTCCGATTCAGTGGCGAAAATGCAGACAATTGGGGGGTCTTTGTGTTAAATAAAAAAATGCCACAGTATTACAACGTGTTCATTGAGCTAAAAATATAGTAGCTGTAGAAAATTACGAAGTGTTTATTCAAGACATTCATTCCAATTTCTTAAAACTTGAAAATTTATTTCAAAAAGAAAAGTTGACTTGAAGAACCCTCCCAAACTCGATGTGCCGTTTAAACTGTTTATTTGACATTTCTTTTGAGTCCAATAATAGTGTGAAACTGAACAAAAGATTTTTAAAAATTTCAACCCTGCTGCAATTAAACCGATTTAAAAAATTCAAATAAATTGGATGTATTTTGATTTTTTTTCTCGGAAATTTGTGTCATAGAGTTTTAGCGTTACTATTTATTTTTTGCGTATCTTTAAAATGTGAAATGTTATTGAACCAAGAACTGAAAATAGAATTTTTTTTTCAAGAAAATGCAAAAATTTCAAAAGTCCGCAAGCACCGATACTTTAATTCAAACGCCTTTCTCGTTTTTTAGAAATCTTCGAGTTTGGGTGGTATCTTTGAGCAGAGACTATCGTTTTTTTTTTCAATCTAGGAAGATTTATTATATACTAAAAAAAAATTCAAAGCCAAATGTTGGCCGTGTGTATCTGAATGATCGAGAACACCTGCTTTCGCAAAACATTTCTTTTGTTAGTGGTTTTAGGAAAACGAAATCCACGGAAATTTGATGCAGCTGGCTTTCGTAGGCTATATGGAATAGTGTTGAACGAGAGAAGTGTTTGAAAGTTTTAATATGGCCAAAGAGAAAGAAGAATAATTACCAATATAACACATTATTTTGAGAACTTTAAACGTTTAATTTATATGTAAGCTTTTTTCAAAAAATTTTTATGGAACAAAAACAAAGAACCGAGAAACATGGTCTCTGCATAAAATTGAAAATTGGAAAGATGAGTTGTGCGCAATTTTGAAAGATGTACTTGAAGCAGCAAAGATTCACAAAACAGAATATTTGAGTACCAGTTTCTTTTTCTGTGATATTCGAATGAAAAAACGGCATTAAAACAAACTGGTAGTTCGCAAATCCGAGAGCATATTAAATGAGAATATAGGAATATCCGGATTTGAAGAGATTAAAGAATTCTGCCTCTTTTTCACGAAAATTTTTTTCTTTTTTTGCGATATTACTTTTGTGCTTTTTCGAAATGAAACATAACACATGTTATGGGACCTTCCCTCTTTTCTTTTTGAACAACAAGCAATCTACACAATAAAATGAGGCAAAAAACGCGAGATGAGAGAGCGCAGAAAATTGAGAGGCACTTCAGGGGGGACCGCAAAAAGTGTCAAACTGGGTGGGCGAAATTTCGGGTTCATCTTACTAGCCACCATCACTACTCGTCCCCCTTCTTCATTCATGCACTGTGCACAGTGTAAGGTCAACCGCGTGCGCAGGCCGCTGCGCGTCTTTAGGAACTGTTTGAATATTCTTTTGTTTGTTTTCTTGGCCTTCTCTCGCGTCACCATCCCACATAATGTGTTTCGCAATTTGTTGCGCATTTGCAATTCTGAATACCATTTTTAAACAACATTCAATTTTTGAGTTTTCTATGCAAGTATTATCAAGAAAATTTTTAAATAATCTTTAATGTAATTTTAAATTAAATCGCGCAGAGTTTTTAATATTTTCTTACAGTTATTCAAAAAAAAATTCATATTTTTAGTCTCTATTATCTGTGCACACCAACAAACCGATTTTATAAACCGCCTAATATTTCGCAATATTATTTATATTTTGCAGATCTCAATAAATGCATTATGAAGCTTTTCGGGTGTTTTGAGAAGAAATTCAAAGTGACTCCTCATCAAAAGCTTAAATGCTTTCATGTTATCAATTTAATATTCTTTGTATGTTTCGAATGAGATTTTTCACCACTGTGGAATTGTTTGTTTTAGACATCTGGTGCTGGAGCGCTTGCCGTTGGAATTTGGCTCTATATCTCTAGGAATGATTTCATCGAGCTCACACCAATGTCATACTCAGGTTTCTTGAAAAATTCGAAAAAAAATTGAACCCAGCTTATGTTCAGCTTTATCATCGGCGGGATTAAGCACCTTCACCGGGACAACAATTTGCATTATATCTATTGTAGGATTCTCAGCAGTGGTTCTGAACAGGACAGCTCTTCTCTATGCGGTATCATTGAAATACAGAAATCATAAGTAAAAATTGAAAACTCTTACAGTATATTGCATTTGTAATGTTTCTGACATTCATTCATTCCGTCACTAGAGGCACTAGCTTCTTTAGCCGTGCTGAATCTCGAGAGAATTTACGAGGGGAACTTCTGAACAAAATCAATCGAACCTACGTTATAACAAAAATGGGGAGAAAGCTGAAGCTTCAAGTTACCTGGGATCACTTACAAAGAACCGTCAGTAGCAATAAAATATATTTTTAAAAACCGACGTTAGGTCTCTTTACTTCCGTTAGGTTGGAAAATTTTTATTTGAATTCATAGAAAACATTTCAAAAACAGGAATCTAGATAGGGTTGGCAAAAATAAATTTGTTACAATGATTATCATTTCGAAATAAACAAAACTTAGATATATTTTCTTTGTGTAAATTTATTTCTGAATGTAACCGAAAACAGTAAAAGTTCTAATAATTTAGATGAAATGCTGCGGCGTTGATACCTATGAAGATTGGTTTTACACTACACAATGGCCAAATAACGAATTTGTACCAGAGAGCTGCTGTAATGCGACAATGTTCGAATCACAAGCTGCTATGAAAAACTGTGGAAAACTGCCTGATCAAACTGATAATCTTTATCAAAATGTGAACAAATAGTAAAGATTTTGTTCGTAACTTAGAACTATTATAGGGATGCTTTGAACCATTTGCTGACTGGCTGTTTCATCACATTACTGTGTTCAATTGGTTAACAAGCATTCTTCTTGTTATTGAGGTCGGTATTAATAAATCATCAACGGTTTGAACACTATTCAAATGTTTTCCAGGTTATTACTGTTATCTCTGGTATTACCGTCTTGATTCTTATGCGAAAGGAGCGGAAGAACAGCGAACGGCGACGGCAACAGCGCATGCAAGCGTATGAAGCAAATGAGCAACTTCAATTAAACCCATTCGATCGGATAGGTGATGCATCAATAGATCCCGATATTGTAATGCCCGATGACGCTATTAGCATTGATTCCAGGTAGATTTCCGCTTTCTTCAGGTGCTTTTGAACCGTTGTTCTCTTGTTTTACGTGTTGGTTGTTTTACAATGCTTGCATTTTACCTCATTTTATGTTACGAATTGCTATTTGTTTTATGCATTTTATTAATCTATGAACGTAAATAAACGTAAATTTTTCTACAAGAATGTGCTATAATTATTGTACTGCCGAAGAATTGTTTGAAGACTGCAAAGCACCTTTTTTTGAATCGCCGAGACTTGTTCCATCCCCATCATCTAAAAAGGTTAAATCTTGATAAATTGTTGATTTTAAACGCCAACCTTCAATGAACAAAGCGCCATCAATCACTTGAACGACGTCTTTAAATACCGTGTCGGGATCCGAATCTCCATCAACCTAAGTATTCAGGTTTAACACTGTGAAGCGAAATGACGAAGGAATAAATAAAGCAAAGAAACGAACAGGAGCACATTTCGTTTGACTTCTCAAGCATTATATGCAGCAAAATACATAGTTTTTCTTATTGCTGCTAGAAATAAATCACATTGGTGCTAGATACAGTTAATTTTTTGATGATGCTTAAAATTTGCGTGCAAAGAGAAATGTTATCACATGCACATGCGGAATAGCGAAAAATTAGTTTTGATCCCATGACCGTCTCAGCAGTATAGCAGATATTTTGGCCAAGGAATCATTACCGTCTCATGCGGATTTCTCACCACACGCAATTTTCCCCTCTCGTCTAGCGATTTCAGCATTGGAAGAGTATTTCTTTTAAAGAAATCCATACGCGCTGCCACAGATTCATCGCTATCGTCTGAAACAACAGTTGTATTAGGAAAATTATGTATACTACCAGCACGGTGATTTTCTTTATTTCGCTTCTTAATCGTTTCTAGGCAAAATTGCTCAGTGCAATCGATAAGAATTGCAAGGTCCATTCGTTGAAGAGCATGCTCCAATTCGGCGAGTTGATCCGAAGATTTCGGATAGCCTTCAATAACATAGCCCCAATTTGTGTTTCCTCTTGATTGAAGTTCTTCATATAATATCGAACGGCAAATTTTCTAAAGAAAACATCGTATAAAGTTTCGCGTCGAGCGTTACCGTTGGTATGGACTCTCCGTGGCTCATTTTCTTTCCAACCTTCTCCCATAGCGGGTCATTCTTCTCCGAGTTCACCTTTTTACGAAGAATCTCTCCCATCGATAATAATGTAAATCCTACGATAATGTTTATAATTTTAGCATCTTTGTCGCTCATACCATCATATTTTTGTGTAATTCGCCTTCCAATTTCATTTTTCTGTGAGCCTGGGGCACCGAGCACCAGAATTACTGGAGCATTATTTGGTAATCCTATAGGCTCAATAAAATCGCCATTAGCAACTGAAGGTGTTGAATTTTTTCGTTCGCTTTCTACTTGGTCCGATGCAACCCTTTTCGCTAAAGTAAAAAGAACTTGTTGCTCAATTGTGAAACATTTGCACTCTTCGTAAAATCATAATCATGCTTCAAACCATGCCTAACGTAATCTTTAAAAATCTAATAAGATTTTCACTTCAATTTACCGTCTTCTCCTGGAAGATTTAATTGTGGAATTACTACAGGGGTAGTTGTAGGAATTGTTCTTTCTATAATGGATTTTTTACAAACTTATTAATAAGTAAGTAGTTAGTTAGTTTCAACGAAACCTGAAGTTGGTGTTTTCGTCAGACGCGAAGCCGTCGAATTTCGGGAATTTGTTGTGGTACTTGGTTTACCTTTAAAATGTATTTTGAAAAGGTTTCATAATAGTTAATTCTAAACTATCTGGCGGATTTGAAGCTGGTGTTACTGGAGTAGGTGGTTTGGTGCCTGAATTCATTTTTTTTTTTGTTATAAATATACAGTACCGTGCAGTAAGATATACAATTTCACTTTTTTTATCATAACTTTCTGAAAAGTTGACCAATCGATCTGAAATTTTTGGACAACTTTAAGCATCGATAGAGTGATTATGTAACAAAATTAGAAGGTGTAAAACACATTAGGAAAAATTTTATTGGCAAAAAATCAGAAAATCCATAATAGCGAAAAACCGACTTTAATAATTTTGATACCGGTACGACTTGAAATAAAATGGAAAACCACAATTATCTGTCAGGATGCTTAAAACAACTCAATATCTTGTTGACATGTCATTTGCATCGATCACAGTTTGATATCGGAGACCCATGGCCTCGTCAACTTCGGTAGGGTTGAAATTGGTATATCCATCCATGATCTTCTCAGCTGCTCGATCATTTCGACACATTTTGTACAGTTTGACCACCAAGACGTCTACCAAGATCATCCTGCAAATGTTCAATGGGGTTCAAGACAGGTGAGTGGCTTGGTCAGACCATGACGGCCACCCGACGCTGCTAGAACCACTCTTTGATGTAGCGAGAGAAAAGTTTAGGATCATTATTCTGCTGAAATAAGTATCCACACCGAGCAAAGACTTTGCAAACGGAAGCATATGATTCTCGAGAATGTCTTTATACGCAAATCGATCCATATTTCCTTCGATTCGACGAAGAGGGCCAGCTCCAGAAGCAGTAAAACATCCCCAAACTATCACGCTTCCTCTTCCATGTTTCACTGTTGGTAATTGATGCTTTGGATCGAATCTTTTGCCGTCCGAACACCTCACAAAGGTAATACCATCCGTTCCGAGCAAGATATACTTCGATTCATCACTCGATACGACCTTTGACCATTGTTGAAAAGTCCAATTCAAAAGCTCCTTACCCCACTTCAAACGGGCGCGGCGTTTCTTCTCCGAAAGGAGAGATTTTTTGACAGACCGACGTCCAAATAATCCAGAACCACGTAGACGACGCTTGACAGTATCAACGCTTATCTGTATGTGACTTTTGGTGAAAAAAAGTCATGGTTTTTCGGAAAAATCTACGTTGACCTCATAGAACTGACTCAGTTGCCGATTAATCTCGGAAGCGGATAGACGCGGGTTGCTCTTGCTGATTCCTACAATGGTGCGATTGATTGCCGGGGATGTTTTGGAAGGATTTCCAAGTGGTTTGGAATCCGATCGAGGTTTCAAACATACACGAATGGTCCAAGTTGATGAGTTCAACTGGTGTGATAGACATTGGATGAAAAGACCTTGTGCTCGGCCATCCTTGATTGCTTTAAAACGTCTGATAGAATGTTTTTTGATCATTTTGAGCGTTTTCTGCTAAAACAAATAAAAAAAACTGATGTTAACATTGAAAATCTAAAAAAAAAAATCGAAAAAACTTAAAAATTAAAAAAAATCGCATTTTTGAAAATACGCAAAAAAAGGTCCAAAACACAAAAATTGCGTCTATAGTACCCCAAAATGAATAAATTATGTTTGGGAACACACTATCTGTTTTGCCCAAAAATTTCAGATCGATTGGTCAACTTTTCAGAAAGTTATGATAAAAAAAGTGAAATTGTATATCTTACTGCACGGTACTGTATGTATAATCCTACCACTTCTTGACTGTTTCTGGGATCGCGGTTTTGAAACTGGCTCTCGAATGACAGCATGATTTTCATCCTGCAGTTAATGTAAATTTGGCAGTTAGTAGGTATTATCGGAACAATACATGTTTGATCTCTTCATGATTTACCACAGCTGTTTCTATAGTGGTATTTTCAACTTGAGCTTCAATTGGAGCTGATCTCGATGAATCTTGCGACTCATCTCCTTTTGGTGAAGTCAAGTGTTTTCTATGACTACTTGGGGGTTTTGTATTCAAAACTGGAACCCCAGTTTCCAACGCTTTGAGGACCAGTGACTTCATTCGTTCGTAAATGACTTGATCTTCTTTTTCACCGGGAATCTGAATAGTTATTTATAAATAAGAGGATTTTATTGTTTGGTTTACCAAATGAAGAAGTTTTTGATCGTCAAAATATTTTGCAGATGGCAATGTCTTTTGTTTGAACTCCTTAAGCTTGGTAATAAAATTTTCTCACGTAACAAGTGAAACCTTGATTTTTTGATCGATTATTTCCATTCCGAGACCTCTTCGCTCCATATGCTCTCGTAATGTTCGTTCATCATAATCAAGGATAAGGGCCATATTTACTGACTTCACCTGCCGTTCGAAATCTTCAACCTGGCGTGCTTCGCGAGGATAACCTTCAAGGAAAAAGCCATGCGCATTTGGGTGACGGCCCATTTCCGCCTGAAAATTGTTTACTGAAGAGGAAAGAATTCCTCATCACCTTTAAAAGCATGAGAGCCAACTGATTGGGAATGAGTTCTCCTGAAAAACATTACACTTTGTATGATTTTGACATATTGCAAAATGTGTTGAGAGAAATCTAGGTTCAGATCTAACCTCTCATATAATGTTCATTAGCTTCTTTCCATTCTGGGTATTTGTCTTTATATTTCGCAAGAGCAGAACGAATAATATCTGGCATACATATATGAACGAGTCCTTGGTCCATGAGTGCATCAGCCACTTTAGCAGCATGACGAGTCTTACCACCACCAGGACCACCTTAATAAAATTTCTCGTAATTTCTTGCAGCTTAACTCAAACTTGTACCCATGAAAAGAATTACAGGAACTTCGGGAATGCGGGCAACTTCAGCCGCTTTTGTTACCGAAGGAACACGATGGACAACCTAAATTAGAAATACATTGTTGGAATACATATAATTTATTTGACCATTTCTTCTTCAGATTCCAAACGAGGCTCTGGGCTTCGATGCTCAACAGTGTTGGTTCTTGAAGGCTCTTTTGAATACTCGCTTTCGTTAATTTCCGGCCTAAAAGAATGTGGATCCTTAAAGAATTGATTTTGTGTACGTGAGTTTTTTAACGGCTAAACACACACGTCACCATTGGCGATTGCAAGAGGAATCGCATGTGGTTAAGAATTTTAAGACTAAAAATTTAATTTCAATATATGAAGCTCCAAAATCTATTCCATTAGCATAAAATATTTTTTATATTCATTATCTAAATAACAGTGGCAAGATAAGAATTAGAATTTACTAAATGAATGAATAGTTCTTTTCAACAAAATTTGCTGCTTAAGTCTTATTATATGTACTTACAAAGGTTCTTCATTCGTGTTCGTAGTAATCACCGGGCGCGGTACCACCGGCTGATAAACAGTTTTCGGCGGTTGTCCGCCAGGGTAGTTCCGATTTGCCTCTCCTGTAATAAATTCTACAAATATTACCCACATAAAATCGTAAATAAGGCACCACAAAAAACTCGGTGAAAAGCGTGAGGTGGGCGACGAGGATAAGTAGTCTCTAAATGGGGCATACGCGTATCGACGTAATAATTGTTGCTCGCTGAGTTTGGCTTGCTATTTATTCAGAAAAACCTCTATTTTATTGTTCGCCTAAGTTTTCTTCACCTTTTCAACTAGTTCTTTCATTCTGATGTATTTTTTTAAAGCAAAAAAATCTGATTTTGTAGAAACCAAAAAAACTAAAAACAGGAATGCTATCAATAGAAATGAAAAAGGGACATATACGTCTATTAGTCATCGTATAAATAAATAATTCTGGCTTCTTAGTATAAAAATATTGAATTCGGAAAGCAAATTCAACGTATATTGCATTTTAACTTTAGTTCCTTACAGATATTATATTTTGATATTATAAGAATTGTTAAATGGCGCATTCTTCGCACCAATGCTTCTTACTTCAGTTTTGGCGTTTAGCAAATTTCTCGTAGCTGCTTTGACAATATTATATGTTGAAAATATGAATACATATGTTATACTGATTTTAAAGTTAATTTCTCTTAACGACTTGTATCCTGTTTCTACTTATTAATTATCTTCAACTAAATGCTTTACCTATATTTTCCGCAATGAACATGTCCCATGTAATCGCCATGTTGGGCTGGGTTCGCACTTTGATGATAGCTCTCTCAAGATACTCCAAAGGGTCAACGGGTCGATGGAAGATGAGTCCCGTCATGAGTCCCTGCAAGAATTTGTAGGCTGTCACCGGTGGTTGTATTCTTGGAAGATTTTTTGCTATCAACCCAATTGGAATTATTTTCAATATTCCACTTTTTCCGAATAGGAATCAGCTCATTTTTATGAGAATAAACATTTATTTCGTGTGCTCCAAATCTATTGAGCGAGACTAATGTGCTTTAAGGCTAAAGGAAACATGAGACATTTAATATTAACGTGCTAGAAAAGTGCTGCCATAAATTAATAATCGATGCTTGATAGATGTTTGACATTCAGGTATAACAAAAAAACTCAGCACCCTTGTTATTATTTTTTATAAATTTCGTAGAGTTTGAATTGTTGGTGGCAAGTGGTGCACTAAATTGATCGGCCAGAAACAATATTTGAATTTCCGCAAACGTCGGGGTACTCATTTTTTGCAATGATAACAGAAAACAGTTGAAAGCCGTTACAGATTCTACTCTTATTAATTTTTATATAATACGAACAAACGCCGACTAGTGTAGATGTGTTGTCTTCAAAATGTTTTTTAGAACAATTTTAAAAAATTAATCAAAACCTGATTGAGCGAGTGTATGACACAGACAAAAAATTTTTAAGAATTTGTATTCAACTTTGGTTTAGGCTCATTATTAGGTAGACAAGATATAAATAATATTACTTACTGAATTTTTCAGTTGCCAAAGACGTCCAACGTTAATTTTATTTATCAGAATAACTAAGATATTAAGTGTCGGCAATTTTTTTCTTCTAATTTAAATTTGTAAATTGAATTTTACCTCAAACAGCTGGGGAATTCGATGGTCCTGCAAATAATACTTGGCGTCGATGGCTCCGCTCATCGGTTGGTAGTCGGAAGCAAACGTGAATGGCGACACTTCGGTAGCTTTGATTAGTATTGATACGAGCAGAAACAAAAACAAGGCACGTGTATTCACTCAAGAATCGACTGAGCAACCAAAAAAATTCTTTGGATATGGCGCCTAGTTATCAACCCTCGTTGATAGGTGTATACAGCAGGCAAAGCAAGAGGGGAGGCACACGAGATAACGAGGATTTGTTGCCAATAGCAACCAGGCGCCACCAACAATCATGTATAATCCAGAAACGCTATTCAGTGCATGAAAAGATCTATAGAAAATGAACAAAAACTTATTATGAATACACTGAATAGCGGTATTAGCCGCCACAAGATTTGTTTGAGACATTAAATTCGAAGCGACGTTTTCTCTCGGCGGAGCCGGATATTCGATTAACCTGCGCGCTCCGTTGCCTTCACAAATATTCATTTTCATGTATAATATGGTGAAAAAGTACAATAGAATAGTTTAATAAATGAAAATAAGCTGGAAAAATAGTTATCGGACAGATAGGAGCATAATAAATAGAATGGATAAATGTAAGTTTTTACAAACTTCAATTACCCAGTTAGCCGAATGATAGATTAGGATGGAAGAATTGTTATATTTTTAAAAAATTTAGGAGATTGGTTTGGCTTCCTCGGCGACTGGGGTAGCGACAGTGCTCGAATTGCGTGCGGCTCCCGCCAAATGATCGATTGAAGTAGACGCAGCCATCTTAGCCTGAAAAATTCAAAATATTATATAAAATTAATGAATAAACGAAATGCTAGTTTTCAGAATTTTGTAGTCACAAATGAGTTAATATTATGAAAAACTTTCTCCACGCAAAAATATTTAATTTTCACCGGAACGGCTTTACGCCATAAAATTCTCAATCCTTTAAGGCTAATCGTAGTAAATTTGTTTAAAAACCAACACATAGTTCCTTCTGATATATTTCTCAGCTCATTTTTCGTGTAATTTTTCACAATAACATAACTATCGTAATTCATTATTGTGATTCGAGAAAAATGATCGCGTGATTTTATCAAATAATTCGTGTTATTTATTGCTTAACATTTTTTTCTGAACGTTTCAGCGACAAAACTTAATGAAACTTGAAGGACATATCAGTTTTAATTAGTTTCATCTTCTCTCAAATTGTTCCGTAGCAAGGACAAGTTTTCATCAAGTTTAAAAGGCAATAAACATTTTGATATATTGATTTCATCGGTATCAAGCAGCCGCAACAATACCAAAAAAATGATTTAGCGAGAACGACGGAGCAACAAATGTTATTTTTATGTTTCCTTCTTTCTGTCTACTTTCTATTCGTTATGTTGTACTTTCAACGGCTCAACACATCGTTATATGGTTTCATTTTCTTTGAATGTTATTCTCATACGCATTTCTCGTACCTGATTGTAAGCAGTTCCTAGCTTTGATTCAAACGATTTGAAGAGAGAAGAGTTTCTCATATCATTCCACTTCTCCTTGACAGTATCAGTAGTCGCAGCTGCAACTTCAGCGGTTTTTTGGAAGCTGAAATTTAAAAAAATGACAAATGTCAAGTATTTCGCAATTTTTTCCCAATGCAAACATTGCGAAAGAATTAAACGCAAAAAAAAATAACTTACGCTTCTGTCTCGGTGACAACTTTAATGCTTCTATTGATGTCCTGCGACAACTCAGTGAATGGAGACAATCCCAACTTTCTCTTTAATTCCCCTGCGTGCTGAAACAGGAACATCATAAATAATACATTTTATTTTCATTTTTACCTTCTGTCTAGCAGTCAAAACCTGCTTGAGAGTAGCAATTTCGTCTTCGGTCTTGAGAAGTTCCTCGCGAAGAATCTCCTTTTCAGCGTCGCTGAGCATTTCAGTAGTCTCTGAAAAAATGTGTTAAAAGATGAATTGACGGGAAAAAAGAGGGAAAAGGAAACGCAGAGCCAAATAGAAATCGTTTAGTTTACTTTTATTTTCAGGCGAACTCTCAGTTGGTTGAGTGACCACCTGCGGAGTTGCGTCGGGCTCTTTCTCAATTACCACGGCGTCATCGTCAGAATCGCTTCCTTCAAGTTCCTTGGCAAACTTATCAAGGTCCTCCTTGCTCTCCTTCTGATTTTTGTTGGCGTTTTTCTTTGCCATCGTTGAACAGTGAGAATTGATTGGTTCGAGGGCGCGATATACGTTGGAATTTTCGTCGAGATGACACACACAGACGTTGGGGCACGCAAAAAAGCGAGAGGACGCAGAGGAGAAACGTGTATGGTCAAACAACTGTCGGGACTCGATCGATATCTAACTACTCTCAATGAACGCCTAACTATTTCCATTGCGGTGTTGCTCATCGAGCGGTATGTTTAATTACTCCGTGTTATCAAAATCATATAATAATGATAGCAAAATGATTCACCTGTGTGCACGCCGTCAGCCATTGTCAAACAAGAAGCGCTGAAATAAAGAGGAAGTGAAATATACAGATATCAATGGTAGCGAAAAAAAGACTAGTCGATTGAAACGAGAGTGACACAACACAAATAGGGCGACCAATACATGCCAACACGAGACGCAAAAACACATAAAAATGAATAGTTGGTTTTTTGACGAAGCTCCGTTATTTCCGAGACGCCATTTTTAGCGGATAATTTCATTTGAATGGAAACAGGGGCTGCGCGTTAGTAAAATATAATAACAACGGAATTGATTAAAATACGCTTTCATTGTTAAATTTGATAAATAAAAAGAAGAAAAAAACTTATGCATGAAAATAACCGTTATATGTTTTGTAAATGAAACAAAATTTTGTTTTTAAACGACAATTATCAAACGTGTTTAATACAATTTTGCGCGGTGGATACAATGTCGAAAATATATGTTTTTAGTCAAAAACAATTTTACACTCTCTTCTTGATTCTTTGCAATTAGTTGATGAAAGAAATAAAGACAACGTTTCAAAAAACCTTTCAAAATACAAAGGCTATTGTTCGGACTATTGGCATTCACAGAAGTTACACGGTATGAACATTTTATGACCAGAAACTCAAGGTGAATCATGTGTAAACATACGGAAAAAATAACTATTTGTCGATTATTTTCGCGCGACAATGTATTTAAAAATTTGCTTTACATTCTTTTCAACAAAAATGAATGCGAAAATGAACTGCACTACAAACTTTTCAATTATTGGTGATTCATATTTGTTTAACACAAAAAATAACCGAAAAAAATTTCTTGGAATTATATAGTTGTTTCATGCTAAGGGAGCGCTCGCAATATGGAAACTTACACGAGAATTTTTCTTTGAAAAAAAAAATAACCAGCTCAAGAAAGAGTTTAACTCCTGAAAGCTGATGAAAAAATTTGTAGAGCATAGCTGACATCTTCTCTAATTAGATTCTTTTTGAGTTATATAACGAAGCCTATAAACCTGATTATTCACAGTTAGGCTTTACTTGTTTATACGAAGTTTCTTGTGAGTTATCCCAAAAAAAGTGAATTTGAAATTTCAGCGTATAAAAAATTATCAAATTGTGTGAAATATTAGGTAAAAATTTTGTGCACAACCTTGAAAGAAATTGAAGGCATTAGAAATTTTCTTCAAAATCAGAAATAATTACTAATTTTAAACTTCTTCTAATGAAAGCCGATATTTTATTCCACTCGAAGTTGACGTCAATGAGCTTTGCGCTTCAAGGAAATAGACACAAAAGGGAAATAGCTGAAAACTGAAGTTGACAAAAGTAAGGAAAAAGAGTTTTGGAGGTATGGGGAATTGAACCCCAGCCCTCTCCCATGCTAAGGGAGCGCTCTACCACTGAGCTATACCCCCAGGTAACCGTGACGAAGATAACTGGATATAAATATAGCTAACGCGTCTTAGCGATAACTGAGGATAAGAACGATTTATGTTTATATAGATGACATTGCAGAATTTAATAGTCCCTTCATTAGGCAATGTGGGAAATGAGATATTCAAAATACAAATGAAATAATTTCTTGTCATTAACTTTTTTCCTTTTTTGAAATGCCACGTTGTTCTGGTATACTATACTTGTTCATATAAAAATTGATCCTTTGCCCTTTGCAGGATTTGTTATTTTCAGAAGTCGAATCACTAAAAAATTCAACACTTTTGAGAATAGAATTCGTGAGAAATTCTAAGACACGGCTCCATTTGAATTTTATTTGATCGCAAGTTTTGACTATTTATAAAAAAAAATAAAGTTCAACTTTGGGATAACACAAAAAAAAGTTACAGCAGGGATTTGAAGGGCGACGTTGAATGAAACTTATCGGACGCATAAAACATGATATCTAGAGCATTGGTAGTAATAGCAAAAATGTTCTTGGAGGTATGGGGAATTGAACCCCAGCCCTCTCCCATGCTAAGGGAGCGCTCTACCACTGAGCTATACCCCCAGCTGGGAGATGAAGAGAGTGTCGCGTATACCTCAATGCGTCCAACCATCAGCCATTCTAGACTTTTGCATGTAGAATTTGTTGGTCGGCAAGTGGGTTTTTAAAATAATTAATTTTTTTACAAAAAACATATATATGAATCTGGTGGGAATTCACAAAAACATTCTGCCCGCTAGCATTGCCATGCCAAGCAAAATAAACAAAACCAGCCCAACAAACAACAAGTACTTAGAATTGGGCAAAATAGTGGAGACTCGAGCGCACAACGATGTCGATCGATAAACAACACAATGCCGTCGTATGGCCATTTGGCGTGACATTTGTGCGCCATGCAGAGCTTAGATCTTCATCGCTCTTATAATTAAGCAGCTCAACGGACCACCATGCAATGGGATGAACACGCGATTGAAAATGATGAGCCCGTTATTCAGAACCAAAGGATGTTTTATATGGTGGGGTGAGATGAGAAAATGTATAAAACAAGATGCAATGGAATATATTTTAAATGGGACGAGTTGATTTTATAGTATAAAAAGAACGAAGCATATATGAAAATAATTACAAATAATTAATCAATGTGATACATATTGTTATCGTAGAAGAATTTGTTCAGCAATTTTGTCCATATCTGATCCCTAATAAATAATATATTTATTTGTTTCTTTGTTATTAGAAATTTCGTAAAGTAATTTAGAAAAATCGTATTGTCGAAGTCGTGCGGCTGCGCCAAAATGCAAGCGATGTCCATGAAATTGCGACAGCGTATATTACACGCGGAAAATGCAACGCTAAAAAACGCGCACATAAAATTACCGAGCAAAAATCGACCAGTGATTTACGTGATCCAATTTGAAATCAGAACGCGTTTTTCGCTGTAACTCGATTTCGATAATAATTATATAAAAATAATTTTTAGTTTAGACGGATATTTGGATTTATTCAAAATACATTTTTTCACAACAATTGACTATAAATTAATTGTTAAATCATCATAAAACTGTTTTTTTAATGCATAATTCCAAAAACTTGATTTAGTTTGTTGGTGTTTCTAATTTTATTTTCATCTGCTCCAGGCTAACAGGCACACAATTAATTAATTATTCATTACAATGGACTGATCAACATTGAAGTTTTTCCAAGTGTTGTGTAAACCTTGTTTTGCGTATCCCGACGAGACCAATTACAATATTACCAACCAATTACATTGCTTGGCTAAGGTATCAGTAAATTGTCAAATTTTCCAGTTTCCCAGACCAACGCAATCGACTATTTTTCACATCCACACTACAATTATAAAAGGCGAAAACTGGAAGCCAAAATCACAATGAATCAGAATATAATACCTAGGCACGGTCAATCGTACAATTCTATAATTCTTCCTTCGCACATTTCTAAATATATAGGATTTCCGTTCGTGTAATCGTGTGCTTTTAGTTTAATTTTTCATGGTGCTCTTTTCTTCTCCTCTAATGCATTCCAGCAACCAATTTACCCACTCCGAGTTGAAATTAGGTTCAATAAATTTTCTAGATCGTCGTACTTAATGCGCCCACTATCCCACACACACACAACAACTGACACCAGGTTTACTGTTAAATGAGGTTTATGGCGATCAGATAAGAACGAGCTGAATAAAGATCATTTAGTTTGAAAGCCTTTATTTGAGGAAAGTTATGAACATTTTCAATTTACTTTCGACGTTATATTGATTAATCCGTAAGTTCAAAAAACACCTGAAGCGCAATCGCTGATTACAAATTTTTCATTTCGTTTTCATAATCTCAATCATGAAATAGTGTATTTAGCCACGCCTTCAACAACGAGGTTGGTCAATTGATCTTATCATTACAAATATGGGCATCGCCTACTCCATTAGGCACCTTTTTATAAAAGAGCACTAACGGGATTTTTCTTGTTATTACAGTGATATTTCAAGATATTTCACAAAAAGAAGGTGAGTAAATGAGAATAGATATATCATATAAGCTCTTTAACTTTAAAATAAAGAAAACCAAAAGAGCCGTATTTTCTGAAAATTTTGAAGAACCAAAGTTATCTTGAACTTATTTCCAACCACACCCTTCTCAATTAGTTGTTTACAAATATAAACGCAAACATTACGGAATTTCAGACGAATTGTGATGTTTTCTCTCGTATTTGTTGAACTCTGGTCACTATACAATTTTCTTTACGTCCACAGAGGCCATGTTTGCAGCTTAATTATGATGTGCAACATGTGATCACCGGTTTCTTAAGTTAGGTACCATTCTAGTGAAATTGATGTATAATGTTTGCATTAAGTAAAACGTTTTGTGAATGGAAACCGTTGAAACATAAAAAATATTTAGTTCGGTGAAAAGTTCAAATATGATATTTTTTCAGCAACTGTGTTAATTTTCATGGTACTATGGAGATTTCAGAAAAAATCTCAAAAAAAAAAGAATGGTTTCCACTAATTTTTTTTGTATTCTGCATAGTGTTCTTATTAGTTTTTGAGTATTTTCACCGGGTTTTTAAGTTTCATTATACATTAAATTTCCAAATATATGTCATAGTAGAAACACATTGATAGTATTACATCAAGCTGGTCAAATTTCGAGTTTTGGACTCACTGGTTCTGTTTGGGGTAGTCGGTCGAATCGGGTTTGTTCGAGATCCGAAAAATCATACTTTTTATTTTTCTTTTTTTAGACTTAAAAAATTTTGACAATTGCCTAACAGATATCGAACAGATTTTTTAAAATGTTCATGAGATCAACAACATTTTCGCATAGTCAAGTACAAATTATCAGATGTACTTTTAGTGATAGCTGTTTGTCGATTTCAATTAAGAAAATCTCCCAAAGATGGTTTTAATCTCCGATCACTATGGTATCATCAGCTGCGCACTTCGCCCATTTTATCAAGTTTTTTTCTTTCCGAAAAGTGAAAATAGCAAAAATCGCCCTTACGAACACCACCCTTGATAATACCGAGGACAAATTGGGATGTTTTATTTCGGTATTTCATTTCGGCGCGACTCGTTTTTTTCTTTTCCCGAGCATTCCGCAAATTCCACAATTGACCAGCGCTTTACTTATCATGACATCACACTTCCCCAATAAATTGGAATCAAGTTACATTCTCATTCCACGTGCTCAATTCTCCTGCAAATACGCAATAGCAAATTTCGATGACAGAGTGTAAATGGGCGTGGTCGACGTTTGTCCGGAAACCAACTGAAGTTCTGATAAGACGTTCCATAGTCGTTTCGAAAACACTGATAAACGTAGATTGGATCGAGGCGGGGGTTGTCCTCTTTGGCGGAAAACAGAAATTTTCTGTGTGTAATACGGTTTTCCCTCATTGAGTACGACATGACATGACTTGAGGCAGAAGGAACGACGATGTAGCAAAGAAAAAAGGGAATTGAGGAAGACACACAGAAATGAGGCGCAAATTTCGGAGATAGCAAGATGAAATGTGACAAGGTACCAATCAATACCGACCATCAGGCGGGTTTCCCATCATCGCCTTCAATCTTGCCTCATAGTCCTGAACGTTTCCGAATCTCTTTCACGACGTATAATACACACGTGAGTATGTTTTTGCCTCCATCGCATTGTGTACGTGTTGGCGGGAGGGATGAACGAGAAGGTAACACATTTTCCGTCTGATGTTTCGATCCGGTGTGAGAGAGTTGAGACAGCGGGAATTCGCTGACGGGAGGGGCTAGTGCCTCTCTTACCTTTGGTTGTTCTCCTCCTCAACTATCATACTAGTCTCATCACTAGAGACTCAACTCTATCACTTGGTGATTTTGTTTGGATGTATTTTCTTATTTTTCGGTGTGAGATGGTGAACCTAATAGAGAAATGACCAATGTCTTCACTCAAAGATCATGCAAAGCTTTGAATTCGACATTTATCTTGTTTATTTCTAATAAAAGCGACCAACCAAGAAAAAATATTTGATTTTAATTTTATTAGCTTTTTCTTTTTCTAATCAGTATTACCTAGTTTTAAAGATTTTAAAAGTCAAAGTTCTAACTTGCAATTTTGAAATTTCTTTACTCTGCTAGAAAAATGCTAATTAACAGTCACATGAACTAAATGTGATCGTCAAGGATTTTCGCGTGACTAAAAACCTTGAGTGGTCAGAAAGTCTGAAAACATTGTTCGATAATGTTTTTAAAACATGTTTTGATGCGTCATGAATATTTCAAACCAAATTTAAATCGATTCATTCAAACTTTCGAACTGCCTTAAACCGTACTGTTGGAAATGTAAAATAAACAATGCCATTTTATCTAGCAAATTGATAGTCACAATTTCTACTCTCCTTTCCTCGGTTTACACTATTGTCCATTTTTTGATATTTTTAAAGCTGGATGGATTAAATATACATATTATAAGACTGGTAACTCGTTGATTATGTGGTAAAATCAATGTTTTCAAAAGTATTATTTTATTCTTTCAATAGAGAACTATTTTTGTGATATATGTAGCGAGCCTTTAAGAATTTGGAAATATTTATATTAACACATTTTTAGTCACACTATTTTCGGCATGTTTGCTTGAACTGCTATAAAATTTTACGGCCATAAATTTTTATTATAACGTCCCCTAAAAAACCTCAGTTCACCCGCAACCAGTTCTTTAGACATTATCGGGTAAACCTGTAATGCTTCGGTTTTCAAATGTCATTCTGTCCATTTTTGCCTTCTTTTTCCCGAATCGAATATGATTCATTGCACCATTTTTCGATACATCAATCAAAAAACATTTCTCTTTTGAAGCCTGCAAAGAAGGAGTTGAGTTTGCTGATAAACACCTACCCACTATTTTCTAAAAATCGATAATATTGATTCGTCATCATAGCGTCTTATCAACTTTTAAGTTCTAGATGTTTCCATATGAAAAAGTGAAACTACTTCCATTGTTTTGTTTTGTACGATACGGAATTGAATAGTACTCAAATATTTGATTAGTCATTGTTGTTATTATAATCATTTTTGCCGCACAATGTTCCAATTTTAGGTGTGCGTGGGTGTGGTTCTGATGGTTTCGCTTTCAATATGAATGAAAAAACGAAAATGTTAGACAACGTTTCCGATAATACTGGACATTGCCATCGTGTAATACGTTCTCTTTGATTATGATGCTTTAATACGTTGTAATTTTATTTTATCAGCTGGATTGCAATGTTGCTCGCAGACATAGAATTAGAACTCTTTTTTTTTCTTTCCCCGAGGTTCTAATTTTGTGCGGCTAATTGCGCAACGCAAACAGAAATGACCTAAGTCACGTAGCCAATAAAATTGGATTTCTTTAGAACCTGTCATGGAATGGTTACATGATTCTAAATAAAATTGAAAAATATCGATAACTCGATTATTCTTAGAAATCTCTATTTTTGATGACATTTTGGGCCATTCTTTTGGATCAAAATTTCAAAAGTTGTTTGCACTTGACGTTTTTGACCAAAAGTCGTGTGAAGTTGAACATGAGAAATCTTTGAGCCCTTACAACAAGCGTTGCGGTTCTGAAGTGCAAACACAATAAAGGTCGATCTTTGCACTTACCATAGTGGTAAAGAACATGAGACTCCGTATCGGAGCCTCAGGTGAACTGTGCTACACACAAAAATTGCCGAGCGTAGGAATGGTGGGCGTCGCCCGCCTTGAGCTAGTGCGTTCTTCTTTTTCAACAGTCAACTGTAAATAAACCCCCTCGGCCCCTTTCCAATAGTTATTGTTAGCCATAGTCGAAATGCGCGTTTGTTTATGCGCTACTTTGGCGAAGAAACGAAAAACGGGGGAGGGTAGGAGGACTGTATTTATGTAACGTACAGTACAAACACTAATGCCTTCTTGGTTCGTTTTGATCAATCTTTTCAATACACATTGCGGCCTGGCCGTTCGTCTACATTGATCACAATTAGATACAAACAATGCGAATTTATTGTATCCGGAATTCATCTATCCGTACATTCATTGCAGCTATCATGCCTTTTTCACTCGAATGACCAATAATATTTGATGTCAGAGATAATCCAATTTTATTGAAACCCAAATAAGAGATGGATTCAAGTTTCAAGCAATTGTGTTATTTTTAAGGTTTTTCTTTTCATTAAACTAAGATGAACTAAATTATAATGTGACAACAATAAAATGAATTGTTCTATTTATTCCATCTTTGGATTTTTTCCAAATATAATTGAGAGTCATACCGAATTCAGAGTTTTTAATGTTTTCTAGTTTTTTTTTTACTTTTAGATTAACAAATACTGCCGTCACTTGTATTTGTCATTTATTTTAAATTTATTCTCGCCCTAAAGCTTAAAGTTCATTCTTATCAAATCCATTGGTTTCCTCTCTCCCATCACCTGTGGTTTGTGTTTCCTTCGATATCAATTGAATCTCTCATCAATCATGTTTTTTTGGGCATTAAAAAAGTTCGGTAACATTGCGAAATGCCAACTGTCTTCAGAATCTCTAACGGGATCAAACGCGCGATATGCGTACCATTCCGTTCCTACCTGTCGTCAACTAATTGTTCCGATTCATTCATCTTATCTCTGAGAGAGGGGCGAGTTAATTGTAATAAGTTAAGGCAAATCGCCACCGATTTCGGTCCATTCCTCCGTCTTCCATAGCCTCAATGCTTCGAGACGCAAGGCAGTCTCGATAAACGTGATTTGACCTTGCGGCGAACACTACAGTCGCGTACCTTTTTCGGCTGTCTCAACCGCATCAGAGTTCCATTTTCCTTTTATGCTGTTTTTTGTTGTCTCATCAAAACATCCAATTCGATTTGATCAATAACGTCTTGCGTTTTTTGTTGTTGCTTTGCAGCGCGCTCATTTTTTGTCTTCGTCATTACTAAAACAAGTTTATAGTCAAACATTTTTCGTTTCATAGGAGAAACATGGCTGTTCGAAGTATTGGTAAGAAAATTATGATAACACAATACCAAGATCCCGATCAAAGTATCAAAGAGCTAATACGTTCTGAGAAGAAATATGAAAAGAACCCAAACCCCAAGGTATGTCAAATTTAAAAATAGTAGGTTATCGGATATACAGCAATTTTTTTGAAGGAGTTCGTGAAAGATGTCTCATTAAAACTGATAGAAAATCTACAATTGAAGTCAGAACATGAATTAATATTTATGAAATTTTTCTACAAAAAAAATGTTGAATTATATCTTTGGGACCATGCTTCAACTTTCAGAAAATTCCTCAGCATCAACATTTGCCGTTGTCATTTTTTCAACAGAAAAGGCCTCGTGGCAGCAGTGCTGGTCATTCTCCACAGGTTGTAAGAAAAGTGTTCTCCAAATTGTTAACCAAACAACGTTTAGAGCTCCATGGATGAATGTGCTTCAAGTAGTCGAGCGGCGGTAAGCCCGGCAATGGTCGGCATGATGGGACAACCATTGCCACAACAGCCACCGCAACCTGTAAGCTTCCATAAGCGGCAAATCAGTGCTCCAGAACTTCATCCTGATTACAGCATGAAGTAAGATTTTTAGAATTTATTCTCAAATTCTAAGCTATCCTTTTTCAGTCGACATATTCCACCTATTCCCCAACCATCCGTCAATCATCAACATTCAAAAGTATCACTTTTTCTTTGCGTAACGGTATTAATAGTTAAATTTTCAGAGTGTTTCCGCACTACCGCCAATAAGCATGGATTTTCAAAATAATCCACACCACGTGAAATCTGTTTCTCATGAAGCGCATTATTCCATCAGTGGATTCTCCCAGTAACAATGTTTTGTGAAATTAAAAAATAACGGAAATTTTTCAGGTACTCTGTACCCCAAGAACCAATATTCTCTCAGAGTCGTGACAAGAGCATGTCATTAGATCCAATGAGACGGAATTACCTTTCACAGGTAGTTGTTTTATCAATTTTTTTTTCATTTCGCTATTTTTAGCAAGACATTGAGCAAATACCTTTGCCACTAGGCTGGGAAATTTGTTATGACAGTGAGGGACACAGATATTTTAAAGATCATAATACAAAAACGACAACATGGAACGATCCACGATCAATGTGTACGAATAGTCGTAACTAAATGTTTGTATGTATAAGATTTTCAGCCAGTGACCACCTTCTGGGTGATGGAATAAACCCTAGTTTCAATTACTATGATAATCAGAGTGCGTCCCGCTCAATGCCGTCTATTCATCAGCCTGGCCCAACAATGCATCCAAACCATAGCAATCAATACGTCCCACAGCAACAGGTTTCAACACCTCGTCTTTTCTCAATGCATTTTCTGTTTAAGATGGATTACATTCAACAGCTTCAGAATGAGAGAATGATGATCCAGGAAAAAAATGTGCAATTAATGCAGTCTGGATTACTTGATAGTCCACAGCAGCAACAATATCAAGCAATATCCCCAATGAGTTCGCAGATAATGCAGCCTCATCATGAACATCAGCAGCAACAACAACCACCGCAACAAACACAGCAACAAACTCAACAACAAACGCAACAACAAACGCAACACCAGCAACAGCAATATTCATACATGCATGAACCACAGCTGAGTCAACAGCAGAATCAACATCCGATGATGAATACAATGGTCAATCCTTATCAAACCGTAAGCTTTACATTTTTATTTTATGTTTAATGTCGAAAAATGAAAATTCAGTTATCTTATTGATTTTTACTCTTTATATTTGTTTTTTCAGCGATCAATGAACGAAAACGCAATGGAAATTGATTACGCGCACGGACCTGCCAATCATTATCCATTTGATGTAAAAACAAAGCTCGCTCAACAAAAATGAGCAATTTTCAATTATAGGACATCAACCCAAGCGAGTTCGATCAATATCTTCAAATTAGCGGCGACAATAATCGCAACGAAGCGTCGATGGCTCATTATCATTGACCAAACAGCAAATTGTGCGAACTGTGCACAATGACTACGTTGCCATACACTTGAATGTAGATTGGCTGGAGTTATCATATAATTATTTCATTCACGGGGTCCCTTTCGGATGCTCATTTGTAAATGCTCCGATGTAAAGTCATTTTTAAATAAACAACCGACCAAAATTTTGATAATTTATTTTATTATTATTTTGATTTTTTTCTTTATATGAAAATAATATATACAGACTGATATATTTAAAAAAATATATTAAAATATTTTCAGTTCCATGCCAGTTACCACACCTTGCATCTTTCCTTCACAATCAATCTTTGTCGCAAATTAGGTTCATTTCATTATGTAGTGGTGTCCCAAATGTAGTTTACTATTCCTTCTCTAATATCATTGATAAAGCATTTTCGTTTTTGTTTAAATTTTTGTGTTGATTCAAGATAGATATTCTTTATGTGACATAAAATACCGCAAACACTCGACGCAATTATGCACCGCGAATTGTTCGCAACCATTGCCACGACCTATTGTTGACTTATCCGAGAAATATTTTAGAGTGCATACTAATGTCGGAACGGGTTTTGAGACGAACGACGTTTAGTGGAAGGCTTTTGCGAGCCACCTCTGATGAAATCGAAGAAGGTAATCGCTATATATGGAAGGTTCGTTTTTTTAAATGAAAATTTAGTTTGTATTATATAAATTCAGGGTTTGGGAAGTATGGTGTTAGATATTGCTATTGTGTTGACGGTGACGTGCTCATTATTCCTTTGGTTTTCAGGGTTTACCTTCTTATTTTAAAATGGCATTAATAGTCGCAAATTTGTAGAAAAGGAATAACGCCATATGAGCGACCTCTACCATGTGCTGACGAGTCTATTCGCAATCCGTTTAAGGAAAACACGGTTGGAATAAAGGTAAATCCAAAATATGTAAATTGTTCAGAGTGTGTCGAATGCACAAGTATCTCGACGTTGAATATAATTAAGAATGATATCTCATAAAGCAGGAACCGCAGTCAAAAATGACTGAATAATTATTTGATTAATTTACACCGCAACTTTAGAAGGATATTGCGAAATTCGTCTTTAGTGCATACTCATTTTGGTTATCAGTATCAGTGCTTTTCCACATTTTATCACTACACAAACACCAATATAAACCGCTTGACAAATAGTGAAAGTGATTGATAAACATGCATATGATTTAGTGTCGCATGATAGCAAAAAATAGTCTTGCTGTTATATACTACCAAAAATAATTGTGATACAAAGGTCACAAACTTTAGAAATCAATTCAAGGTTATAAAGGGAAGCGATTAGGAAAAAATGTCAGTATTTCAGTAAGGTGAAAGAAACATTTAAAAAGAAAAGACTTCAAAAAAATGAATAATTCAGCAAACAACATAACAATGCATATTTTCAGCATCTCCTCGCGGTTTCACTAGCCTCCCCCTTTTTTATAATTGGTTTAGTGGAGGCTATTATTTATTACAACTCAAAGGTATTAGAAAAATTTGGTGAAAAGTTAATGAGTTAATTTAGGGTTCGAACCGTTTTCAAAAGTTCTTTGCTACAACTACTATTATTTACTTGAAGTACCTTTTGGTCTATGCAGGTTGCACATTTATGATGGAATTTTTGAAATGCTAGTAAGCTGTTCAACCTGCAAACTTGTAAGGGATTATTAATTATTGCAGTGTTGGGAGATTGCGGCCGCATTTCGTCTCGGTTTGTCGACCAGACTGGTCTAGAGTTGATTGTAGTAATCCAAACTCTTTTATCGAACGTAGGAGAAATTGAATTGAATAGGCCCACAACTTGAATTTGCAGCTAAAGATTTGATTTGCACGAATCCGGAAACGCGTCGCATTCGTACTGCTCGAACATCTTTTCCATCTGGGCACACTGCTGCTGCATTCCACGTTTTCTTTTTCCTTTACATTTATTTACAAAGGTAATTTAAAAAGAGATTTTTAAAAAATTATGAATGTGCCAAGAAGCGTCATGGAGAATTATAAAAAAAAGTGTATTCTCAATTAATAATTCAATTTCTAATGTTCACTTAAATTGAATGAAGCTTTCTAGAATTTATCCGTATAATTCGACGCACCTTCCGTTTATGGTGTGTGATATTTTTCAGAATCGCTAAAACCGTCAATCTACCACATGTAACATTGGTTCGAAATGTGTTCATTCCCATTTATGGTATTTGGGCAGTTTTTACCGCAGTTACCAGAGTGACCGACTATTGGCACTTTCCCACCGACGTGCTTGGTAGCTTTACAAATTCAAACATTTTTTAAAACTTATGATTTCAGGTGGATTCATCCTAGCAATTGTTTTTGTAGCTCCCGCTTTTTTCAAATCTTGGACAAGTCGAGAAGAAATTTACAAAACAAGAGAACTTATTCTGCCAAATGACGATAAGAAATCAAATTGATACGTGTAATCTCCATTCCTCGTTTTTAACTTAAGTTTTTTATTCATAATTCTGAAAAATAAAGTTAATTCTTTTAAACCCTTTTTTGCTAATTAATTTTAATGCAGTTATCCCCCTTTCTTCGACAAACATATCTTGGATTAACATTTACAAGAAGCAGAAAGCGAGCTATAGATTGAATGCCATGGTATTTTCATCGTGTATGAAAACATTTTCGTTTAATAAGTGTTTAAAAACTGTATGTTATTCATGTCGACGTTCCCTCGTCAATACTGTTTAATATCGAGAATTTTCTATCTGTTTAAACCAAGTCACTCACGTGCTCACGAAATGCGCCAACGTTTTCGAATTGACGCAAAAAATGCGCACGCTGACACGATGTTTGTTTCATGCTGTTTCGCCTACAAATTTTCTAATTTTTCTGGCGTCTTCACTTCAAGCTATTGATTATTTTAATTTTTTCTTTCTAACAAAATTAGATGTCATCGAAACGCCGTCAATTTAGTTTTTTTCGCCACAAAAGACTATTTGTCTCTGATTTTAGGACGATTGCATAATTTCCTCCTATTTGTGTTTGTTTTCGTTTTACATAGTGTTTTTTAGGTATGCCACTTCCAAAATTTGAGTTGCTTAACATAACTGATAATGCTGAGGGATGGGGGCCACCACCGTCAACGACTTCGGACAACGAAGTGTTCCAACAGTTCAACAAAGGGGACCGTATTGGACGAGTGGCGGATTGGCTAGGAGTTGACCGCATGTATCGTCGGGGTAACGATCGCTATAATGAGCGTGTATACGGATCAGCTGCTACTGCGGGAAGCCAATTCGATTATGTTCACGGATTGGATGAAAAGAGCTTCCAAATGGTTACTTTTTTTGTCAGTTAAATAAAACATGTTTTTTTAAAGGTGGATAGCTCAAGACCAATTCAGCGTAATGCTCCACGCAACTTCCGTACGCGTCAAATACAATTACGAAAGCTAATGCAAAAAGAACTTGAAAAACGCGAGTTCGCAAGCCAGACCCAAAACTTGCGTATGAAGAGAAGTATTGCCAAAGAGCAACAAAAGGCTTTCAAAATGTGGCAACGACGTGGAGGAAATGCTCGACAAGGTCATCGTAATGGGCGCCTTGGAGGCGATCGTCCAAAAGTTTGCAAAATCTCATTTGTGATCGACGTTATTCTATGAATATTTTAGGAACGTCTTCCATCTGTACAAGTTCGCTCCGAATGGACTGTCTTAGAGGAAATGAATCTTTCCGCATTCTCGAAACTTGCTCTTCCTAGTGTCAACCCTGGAGAGGACATTGGTGACCATCAATATGGAATACTGCAATACTTTGATAAAGCAGTTGATCGCGCCACTGTGAAGAACGCAATTCCGCTACAGCGATGCGCTGGGGTCTACTATCATGAAACCACAACTGAGGATGCGGTTATCCAGGAGCTTGCACAAACTGGTGTTGGAAACGTATTTGGAACAGATATAATCTTGGCAACATTGATGACCGCTCCAAGGTCGGTTTACTCGTGGGACATTGTTGCCTACCGAGTTGGAGACAAGCTCTTCTTCGACAAGAGAAACACCAGAGATATTTTGAATCCTGTTGAGACTTTGACTGTGTCGGAGACCAGCACCGACCCACCACCATTCGATGGGGCTGGAATCAACAATGGAAAAGTATCTTCCAACAGATGTGAAGAATATGTAAAATAAAATATGAAAATTTCCAGGATCTCGCCACTGAAGCATTCTACATTAATCAGAATTTCCGCCGTCAAATTGTCAAGCGAAACGAAGAAGGCTACAAGATGGCTCACCCAGAGCCACCTTTCGATGATGAGGAGGCCGGAGATAATGGAACTGGTTACAGGTTAATGCACTATAAGATAGAATTTTAGCAAAATATTTTAGATGTTACATTTGATAAAACCTTAAGATATTCAGAAGCAATAAATAGATTTCGAAATTTAGTATAGATTGATGCGGAATTTTGTTCTAACAAAATCTATTTGATTGAATAGTGGTTTTGTTTTTCATCGTGCTTATTGTAAACAACACCACTGAAACTTCTAGAAATCATTCAAAAACATATGTTCACAACGAAAATTATAATTTTTGAACGCCAGTAAAAAATGTCGCAATAAAACATATTTATAACAAATAATTGTAGATATCGAAAATGGAATCTTGGAACTGGTGTTGATGGAAAGCCAGTCGAACTCGTTGTAAGAACGGAGCTTGATGCTGTCATGGTAACATCAGTAGATCAATTAAATATGTTTGAAAATTATTATTTTAGATGGGACCAAAAAACAATGTTCAGTTCATGACAATCAAAGCGTTCAATGAATGGGATAGTTCGCTTTCAGGAGGAGTTGACTGGAGGTACTGTTCAAATTATTCTACAACAGTGTACATCGTTATATTTAGAACCAAGCTAGATGTTCAAAAGGGAGCTGTGTTAGCTACTGAAATCAAAAACAACAGTGCTAAGGTGGCCAAGTGGACTCTGCAGGTATGAAACAAACAGATTTATATTTCATACATATAAATCGATTTCAGGCTTTGTTAGCTGGTGCGGACATTATGAAACTTGGCTATGTTTCGCGAGCCAACTTCCGTTCGACTCAAAATCACGTAATCTTGGGTTCACAATATGTCAAGCCGATGGAATTCGCTAACAACATTTCACTCAGTATGGATAATTGCTGGGGAATTCTTCGCTGTGTTATTGATAGGTATTTAATTTTTCAGTTTTTTTAAATTTCAATTATTATTTTTAAGCTGTATGAAACAAAAACCGGGCAAGTATTTGCTGATGAAAGATCCACAGGCTCCAATTATTCGTCTTTATGCGCTCCCTGATGGTACTTTCGAGAGTGAGCATGACGAATCTGAGGAGGAATCTTCTGACGAAGACCAGTAATCATGCTTAACTGTCTTTTCTTATTTGAATAGCTATCGTTTTTTTTTTCTTTTTATAATTAAAAAAATTGTTGGTTTTGTTGAAGTAAGTAATTCTATTTGCGTACAATATCAAAATAACTAGACAATTTTTGATTTTTTTTAATGCATAAAATGTTGTTTTAATTCCCCGCAGTGTATTTTATTAAATAACAACTCAGTATACTTATTTTCAGATTTCGAAATATTATTTATAGAAATATGATTTTTCCCAATCAAAAGTATTCATGAGAACCATGAATACGATGACTCAGAGAATTTCCCAATTAGTGTGGCTCATACGTGACATTGATTTTGTAAAACATATGAAAATTGATTTCATAAAGCAAAATGTCAAATACGGACGAATTTGAGGTGCCATGGATTTAACATTTGAATTTCCACTTTGGGTCTCGAAACTAAGACGTGAATTTTGCTTAACGTAACAATCACAATCTGGAAGAGCACATTTTCTACGTATATTTTATGTATTTTGGTTATTAACAAAATTCGCACGTCACTCTGAGTGACTTTTTTGTAGCACCCATCATTTTAAGTGGTTTACCGCGCATTTCATATTGTCAAATTCATCTGTGCACGATTACATCAATATTACTTTCTATCAAACATATTCTGAGGGAGAGGAGTGAGGGGTGCAAGCAAGCCTTAATTGGAAGCTCTAATGCGTCCTTTTTGTCAAGCTTAATTATCCTCAACTATTCTCTCACAAATCTTGTTGATTTTAAACACGCAATATATTTTTAATTTGTAATCCCCTCTTTTGTAAATAATTTCTTGACTAATATAGCAGCCGTTAGCTGTTCGAAAAAGTAACAAAGCCCTATGTTAGCCTTCAAGTATCCGATTTGGCAAAGAAATGTCACAAATGTCAATTTGGGAAGCATTAGAGTTGCGCGCAGATTTTGGAGCCTGGCCGAGATGAGCGCTAAAGATACACCACGGATTCTACTATTTCTTCACTCAGTGTTCTTATCTATGACCTCTCAAATCAAATAAACAAGTAAAAAACGATCATCTCAGTTTTCGTATAACCAGGTGTTCAATTAGTTTCTTGCTGCTTTCGCCTTCATTTCTTCTTCTCTATTCCGTTTTTCTCAACGTTATTTTTTCTAGTCAATTAGTATGCTCTTCTATTCAATCTGTCAATGTGTCACTTGCACTTTGAAAATGCATCGTACTAGTTACATGTCTATATTGCGAGTGTTTTTTCTGCGTTTTCGCAAGATAAAAAAAGGGAACAAAAGTTGCTCGGCGAGCAATGGGCGGCGCCAATTTTGACGAAGCGGGGATCGTCTCGAGTCCGTGATGCATACATACATGTCGCGCAAGGAGGAAATGAGAACAAAATGCCTTGTTACCCGTTGACATGACCGCTTTTCGACTTAAGAGAAAGACTACCAATTGCTCCGTCATTTTACTTTTCGATTTTGGGTTTAATGTTGCAACCTGAAACTTTCAATTTCCGCCCATTTTGTTTGCATAAACTCAGTTTGCGTTTGCTGTGCAGCTAAATTTTCAATCTTGTATATAATCTAGCTATTCATTGCTTTATCTTGTCACATGAGGCTTAATTTTCTTGCAATGAGTCATGATAAAAAATTTGTATTGCACATTTTTACTAATTGATGCATCATTGGATCAATGGCTCATAAACGAATAATTGATACATTTTTCATTGTAGGCAAACTAAGCATTTCCGTGCCATAATTTCATTCAGTCAGTAATGTTCATAGAGTTGCAAAATCTTTTCTCAAGCTTAATGGAAATTGAAACCTTATCCGCTGTTTGGCTAAGAGGGCGTTCTACCACTAAGTTATATCCCAATATTTCCATACGAGATTTTCAATGTACTCTTCACGTAAGTCCCGTCATTGGTTTGTAATGTGAATTTCTAAAGTGCTAACAAAATAAATAAGATTATGGATGTTTTTTATATGTTTAATTTTGTAATGTAGAAGTCAAAGATATAACGATTGTTTTTTTTTCAATTCTACTGTAATTTTTTGCAAAAAAAAACCGAATAAAAGTGGTAGAATAAAAATCGCCATTTATTCAGTTTAGATAATAGCAACATTACTAAAATATTATTGGAGGTATGGGGAATTGAACCCCAGCCCTCTCCCATGCTAAGGGAGCGCTCTACCACTGAGCTATACCCCCAGTTATGAGATGGAAACATCCAAGCTTACATATTTTGCATTCAGCAACACGCGTGTGAGTGAGAATTCATTGCGCATATGATTCCAGTTTTTTTTTTCACATGAACCAACAATATTTTCTCACCTTCTTTCTAGGATTGATATTAAAAAAATAAAGTAGTGCGCTAACCCCATTTTGGGTATTGTCTATTATGCAATAAAAAAATTTGGCCTCGACAATCTCTTTTATTTTCGGTTTTTTTTTTTCTCACATTGAATCACCCGTGGGTGTCGGCAATATTGGCCCACTGGGAATTTACCCATTTGTGAGGAAAAAGACGGGCAAATACACACAAGCACGCACGGAACTCCACCCACTTGGTCGTCGTCCAAAATGCATGGGCACATTTCTTCGAATTTTCAAGATTCCTCTATTATTTATGAACCTTGAATATAATAAAATGTCGATTTATTTTCACTTCGCGTTTTCTGTTAACCGAATTAGTTATCGCCTCGTTAAACATTTCGACAGTACGCCTTCTTTTCGTTTTTAATACTAAAATCAAAATTCTTGCGCATCCATAGATTAATATTTGAAATCTTTTTTAAGGCTTTCCAGATAAATAGCTTTTTTGGATCTTTGTTTATTTGTGATTAAAATACTCAATGATAGTAATTGTATTAGCTACCAAAATTTTAGCGTATGACAATAAAGAGATATGCATAAATGTGGTTATATAGCTCGCCACCAGTGCCGATTTACTTATTTTCTTTACTAGTCTGTGTTAAAAATGGAAATATATTTGCCCATCCGTCAAATAAATGTTATATTTCAATGAGAGACTGTTTAAAGAAACATGTTTTGTTGTTAAAATCATTTGCGCAAATACTCGATTTCCTGGATGATTATCTTCAATTCGATCATTATTTTTTCGAAAACTATTTGCGCTTCATATCAAACACACACCAGTTTTTTCGTCCGCCAAATACGTGCTGTTTAATCCATTTTTGTTGCGTTTCCGTCATCTTTTTGCGCCATCTTTTTTTTTTCGCTGATTAGCTTCTTCCATTGTTAATATCCTAGCCCGAATGTGTCCAGAATGCAACAAATAGTGGAAGGAGAAAAGGCCAATTATATTTTATTATCTCCGTTTATTATTATTAATAGTATGATTACTATTGTTGCGCACGCCATTTCCCCTATTAGTTGCGGGGTTTCTTATGGCAGTTTTGCAGACGACATGCGCATTATATTGCTCACTTTACTTCTTTCAATTGTTCTCCCGACAAGGGCGATTCGATGCCATTCCTGCCTCACCTATTGTAAAATGATTAATGGACGGGTGAGTTCGCGATTTTTTCGTCTGCTTTTCCGATTGGGTAAGAGTTTACAACACGCAGCACTGAATTATTTAAAATTTGAAATTCTGTATGCAAAATATTTCGTAATATCAATTTAATATTGAGCATGATTTTGGATTCATTCAAATAAACAAGCAAAAACTACAAGAAATTAGAACATAAACAATTAAAATCTAAATTTATAATAAACCATAAAAATATAATTTTTCAGAAGAAAAAATTTGCAATTTTAAAATTTCATTTCTAATATTGGTTGGGTATAATTCTTTTTAGGTTGACCCCAATGCTTGCGATTGTAAATCACCCGAAAATGAGCAGTGTGAAGCGAACGCTTGCTTTGCAAAAGTCGAGCTTTTCCCCGAAGAGACGACCGCAATTGTGCAGGTTTGTGCACCCGCCGCATCTCGCGGTGCATACTTTTTTTCTGAATGTTTGACTTAAGAAAGGTTGTGTATCGGATATCCCAGCTGGACAAAGAGGATGTCAATATGCGAGCAATACTGACACCATTCACTGTTTTTGCGATCAAGATCAATGCAACACTAGACACAAGGTTTTAGAGAGCCAATCTTTTGTTTTCGAAAACGGGGGTCTCCGTTTTAGATGAGCCATTTTATACCGTCAAGATTACCATCCGTCGACTGTTGTTTGTGCTCGGCGAGTCATGGGGACACCTGCGAAAAAACATGCACTAGCAAATGTCGGGGAAATTACTGTGTAGTTGATTTCGATGGTGGAGAGCAAGGTTGCGGCGTTGGAATTCCTCGACTTCCATCCTTCCTCAGAACAGACGACTACCTAGCATACCATGGGGAATATATATGTGCTAAGTATTATTGAACATATTGTCCTTGAAAACACCCTTGATATAGATATGAATCGAGCCCATCTCATGTTATGAACGGTTGCGTTTGCACAGATCCTTCCGGAATTTGCAATGAGATGAATAAAACAAGAGAATTTCAAGTAATTTTTTTTTGCAATTGTGAACTAAAAAATAATCTCTTCCTACTGAGCTCATATGTTCGAGAAAACGCCATTAAAATGGAAGTTTTGTTTAGAAAAAGCAAGTGGTCCAGCGACGCCCGGAAAACCAGCACTATTGCTATGCACTCATGCACAAAGCCTACAAACCATTCGGGCAAGAGGTGTTTAAAAAGTAAGCGTATTGAGAAAAAAAAATGCAAAATGAGTCAAAAGGATCATTTTTTGTGAAAAAAAAATTAAATATTTGTTGATGTTTTTTTTAAAGATCGTCTACATGCGAGGGCCATTTTTGTTTTATCTCTTTGACAACTTCTGAGATTGTATTAGAAAGCGCTGACTTCAAACACAACTATGAAGATCACGATGAGTTTATTGGAATAGCCCGGCCAAGATATGAAATGCAGGCTGGGTGCATTAAAGTTGATGACGACCAAGTAACTTTTTCAATAAAATTATGAAAATTTTAAGGTCATATTTAGAAAGTTACCGTTGGATGTACTGTGGAAACGCAAGGTAATACCTCGGAGATTCTAGCAAAGCATTGTATCTGCGATAGCCATCTGTGCAATTTTTATCATCTAACCAGCGGTACTGCTGACCCAAGACCAAAAGCTAAAGGAGCCGAAACTGTATCTAGCCAGTCTAACAAACCATCAACTATACGTCTATTCACCGGTAGCAAAGATGAGAGCAAAATCAATGAAGCTGTTCAACAATTTATTCTTCCGATTTTTACTGTTGCCATATTTATCACGTTTTAACATGTTTTCGGTATTATATCAAATATCAAGCCGGTTACTTATCCCATAGATTTCCAAAGAAAACATTACGTGTTCCACGCTGTAAATCCCCCTATAATAAATATATTTTGCATTTTTTCATGGTTTCATTAAATATTCTTTATTAAATTTTAATAAATATCTATAACAAATTTCAGAAGGAATGTAACACAAACGTTAATAATAATTGTTGATTCTTAATTCACAAGACTATAAATTACGTTACCTGTGAGTTTTAGGCTATTTGATAAAAAAAAATAAATAATTCAACTGATATCGATTGAGCAATTCGTAAATTGAACAAAAATGAATAGACTAGAGAAGTTTCAATTTCACTTATTTTAGATTTCATCAGATGGGAAAGACAAAAATTGCTTATATGCCAATAATCAAGTAAACGCGTAAGTTCGAGCAACTGCTTCAATTTTACGAGCACTTTGTCTCTGTAACAATTAAACAATATTGAAGCGTACAAGTTGAATAATGAGATCAACGGGTTAAATTACACATCAGCAAACATGAGTCAAAGAATATGAACACTGCGAACATATTAGATTCAACCGGCAACGGTTAGGAGCATCTTCACATATTGATTACATTACCGCGTGTGGATTGCTGGATCTGGCAGCTTTTCGGTATTCGGCAACTAGAGCGTTGAATTTTTTCTCTAGCATCTAAAATAATGGAGCTTATTCATTTTCGATTTCTCGTTAACTAGATTTATAAAAGTTGAAAATTAAAATTTTTGGATTTAATACATATTCAAAAAATATACCTGTCTACTTTGCACATCCTGCGATCCGATTTGCAACGAGTAGGCGAAGGCTTGGGCATCAAATGTGTCATCCAGAGCAATCAATGCTCCATGTATTCCACTATCAATCAGATTTCTAGCAAATGATCCAAGACCAATTTCTTCAACCCATCGTTGTACTCTTTCATTTGACCAGACAAGAACATCTAAAAAATTTACTGAAATTGAGGATAAAATATTCGAAAACCTTTGTTTATATTCTCGCAAGCTTTCCTTCGATCTGCTAAAACCTTCTTATCATAATTAACTTTCTTGAGGCACATTATTCCATATTGAAGACTAGCTCTATGGAATGTGTCGACCATTCTCAGATGATTTCTCAGATCACGCTTTGAAAGATGTTCCAGCATCCGAGCGTCTAATAGACATTCCATAAAAGCAGATCTAAACGGAAACTGAATATCATAAAACGTTGATTCCTAACCTATACTGAGCCAAACCAAGGCTTGGAAGCCATTCATTTCCAATATATTCATGATTCATATCCCCAAATGCTAAAGTTAACCGAGCAGTTCTAGGTGCAGATGGAGAAGTGAGTGCTACCATTTCCTTAAATTTGCTTAAATTATAATACAGAAATGTTTTAATAGCCTTACTTGTATGGCAAGTCTCAATTTCAATCTATGCAATGGATTAGAAATGCCAATCTCCTTTTGAATTTCTTGATCACTCAAAGCCGACATAATTGCTCCTGATTTGACATTTGCCCTGCATGCTGCGACGTACCATGCCGGCATTCCAACCCAAAGTTCAAGCCAAGCAACTACCGTCGGACCATTCCAAAGAGCAAACGGAGTGCGAGCTTTCATCGCCTCTTCAAGTAGTTCGTGTTTCTTTCTCTTTCTTCTATCATAATCCCCTTTCTGCCCTTCGTTTCCAGAAAGTTCTCCATCTGAATACACGCCATCTCCATTTCTTCTGCAAGACAATGTTTAAAATTTTAGCATTTCAGAATTCATACTTGTACAAGTCACTAGCCGAATTTTTCTTCTTGTTGAAAAACCGTCCAAGTGTTTTCAATCCACTCGAACTATTAGATCTCTTTTTCTTCCCGGTGATTCCGTCAGTTGATGAAGCAATAGATGACGCTGGGGACATACGATCCCCTTCATAAACTGCTTCATCGTATCTATGATTCATTCTTCTTGGAGTATATTCCAAATCGCGGACCATAGAGTCATCGGCGTACTAAAAATTAAATTGAGATATTGGAAATGTAAGAAAACTACTTGATGGTTGCCATAAATGTCATATCTTCTATCACCCGACGATGGATTTGCTGGGAGCTAAAATAATGAAATGGAAATTTTAAAAAGTAAGAAATGCGTATTATTATAATTTTATATGGTATAGTAATTGTAATAAAATATTTGCAAACACTAATAATAAAAAGACATACCGTATTATATTTGTGATTCATCATATTCAACTGCGGACTTCCGCGCGGTGAGCTTCTCGTAGAGTTTCCTTGGTCATCATAATACTCACGACCACTTCTCTCTAATCGCTCAGCAACACGTTCTGCGTGATGTTTCTCCTGCTGAATAAGTCGAATTTCCGTATTAATAGCATCTAAACGATCTTGAAGCATTGATGCAAGCATATGAGGATCTTGAGCTCCAGGTTGTAATACACCCATATGCCCTTGCATGTCTTCAGGTGCGCCTTGTGGTGTTGACACATTTCCTCGAGACATGGTGTTTCCAACTTCAGCCATCGACGGAGATGAGGAAAATGCTTGCTGCACATTTGCTAGAACATGAGCTTGTTGCAATCGATCCCATTCTTGTTCATTCAAAGTCTGCACTTTATTAGGATCCTCCTGAATATCATAACTGTTTTTTGATTAAGCGAATAGTTTTAAATCACCTGAAGTGCAGATATTCGCCCCTTATTTGGTCTTCGCATTCCAATTGTGGCATATGCCGGCGCCGATTGCTCGTAAACCTGGTGATTTGTAGCAGGTGGCTGAGACAAGGGGGGATTTTGAACGCCGTTCATTATTGGCTGAGTGTAAGGAATAGCGTGCATTCTAAAAAAAAGCAAAAAAATAATTGTCAGCTGCAAACAACAAGCCTTGATTGGAATTGGGCGGTTCGTGTGTTGTACAGCTGCTGGCGAAGCGATTCAATTTCTTGACGAAGAGTGTCATTATCTCGTTGAAGACGATCTTTGATGCGTTCAGCCTGAATTTAAATACTTGGAAGTGTTAATCATGTTATGTATATCTTACTTGGTCATAAATTTTTTTTGTGCTTTCCAATTGTTGAGTCAACCGATTTTTGTCATCCAAAGCTTGCATGCGCTCTTTCAAATGTAATTGCAGACGATCGTTCGATTCAGATAAGAGCTAAAATTTATTTGTGAGACCTTCTTAGGTTATCCAAAGTATCCAAAATCCCACTGTTTAAAGTCGAATTTGAATTACCGCCACAGCAAAAGTGCGATGGGTCACAATTATGCGAGGCACTCATTTTTTTGCAATGGAAATAATAAAAATCACGTTTTACAAAAGGAATAATTTTTCATATGTTTTCAAATGTTTTAAAGATATTGTCCAGTTTGAATGTGTAAAGTTGGATACCTTATCAACTGTACTGCTTAATCGCTGGCTATGCTCTTCATTCATTTTTTCCCGTTGAACAGCCCGCTCTAATTCAGCTGACATTTCCTGCAGTTGTCTTTCCAGACGCTGTACCCGTTCTTCCGCGGATATTTGCTTTTGCTCAGCAGCTGTTAATGCTTCCATGCGTTGCTGTAATTCAGCTTCAACCGAAGGTAGGGATTCGGCCTTTTTCAAGCTTTGAGCTAACTGCTTTTCAGCTAATTCAAGTCGTTCTTGTAATGAATGGACTTTCTCTTCGTTTAGACGAACAGCAGCATCCTTATTGGCTAGCTGAACAATTCATTGAAGCAAAGTATAATACCAAACTTATTGCAAACCTGGTGTTCTAATTTATCATTGAGGTCGCGTATACACGTCGTTTCGCGTTGAGCAGATAGATACCTGCTTTCTAATGTATTAATTCTGGCATCCTGTTCGTTTCTTTGAGCATCCAATTCACAAATTTGATTTTTGAGCCTTGTAATGGTTTCCTGGGCAGCGTGCATTTCTCTTTGGCATTCTGTGACCTGACCTTCTAATTCAGAATTTCTAAAAGGTGAAAAAAGATTTTTCATTTAGTTAGTGTTAGAATAAAGAGTACCTGGCTGATAATTCTGCAGACTGTTTCATAGTATTTGAGAGTTCAGTTTTGAGTCGCTCCAATGCTTCTTGCATTTCAATCAATCTTGCTGCACTTTCGCTACTAACCGAACCATTCGTCCTAGCATTTGTTGCCTAAAATCTGTGATTCAATAATTTATTTATGCCATGTCCATACCATTGCTTCTTCAGCTTCCGCTGTGAAGGATGCTATTCTGGCCTTAAGCGTCGAATTCTCTTCACCCTTTGAGTTTAACTCTTCTTCCAATGTGGCTACCCGCTCCATTGCTACGCGTAATCGTTCACGAACCTGAATATGAATTGTTTCATCAATTTTAAAGAAGCAAAACTATGTTACCTTTTCATCGAGCGCTTTATGATGCTCGAATAAACTTTTAAGAGCTTTCAAAACTTCAACTTCAGAAGAGACACCAGCGGGACTTTGAGCTTGCCGTTTCATCACTGTTACCCGTAGCGACCTTTCGTGTCGCGAGACCAAACATTCCAGATGTTCTAGTAGCAACCGTGTATTGTTTCTTTCTGCTTTCAGCTCTACAATTTCTTCATCCTTTTCGAGTAGCTGCTCTTTCACTTGACACAACTCCCGCGTCATTGTTTGAAGTTCCTGGGAAGTTAAAAGTTTATTATTAATTATATTTACATATGCACTTTATTATTAATTATATTTTCATATACCTTTTATTATTAATCACATTTACATATACTATTATTTTTTTTAATTACATAAATTATAAATGGTTCTTAACTGACTTGCCAGCTTTTAGAACATTTGATTATTAATTTATATGTATTGGAAAAAAAATCAAATTATCAGTTTATTTAAACCAATTTTAAGAACAGCACATGCGAATATGATTAACGAAATAAAAAATGTACCAGAAACCTACTTCACTTGTCATATCTACTAGAGAATAATTTCTGAACAAATCATTCTCTCAACGTTGAATTAGGATAACATCAAAAACTTCAGAAGAAACTGTGGAAAATAATTTGTGGGTGTGCCGATGTGTGTGTGTGTTTGGCAATTACCTACTCACTAAAGCCCACCAGAAAAAAAAGTGAAGAAGGCGAGGAAGAGGGAAGAAATTTCAAGGGAAACAAGCGAGGAGAAGAAGAAAAGAAGAAGATGGCTAAAAACGGCGGCTCGTTTCGTTTTTTTTTCTTCTGAAGATTCTTCGGTTTTGTTTCAAATCTAGAGTCAAGATAAGTTTTTGAAATATCTTCCCACTTCCTCCTCCTTTAAATTCCATTCTTCTTCGCTTAAGAAATGCCATAGAATAGATGATGGAGGTTCACATAGAATGCATTATGGTATTGGATTACATGATGAGACATTATGTAGGTTGCTATGTATATATACAAATAAATTAATGATGAAACGTTGTTATATGTATATTTTTGACAACATAAGCGTTTGATATGTAAACGAATTTTCATGTTCAGGGAGTCGTTTGATAGTTCGATTTGTAGGTAAAAAACTAAATATTTTGCTTTCAACAAAACGGCTTCCAAATCAAAACAGATGTCAATCAAAATATGTTCAACGATATGACCACAACAACACTCGTCAATCTGTTTTAGTATTATAGGATTTGTCGAAAATCGGTCACGATATCTATTCAAATGATAATCTATAGACTCTGCGGGTATTTCAACCAATCGTTCCACACAATTTTTATTGATGCCATAATTCTAACCCATATTAGTAAAATAAGTGACACTGATTGAGTATGACAGTTTTCAAAACTTTATTATAGAGTTAGAATTTATAACAAATAATTCATATTCTAGTGCCTACATACGCAAAAGTCAGCAATTCTTATTCTTCTCACCGGTTGTTTTAATCTAGGATAATTTATGATATCTGCTAATTTTTCTTTCTTTTCTTTTTTTCTTTATTAACTTACCGCATAATTCATTATTAAAATTTCACCGTTCATAATATTACAGCGCATATGAGAAGAACTTTTCAATTTTTAAAAAACATATTCTATTTTGTATACTATTATAATAGTGTGCTAAAAAAAATAGAAAAAAAATTAATGGAACGAACCGATGGAAGGTGTTGAGTTTGCATGTCAAATTGCCTTTTTAGCATGTCGCGCTCCTTTTCAACCTCCTTTGTGCGCATTGCCGCCTCTTCAATTTGTTGTTTGTACTGTTCGAGCTGCTCTTGGAGCTTATCGCGGTCTTCCAGCATATTCATCATAAGCTGAAAACGACAAAACAAAATCAATGATCGTTGTTTTGAGCGTTGCGCGCACCGGAACACAATTTCCGAGTCAAACGTTTTTTTTTTCTTTTTTCTGGTTGTGGTGAAGAATAAAAGATATTCGCTCTCTCAGTTTTTTTGCGCTATAGTCATGATTCGTGATGGGGTTTTGGCAGAATAATGAGGTCCGTTTTCTATGCAAAAGATAATAACCGGTTACATATGGTTCCCCAAAGAGAAACGTCGTGCAGCATATATTTCGACGTTTAAAAAATATTGTTCAAACACGTTTAGATAAAAATCGCACGTAGAAAATCTGCTTAAGTTTCCATTTGTACATTTTTTACTTTTCTCACTCCTAAAAGCTTCGGCATGAGTCGAATCATATTGGAATATATATTTCAGAATGAAAAATGCCCGAAAGGGCACACCATTTTTCATCAAAAATTCCACGAGAAATTCAAAAAATGAGTCCTCTTCTCACAGTCATTTTTTAACAAGAATAATTGCCAAACCTGCTCTATGTTGGCATCATGCGTCGCTTGTTCATCCATAGGACCGTTATGATCAACACCATCCTCGGTGATTGTCGGCATTACGTCGCACATCATGGTGCCGTCACTCCAACTCATTGTGACAATTTATCTACAAATGCAAATGTTGAAACCATTGGAATTTTCACCGCCCGGAATTGGTTTTTTTCCGAAACTTGAGACCAAAACGAAAAGCAAGGCAAAAGAGTGTGAATCGACAATAAAATTTGTCATCATCAACGTACGTGATTCACATGTTTTTCCTATTTTGGGGCCTTGCAAAAATGGAAGCGCCGCTGTACAATTACGTAAAGCACTATGCATGCATACAAACCTTGAATATGGGCCAGAATAATAAATTGAATGCTTACGAATTGTTGTGGTTTTTCTTCTTCCTTTCCAGTTGACTCAATTCACGTCGGTCATTACACCAATCAATTCTGACGTGGAATCCTATAAATTTTATGATGAGAACAAGAGAATCGAAACGAAGCCGGCAACAGAGATAATTTGTCAATCAGTGAGAACAAGAATATTCAATATAGCAAGTAAAAACACAAAAGAAAAGAAGTCATTCATTTTTCGTAGTGTTTTTTTCGTCACGTTGAAAGAAATGTTGTATAAGAAAAACTGATATCTCAAATTTAATGGGATTTCGACTTGTACATTAATCATTTAATTCTATGTAGTAATTAATCTTATTTAAAACATGTGGTAAAAATTAGATCACCGAGTAGATTTGTTGCGAAAACAAGTATGCAGAAATTTGCGGAGGTTTAAGTCAATGAAAATAGAATTATGGCGAGACATTAGGAAATTGTGATTTATCATTTTAGGTTGACTAGAATTATGGTTCATGTTTAAAATAAATGAAAAACTAAAACCTGAAAAGATCCATATATTTCGAACATTTTACTTATTTATTTTTAAAAGTTATTTCAAGTGACAACACGTTCCGACTAACCAACAACTGTGTAATACAACCTAACATCTCTGAGGTCAACTCAAAAATTGAGTTACAACAAAATTGCAGACAGCAAAAAACTGGAATCTTGGCGATATTAAAATTGAGGAAGTCCTTTTCTTAAACTTTGAATGACTTTTCAAGCTCTTTTTCAGATTTTCATTCCTCGTTTGTTTAGCATTGTAACGAGTAACGATAAGAATAGGAAAAAAAACAATTGAAATGCGGAGATAACCGCTGTTCAACGAAATTCTTTCACATTTTCGGCACCAAAAAAAGAGATTTAACCAGAGACAAAACGCAGACAACGTTTTTCGTCAGTCGTGGTCAGTTGGAAGATATGTGGACACGTTGGGGGAAGAGTTTTGCTCCTCGAAACGAAAGAAGCGAGGGGAAAAGGATCTGAAGCGGAATCGATGGAAGCGAGGGGTATTAGATGGAAGGCAACAGCAGAACGAAAACGGTGGGGGGGGGCTCTCTTTAGTGGGGTGCAAAACGGACGGACGGGAGGAAAAACGAGAGCAAGAAGGCGAGGGACGATGATGATGCTTCCTCTGCTGCTCAGAGAGCGCGTTAGCAGCGTGGGGGTCATTGTAGGGGTAAGTGTGAGGGTGCGCAGAGCACAACACTCTAGTACACAATTGCACTCTCGCACAGCAAGTCAGGGATCCCGAGGTAACCGACAACTGATTTCAACAACGCTGACATATTACATTTTGAAATAAATGAATGCGTTCGGTGTGCGCGCGATGTCCTCCCTGCCTGCCACATTATCATTTTAGATGACCTTGGTAATCGTGCGATGAATATTAATGATTTTTGGAATTGAATTAATATGCTAATTTTTATCGCCCTGTTCGCAATTTTTGTGCAAAAAACACGAATTTTCGAGAAACGGTGCTTCGTTGCACCGTTTCTCTACTTAGGAAAACCAAATAGAAAAAAAGGAATAAAGGAGAAAAGATACACAATGTAGGTAAACTGATCAGATTGTATGTATTTAAACGTTGAAACTTTGATTTTAGTTGTGTCATGGTGAGATTTATTAAGTAAAATGGACAATTTTCTAAAAACTTTATTATGAAACTGCTACTTTTTTGAAAATAAATAACACTTAATTATTGTTTAATTATATCACGGTTTTTTTAAGGTAACAGAATGTCAAACATTTTAATTCTATTTTTATTGAACACATAAACAAAACTATTGATTACTGAAGTGATTCAAAATTACTCGTAATTTGAGAAAGAACTATTGATGTTTATCTAACGAATCAACAAGTAGATTTCATACCGAGTTTATGAAAAAACTTTTAAAAAAAAATCTCGAATACTTCAGTGTTGGAAATTTAAATTTTTCGGAATTAAAATGTAACAGAAGGCAGACAGAAAACGCAAGACGTAAGAATAATAATCTAATTACCTTGTAGATTAAACGGGGTTTTGACGCGGAAACCGTTAAAACGAGGGCGTGCAAGCGGAACAACGTACTGCGATATTTGAATGTACAACGCCATTTGAGGCGACCTTGTGCTAAAAAAAATTAGCAGAAAAGGATGGATTGAGAGTGAAAATTGATGGAAACACTTATGTGAGACCCGCAAAATTTAGAGTTGGAAAGGATAAAACCAAGGATTTTCCATTCAAAAACCACAGAAGACCGAAATAGTTTGACCAAAAGTTTCGAGGGCTAAAGATTTAAGTCATCGAAAAAGCGCAAGACAAATTGTGAAATATTTGTTTGCTTTGTCTTTGGAAATGCGGAGAAAAAGAGAAACAAAGTGATTTGTAAATGCATTTGATGGACGCGCAACATTTTTTTTTCGGCGTTTCTTTGGTTAATATTTTGGTATTCTCACAGAGAAAATTGTTATTTAGCGTATTCTACGACAGCAGTCAATCGGAAGGAGAAATAATTCAGGAGAAAAAAATAAAAGCAGGAACAAGATGACGACGAAGATTGGTTTTCTTTTGAAAAGCCGTCCAAATATTAGAAGGGTGAAAATAATATATTTTATTGCAAGATTTAAATTATATATTTTAGCATAAACATGATATTGTTGAATAATCTGAAGTAGAAATATGGTTTGTACTATCAATTATAAAAGATAATGTACAGCATAATTCCAGACGCCAGAGATTTCTCACTACTTATAATAGTTAATACTTTTATTTTTATCGAATCAAACTCTGAAACCAAAAAAGAATATTGAACCGATGAATTATTTAATCCAGTACTTATTCGGAGATTATTAAAATAAATCAAAAACTGCTGCAATATAGTTGAATCCTTATTAGACAACTATTGACAATGGTCATAAAGATTCAATTACTATGCTTTGAGATAGGTATTTACCTTTGATACTAATGAACTTTGCCGCAGATAGAAAGTTCAAGGATTTGTTTGACCTTCTAAACTTCGCAAGATTTACAATTTAATTTCAAATTGAGAAGAATAACAATTTGTTTGAGATTACGATTTTTGATATATATATATATATATATATATATATATATATATATATATATATATATGTCTCATTTTTGGTATCGTTATAGTTTTAAGTATTAAAAAGTCTGGAATGTGTGCAATATTGCAAACTTTTCTCTTTGCTTTGGCATATATCAATTTATTAAATTTAGATTCGTGGTTATAATTGAAAAATACTTGCTAAAAAAAGTAGAATGAAGATTTGAATAAACTTGTTTCGAAAATTGAGGACCTGAAATATTTCAACAATTATTTTATTTTCTGTCTCTTTCATTGAACATCTATTAAAAGTATCTGTGAAGGTTCCCCCATAATTTCCGGTCGGCTGCCAATTGACCATTGCGCGAAGAAAGACTAGAACAAAAAAGCGGCGGCAGACTTTGTCAAAACTTTGAAGCGATTGACTCGTCCGTTCGTTCCGCATGGTTTGTTACATGATCCCGTGTTGGAAAACGAGAAGCAGTGCCCCCAGCCAACGCGCCGGACATATGCGTCACCGTCCAGATCTACCGCAACTCTCCGCCCTACTAGATGGCCTAGACCTCGCCTCACACCCCATTCAGTTTCTCATTTTAGCCGCCGGCGGATTGCTGTTGTTCATCTGGTTGTTGTGCGGTGTTTGCTAATTTTCAAGCTGTTTCTATTTTTAACACTACGCTGACCGCATTTTTTGAAGACTATTATTCAGGATAGTTTCATGAAGATCCAACACTTTATTGCATCAGGTAAATTTTTCAAAGAACAGTTTTCAAATTTTAGTTAAAAGGTTGAACATGTCACATTAGAAAACGAGAACCAAGCTCTTTCCAATTTTCAACAGCATTAAAATTATTACATCCCAAATGTCTCTGAAAAATACTAAAGCGCTTCACGTAATTGGGAAAGCATTTAATTTATAGAATCTTAAAGAAAAAACTATGAAAACACGTTATTTGAAGTCGAGTTTAAATTTCTATCGTAAGTAACCTCCCTCTTTTTTTTTTTTTAAATTTTTCTAACTTATCAGTCCGATAATCATACTTTTCGTGTTTCATTTAAGTTACAAATGTTGAAAGTGAATGAAGCATAATCCTAATCCGTGCTAGATGGAAGTCGCTAATCCGAAAGGTCTCATAGAATATTGGGGCCAAATGTTGGTGAAACGCTACAATTAGGTTGCGAACCACTACAATCGCAACTGACACTGGATATTTGTCAATGTCCTTGATCCGAATTCATAATGCGCAGCACAATGAATAAATTAATTCTTGTCGTGTTTACAGTTTTTCTGGTAATTGAAGTTTCAAATGCTAACGAGCAGCAGCAGCAACTTAGGCCAGCTGCTATTATACCATGGTCCCAGTACCAACAAAGACTTAGCAAAGCTAAGCAACAGATGGCGAAGTACAATGAACAAGAGGTGGCTTTGGATCAACGAGTAAATTTGACATACGCATCGTTTCCAGGGTGACACGCCGAGCTTTCCCAACCCTTCTCTAATGAGCATCGACAACAATTTTCACGAAAACTCTTATTTTGGCAGTTATGAAAAACCCAATTTGTTGCCGGAACATCTGGCTCCTGCTCCATCAAACGAGGCCAGGTTTTTGAGCATTATCCCATAAATCATATTCGTTTTCTATTTTTTCTTCAGCAGCAGAACGACAAAGTTGCGCAACGTCATTCGGCCTCAAGTCAGGGGTCGGCTTCCAGCTGAGCCTTCAGACTTCGCAAAATACATGAAAAAGCCAGAGAAAGAGTATTTGGGATCGAAATTGAGGGCAAGGACTATGGAACAAACACTTATTCCAGCAGAACCGAATTCATTATCAAAAACAAAAGCAACGGATTACAGATTGCAAAATAAGATTTCCGTAACGTTTTTAATAGTTTAAAACAATCGACATATGTTGCAGACTATTGCTATTCCAAACGGTGTTCCTATGAATGCGGCACATTGGGAAAATGGGCAGCCAAATTATCGGAGACCTGCAGCGCATGCTGCAAACACGTTTACCAACACTCAAAATTTTCAAAATGTACATAAAGAAAAAAAATATGAACTGTAAAGAAATTTACAGCTTGTTGGAAGTGAAGCCACGGCTCCAATATATGAGAAAGCTAATTCAAACATAGTGTCCTCAATATTTTCACAAAGTCAAGCTGGAAGTAGATTAATACCGACAATGACTCAAGTAAGAATAAGTTAATATAATAGTAATATTGAAAAAAAGCGAAATATAGAAAGAGTTGATATGTTTCTCACGGAAAAATAAAATTTCAAGATTCCCGCATGATGAATATTCGATATGGGAATAAAAATATTTAATTTATTCTTCAAATATGCACTTTTTTATTTTCACAACTATTATGCGTACTTGTCTTTTTGCTATCCAATAGTTCATAAACGATTGCCCGATGGGCGTAGAAAAGTGACCGTTTCAATTTCTACGACTTTCGCTGGCATAACTAGTTTCCACATCATCCAAGTTCGTTTATTATTTCAGCCATCGCAAGGGCAGGCCTATTTTGAAAAAATGTTGGCCGATGGCGCTTCTTTTGAGCAAATATCGAAATTGGCAAAAAATCTACTTGGCGTCGGCGGAAATGGAGAAGTATACCGCGTTTGAAAAAAATACAAGCATATAATTTCTGTGTTCAGGGAGGGCAGAGTGGAAGTGGTGGGCTAATTGAGGCAATGACGTCGGCACTTCGCGGTGCCGCTAGAAATCCACCAACGAGCTCTGCGGTCCATGACGGAAACGCTGAGTATACCTCCGCAGCCGCTTCAAGACCACAGCCTTCAGTTTTGGAGAAGTTATTGAGTCATGGTAAACATAGATTATCCAATTTGAAAAACATAAAAATAATTTAGCCGCTGTTGCTCTTAATGATTCCTTGAAGCAAAAACAAAAGGAGGAGGCTGATAAAGCGTTAATGATGAAAAAAGTGGAAGAAGCTAAAGCTGCTGAAACGCAACCTCCTCAGCGGCCAACAAAACTTTCAAAGGATAAAGAAAATTCATTAAAAGTTTAAAAACACCAGTTATCTGTTTATCAAAAATTTTAGCTTCTCGAAGGAATGCCAGAAGAGCAGAGAAAAATTTTGGAAAAAGCAATTATATCTGGAGAGATTGATCCAGAATCATCCGCTATTAAGTATTACTTTCTATTGTAGACTGTTTTCAAAAATTAAAGTTTAGAAACCTAGTGAAAGATGACATGACGGAAGAATCGAAAAGAGAAAAGCAAAGCCGATTGCTCGAATGGATTACTTCTAATCGACCGTCCAAGCCAAACGAATCGTCTCAAGTTTCCGACAAGCTCCCATACTATGGAAAGTATTTGGGAACATTTTCTGAAACGGTAATATTTATCTCAATGAGTTTATCATATATTATTTCAGCCGAATGTTAAAAAGCAATTGCATCCTTCTGGTGGCTTGTGGGCTGTAGATGAAAAACGATTTATTGTTTCTAAATTTATGTTTCAACCAGGTTCTCTATTAAATGGTTTGTAAAAACGTGTATTAACTTCCCGAAATGCCATTTTTTTCAGAAAACGTTACCTTCTGGCTAGGACCTGAGACACCTTCTGGAAATATTTTGCAAGATATTATGCCTTCTGAAAACGGATTCTATGTGCAGCCTAGGCCACTCGATGTTTCTTTGTTTGCTATTGATGAGCTTCCTGTACGAAATTTTTTGTTTCTGTTTAATGTGTGACAATTATGTGTAATTTAAGGCTATTGAGGCAAAACAGCGACAGAAGGTCTCTTCAGTGACTTTAATTGAAGGTGTCCCTCCAATTGTTGCAAATGTTTCTACAATTCGTCTTCGCAGAAGCGGTATTTTTTTCAATTTGTAAGAGAAAATTTTTTCAAATAAAATTTCAGTTGAGGGAATTTCCGAAAAAGTTCGGAAACCAATCGAACTTCAAGTTGAAGGAGGTGTTATTCAATTAATGCCAGGCAAAGGAGATGTTGTTGACGGAAAGAATTTTACTGAGAAAGAAGAAACAAAGCTTTCTTCCTCTTCAGTTGTTATTCCTGCAGGATTCAGATTGAAACAACCTGAATTTGACAATGTTGATCAAAATGTAGTTTCAAAAAAAAAATTTTTAACAGAATTTTACCAACAGGTTCCACAGCCACTCGATTGGTATGCTGGTTTTCAACCATTATTGCTGACAATTCCTGGCAAAAAAACTATTAAAGATTTGAATTGGGTTGCACTGAGAGATCACAAGAGACAGGTTCTATCACAAGTATCTTATTTTGAAAAATTTTTTTACTCAGGAGACAATTGCTTCCATTCTTTTACCCAACGGTCCACTTTTCCAACTTCCAAAAGTTGTACAACTTCGTCCATTGTCTCCTAATAACCCCACTTATAACATCAGCTCGGGATCTATTCAAATAATCGATATCAAAACAATGCGCATAAACAATTTCTCATTCAAATCAGATGATGACCTGATTTGGTTCATGGTAGGAAAAGACATTATTCCAAATGTAAATGGACATATTGTACCAATATTTGATGAGTAAGTTATCACTAGCAATACAAATGCTATATTTATTTTTAGGCGAAGAAAAACATTTGATTGTCAGAGTCTGAAGGACTACCATAATGAAACAATCACATTAAGATTGCCCGGTCAAATGGATATGAGAGATGTATTTTGGTTTTCTAGTAGGTTTTTTCATGATAAGGCGTATAGATTTATAATAAGTTAATAATGAAATGCAAGAAATGTTTGAATGATATTTACATAATTGAGTGCAAAGAGCAAGGCAGCACAGAAAAAGTTAAATTATGCTAGTTTGTCTATTGGTGAATAATTAGCAGAATTCACAATTCAAAATAATAAATATTAAATGGATATTGCAGTATTTTCAATGAAGCACAGCATCTCCTACTCTCACGTTTACCTGCCATATCACGATATGACACTCATTCCCGACTTCTCGGCAGTGGCGGTAAGTTGTTTATACCATACACATGAGTTGAAAAAGTTTGTTATTTAGACTCCCCCTTGCAAGTACATTTCTTCATAAGCCCTAGGGTATTGCTGGATTTCATCATAAACTCATCGCGAGCCGATTAAATTTTTTTTGTGTTGTATATAAAGATTTAAATAAACAAATAGAATTTATTTTCGTGGACGGACGAATTTAGGTAATTTGAATTGCACTTGCTGTCATTTAATTGTTCTCTTAAAATTAAATGCGCTCATACACATTAATATTAATATGGCCATTTTGTTAATACCCGAAATACTTTAATGAAATATGGTTCAATAACTGTAGAAAATTTACTAGTATTCAATACTTGTTATAATGTGAACTCAAAAATTTTATAACTGTTTTTAGACACCAATTTTTAAAGTTGAATTAGGACGATCAAATGCTTTGCATTATATTAATATTCACACTTTTTTTCAATTCTATCCTTTAAAAGATAATCAAAGTATTTTGAAAATAAAAGCAACGTTTCTTATTTTTTTTGTCGTCGTCCTATTGATATTTTTTGTTTGGTTTTTCCAGACATATTTAATATAGTCGAATTTTTAGATTCTAGTGTTGATGTATTTTATTTTATAATTGATTCAATAAACTATTTGCGAATTTTCAAGTTGATTCGATAATTGTTACAAAAATTACATCACTTTGAATGTGTTTCCATAATTATGGGCCACCCTGTATATTAAAATTCAAAATCATCAGTTGAACTTAATTGTTGTTTTAGATTTTTCTCAATTAATTGTTTTAATAATTTTCTTTTTTTTTTATAATGAAATCACCACGTTACAAATGTCAAATGAAAAAAAAAACCTCGGAACATGGATTTTAGCCAGGATGTGTCACTAATGACTACCGGAAAGTAGTCTAAAGGCCATCACAAATCATTCCTCGCCATCACAATTTAATATCTGAAGCACATTATTGAAAGTTTAAAATTGATAAACTATCATTAAATTGTACCGCCAAAGCCACACGCCACCAAAGCCACCTACGCACACAGTGTAACCTTTATATTGCATTCGTGTGCCCCTATAAAAGGGAGCCTCAACGCCCATTTTTTCACTTTCTTTCCCTTCGTTGGTTGTTGTTCAACTTATATTCAATTTATGTCCAATTCATGTTTAACTTATTTTTAATTTATTTCTTTTACAATAAAGTTTAATTACCCAAGTTTGAGGTTGTCCATCTCCTACTGGTCAATTAATTTGGTGCATCGACGACTTACGAATTCAAGCCGCCGAAAGATCAAGCCAACAAGTTCAAGTCAACAACCAAAAGCCATCCTGAAAGAAAACGACTCAACCACAACTACGGCCATCCAGCTTCATCTTCGAATTACAACAAATCGAAGGTCCGTTTTCTCAACATTGCAAGACCCGCGTGGCACAACTCATACTTCAACGCTTTGCACGATACTAACAACACAAAGAACATCGATTTGATCGAAATCGAGTCCTAAACCATCAAGCCATCCATCCATTGTTAGTCCTTCCAAAAAACTACACAGTCATTCATTAAAAATGAGTGAACTTCGCTATTACCTGACGGCAGCCACACGCTCAATGAACTCCCTGGCACAACAACTTATCGACGCAGAAAAAATGCGATCAGTCCTGAAGAAACAAGAAGAAAGTCATCAACCTATCACGGAAATAGAAGCCAGAAAAGTCTCAAATCGATTGAGACACATCATCCAAAATAGGAGCGACCTCGAAGAGCGAACTAAAGAGCTTATGACAGCAACCCGCCAAGTAGCTTGTGATGAACAAGGCCAGAAAACTCTCGACGAATTCATCGATAAAGCCACTGACGTAATCCAAAGAGCAAAGGACCAGGAGTTCCAACTGGAAGACGACGAAAAGACAATCGAGACAATAATCAGATTGGAACAACCCAGCATAGAGCCATCGGAAAGTAGTCTAAAGGCCATCACAAATCATTCCTCGCCATCACAATTTAATATCTGAAGCACATTATTGAAAGTTTAAAATTGATAAACTATCATTAAATTGTACCGTCAAAGCCACACGCCACCAAAGCCACCTACGCACACAGTGTAACCTTTATATTGCATTCATGTGCCCCTATAAAAGGGAGCCTCAACGCCCATTTTTTCACTTTCTTTCCCTTCGTTGGTTGTTGTTCAACTTATATTCAATTTATGTCCAATTCATGTTTAACTTATTTTTAATTTATTTCTTTTACAATAAAGTTTAATTACCCAAGTTTGAGGTTGTCCATCTCCTACTGGTCAATAAAGGATGAGTGTTCCTTTTTAACCACAGGTTTAATTTTTAATCCAAATTACCCGACGTGTAAGTGGGTGTTGAAAAGTGACCTTGAAGAAAATGAATGGGTAATTAATTTAAACGTTCTAGAACTTGCCAGAGGCAGATATGCATCATGATGTTGAGCAAGAAAGAAGCACGCACGTCTGCAATATTTTTCGTTTTCAATTGCCACGGATGAGCAAATATTGCTTATCGGAGCAAAGAAGTTTTGAATTCTTGAGCTTCCTTCAATATTTCCGTTTTAGCTATGTTGAAAAAAGGAAATCAAACCATTTCGCTTATTTTTCTTTTTGAAAGGATTTGCCATAGCAACTATTTGGATCGCTAAATTTTGGCGAGAATATAATCAAAGAGAAACATAACTTTCTTGTTTGTTATGAATACTGAGCTTTCATTATTTCAAACAACATTTTGTATGTGTTTAAAAATTTCCGAATTACTTAAAAGGAGGAGCAAGTCTGCCCCATTGACAGTTTTACCTTACCCGAGACACGCTGCCTCTAAACTTCACGTGCTATTTCGCCGTCACTCTCGATGTACCCGCGTTAGACGCCATAAAGTACAAAACAATGTCTGTGTGCGTACCCTCGCATATACATTCTTGCAAGTTGGAGCATCTTTTTTATTGAACACCGCTTCTAATAAGCTTCATCTTTTAACTAACTTCATGGAAAAACAAGGTTAAAAAACGCATGTTTTTTATTATAGGAAAACTCAATAAGATTTATAGCAAAATGTAATTCTCACGAAGATTATTTCGACGTTTTGCAAACTTTCTTATCGCGATATGTCCATTGAGGCGACCTTTTAAAGGATAGGGGTGGCCTCATAGACGCGCGCGAACCTATTCTTTTCAAATGTTGCCTTGATTCGCGTTGGTAAACGACGGATAGACAGTCATCATTTAAATGAATCACGCTTCGCGCGCAGGTTACGCCTCTTTCACGCCGAAGGTTTCGTTTATATAAGGCGTTGTTAGGTGTGATTATTGTTGTTGCCCTTTGTTTATTTGATAGGTTGTCGGTGTCACAACTTGAGACATGTGAAGCGCTGTGACCCCGCCCTCCCGAAATTTCCTCGCTCCGCCTCTCTTGCTCGTACCTCGGCCATTTGCTCACGCGGTGCCCAGTGCCAGATGGTGTGTTGCTCGCTATCTGTTCATGTTAGATTGCATTTCCCGCAGCGTGTTGCGCTTTTTTGTGCCATGGGTTTCCCGCTTCTTGTGGTCATTAGAGTGAGCGTGTGTATATGTATATCCATAAACATGGTGTATATGTGGGCCCTTCTTTCTCTAATGCCATACTCTGCTGTGCCGACCCCCAGCGCAGCGGCGTGTGTCAAAACGACGCCGCTTTTTGTGCGTTAGAGACGTAGAGGATGAGTATGTCTTCATTGCGCGCTCTTTCACGCGCATACTATTTTGCGTCTCCGCTGCCCTTCTTCTCTCATTCGGCGTGCGATTGATTGTATCCCCCCCCCCACCAAATGTTCTTTCGGGTTTTTGTCTTTGTTTTTCTTACTCTCGCTCTGCCTGTCTTTTCACTATCACATTATTATGAATTTAATCACTTGTGTTAAATTTCGGAACAGTTGCAGATGTCAGACGAAATGTCAAATTTGGAAGCAGAAACGTCAGTAGCCGGAGAACAGCAAGAAGAATCGGCGACGAATACTAGTGAAAACACAGAAAATGGTGACAATACTGAAAATACCGACAGTATTGAGGAGAATGAAACAACAGTTGAGAACCCTTGGAAGTCGCCACGACAAGTATGTTAAGAAATAATCATTGATATTATGAAATCACTTGTTGCAGGCACCGGTTAATGGTGTTGTTCACCCGAGAGTTCATCCTCCAGCCGAAAAGCCGGTTCGACACACCAATCAACTCGATTTCCTACTCAATGTAGTTCTGAAAGATGCAATGAAGCATCAGCACTCGTGGCCGTTTCTTGCACCAGTGGACGCTCAAAAGCTTGGAATTCCGGTGAGTCATTTTTTTCAATTAACATTTTTAAAAGTTATTGTAAATATAATATAGAGTCTTTCAAAATTTAGCCCTTTCTGTAGTTTTCAAAATTAATTCTAGTCTGCCCAGGCTACAATTGTACGCTAGTAGTTTTTTTATTGCAACGGGCTTACATTAGGTTTTTATTTTGAATTTTCTCAATATTTTTATATGCAAAAATAATCATAGATTTGCTTGCTTGTTAATCAAAAAACCCAGGAAAACGCACTTCGAAAAATAATTGAAGGTATTTTGAGGACATATGAATTTTAAATGATCTGAAAAATAATTAGATTAATCAATCCAACTTGAGATAATTAGAAAAAAAAATTCATTTTCAGGACTACCACACCGTAATTGAAAAACCTATGGATTTACGCACCATTGAAAAACGTCTAAAAAATGTCTACTACTGCAGTTGCAAGGAAGCAATGGAGGTTAGAATTTTTTTGCTTTCTGTCGAGCATGGTTGAAACAAGAAATTGTTTCTTGATGGGCTTCGAGCGTGATGTTTCGAATGTATGGACTTTGTCAATCAGGTGCACGCTTCCTGGATATAAAACTTTCAATCGTGGTTTCGCATCGGAGAGCTCTACCGCTTTACCTCATTTTTAAATTTTACTTTGATTACACTATCATTAATTTTGCTTTTTTCTTTTTATGTTGCATGACCATGTTGGAAACAGGAATCGCAATTAACCGTGGTTTGATAATGTTTGAAATGTAGTTAGTTAGACTTACTAATTTTCACATTATGTGTTGTATCCCCCGCACTTAAAATACCTATTTTCTTCTTTTTGAACTACTAATTGTGTGATGAACGTTTGCGTCACACTTGGTAGCTCTCCGATTGCCCGCAACCCTTTTGGATTTTTTATTCTAGGATGTGATGACAATGTTCAACAATTGCTATACATTCAATCCCGAACACTACGGAGTCTACAAAATGGCCAAAGGTCTTGAGGAATACATCCTGGGCCGGCTCGCAGAAATGCCTGAAGTTGTAAGTAATTTTTTTCATTTATTGCAGAACATCAACCTTGTCTTCAATAACTGCTACAAATTCAATGGGCCTAACGATGATATTACCATTATGGCTCAAAATGTCGAAGAGAAGATTAGAAAGTCGTTGGAAGGAATGCCGTCTAAGGTTGAACTCAATGTTCAGACAGCAGACAATTTCAAAATATATTGAAATTTGAAGATTATTCAATTAATTTGTTGCAGGAAATTGAAGTACCCCGTCCGGTATCAAAACGAGGTGGAAAAGGTGGCCGCGGTGGCGCTCGTAATATGGGAACTCGTGCGCCAAGCGTGAAGCGTGGCAAAGGTTTGGATAGTATCACCCCTGAGGCTAGACACGTGATTAACAGTTTTCATCGTTACACACGGGCAGGTGTGTTACTTGAATAGTTTCATCCTCTCTCAATTTTCTCGCATTTTTGTTTATTTGAAAATTAAAGATTTTTGTATTTTTTTGCTGCGACAAAAACGTTTTTGCAAAACCATTTTTTACAGTCTCATGTTTAACCGACGACGGCGAAGACAGTCCTCGCGCTACTCCGGCGCCCTCTCGCCACAGTGGTAGGCTTTTGTGATGATGTGTGCGAACATCAAGGGTACCGGTTTCACAAATAAAATTAACAAATTACTACCGAGCTTTGGGAATGAGAGAACGGGGGAAACTATTGTAACACATCTGATTGTAGTGTTGTGGTGTTATTATTTATTTATTTTTAACCACAATGTGAGTTTACACCGCAGTCGGTACCTTTGTTGTAGTAGTTGTCTTATTGATTCGTACAAATTAAAATAATTTCAGACTCTGTAAGTCGCGAGTCTTCCGTGTCCATTATTCCGAAAGATCCCGAAGTCGACCGTTCTTCAGTTACACCAATTCGCGTGGTAGCAAATAAAAACTTATTAATAGAAAATTGGATTCATTTAGAGCGAATTGGGAGAAAAACAAGGAAAAGGAGTTAAAAGAAAGGCTGATATTGTAACAACTGAGGAGGAGCCAGAAAAACTTGTTGTTCGTAGAGAATCGGGACGCCCAATCAAACGACCAGTGTTGGACTATTCTGCTCTAGAACCCAAATTAAAGGGCAAGATGACCGAGTCGTTGAAATTCTGCCAAAAGCTTATTAATGAGCTGCTCAGCAAGAAATATAAATCCTTTGCTTGGCCATTCTATGAGCCAGTCGACGTCGAAGGCTTGAACCTTACCGACTACTATGATATTGTTACAAACCCAATGGACTTGGGGACCGTAAAGAAGAAGCTCGAATTTCGCCAATACTCAAGTGCTCAGGAATTTGCAGAAGATATTCGACTGGTCATTATATATGCGTTGGAATGCAAAATAAAAGTAGTTTTTCAGATTTGCAATAACTGCATGCTTTACAATCCCGAAGGCACTCCCTTCCATAACCATGGAAGAGACCTGCTCCGTACTTTCGAGGCCAAGTTCAAGGATTGTCCTGTTGATGAAGAACTTCCCGAAGTTTTCGGCGCATCTTCTGATTTGGCAATCAAGACTGATGGCATCAATGAAGACGACAAGATAAATAAGTATTTGAAAATCGTTACTTCGGAACAGAAGAAGCTTCGCGAGCGACTTGAAATTCTACGCGATCTTGGAGATAGTCTGTATGATACGGCTCTCAAGCGCAAAGAAGCAAAATTGAGCGGATCGGACGGACCTGGTTTAACGGCTGCACAACTCTCTCAAATTCGCCAACTCGGAATCTCTGCGGTAATTTCAATTCTAAATCCAAACAAAATCAAAGTATTTAGGAGCTCAAGCAAGAATTAATTTCACCTGCTCTTTCGGGTCGCAGTGCAACGCGAGCTCCGCCGAAAATATTCGAGGATTACAAAGTCGAAATGCCGTTTAAAGCAGCTGGAAAGAAGTCTAAAAAGATGCCCGAACCTTCGACGCCATCTGCTCAATTGGAGCCAAAACCATACTCTGGTCGCGGTCGTCGACCGGGAAGCAAGAATAAACCAAAGAATCTTGCCCCAGTCAAAGAATACGAGTTTGATTCTGAGGACGAAATAAATATGACGCCACTCAACAGCGATGAACAGAGAAAAATGCAGAATATGGTGTCTTGTTTGCCTCCAGAGCATCTTAACGACGTCATGAAGATTGTTGAAAGTCGCGAGGAAAGACAATTCAATGAGTCTATGGAGGGAGAGGTCACTCTGGACCTCCTCAACCTTAAGACTATAACCATCAGAGAGCTTATGGCATTTTTGACTCACGTATATGCCAAGAAAGATAAGGGAAAGAAGCTTATGCGTAAGAAATTCTTTTTATATATTTAATCTTGAGTTTGATATTTCAGCAATTAAAAATCCAGAAGATGCTGCTAAGAAAAAAGAGGAGATTCAAAAACAACTCAACACTTTGAATGCCAACTTATCTAAGGCCAACAAAGGTTATCAACTGAAATTTGAATTGTTCAAATAGGTAGTTTTTCTAGGTCCGAGTAATTCTCCTCCCGTCCTTGTTTCGCAACTAGACGGTCCATCGACTTCGTCCGCTATTCAAAACAGAAAGAATGATGTGAGCTCCTCGGACAGCTCTGACAGCTCCTCATCGTCGGATTCTTCCTCATCGGATACTTCGGACACCGAATCAGGTTAGAATTCGGGTCAGATATGCGTAATAATAAATAGAAAATTGTGCATGCAATTTATATAGTTCTGTATTTTTTCTAAATTGTATGTTTAATTTCAAACCAATCATTTTAATTTCATTTACTCCGATTTAAAAAAAGTGTCATAAGCCCTCTAAACTGCATCTCATTTTAGAAAGCAAAACTTCATAATTATAAAACAAATTGATTACCTTTGATAAAAATTAAAAAATTTTGTTTTGTACATTTTATTTAAATTGTTGCTTTACTCATAAAATATTATTAGATGCCGCTGGACCACGACTCGACGAAATCTCGTCGCGTAAGCGCGTTGGGGTCGCCGTCAAACCAATCCCGCTTCGCAACGGATTTGGCGTAAAAGATCGCAGTGGAGAGAAAGGAGCTGCATTCCCAACTAAGTCTTCATCGACAAGCGCCGATGAGAGTCGATCGCCAACACCACCTGAGCCAAGAAGCAGCCAGCCACCATTAAAGAAGAGAGCTCGTACGTTGAAAATTTTTATTTATGAATATTAAAACAGTTTATTTTTAGCATCAGAGGACGCCAAGCAAGCGTTAAAAAAACCGGTACAGAAGAAGAAACCGTCGCCAAACTACAGTACTAAAATAATAAAATAATGGCGTTTAATTTCTATACTCTGTTACAGCTACTACCATTTTGGACACCTTACTTCCGGAAACACCAAAGAGAAGTGGAAGCTCGTCCCCTAAAGCTCCAGGAATTGGCTCAACAGATTTTGAAGCGTTTCGCGCCAAACAAAAGCAAAAAGAAGAAAAAGTAGGAATTTAGTGCATTTCAAAATATTTGCATATGTATCTTTCAGAGACGTCAGCTTCACGAAGAAGAGGACGCTCGTCGTAAGGCGAAAGAAGTTGACCGCGTTGCAGAAGCTGCTCGTAAAGCTGAAGAAGAGCGCCTTGAAGCTGAACGCATTCAAGCTAGGATTGCTGAAGCTCGCCGCATCCGAGAGCTTGAAGATCCAGCATGCTGCATTTTTGATCAGATGGAGGTCATGGCTAACTTTGAGTCCATGATGTAAAACTTTGTTGAACCGTTTATTAGCCACCGTCATAAAACGAGAGTGCATTTAGTTCTGCTTGCACGTTCTCCATTTCTTTTTAAATCGTTTGTTTATTGATTTTCATTTTTTTCTCAATCTGTCACCACAAATGTTATCTCATGTTTTTGAATCTACCATGCAAACCATTAAAACTGAAAATATTGTACGCTGTAATTTTTTTTCCTGCAAAATGAAGAATTCCTTTCTCTTTACCTAGACGTACTTAAAATCTCGATTTCCTATTGTTGCAAATGTCTTATTTATTCATGATTGTTCTCGTTATATCTCAGTTATCCCAACATTTTCCAATTACAATTTTTCTTTAAACAAGTTGCCAAGAAAGCCGATATTTTAATACCCTAAGAATTTGACTACTTATATCTACTCCATTACAATGACTGTTTATGTCTACTGATATATTTAATGGAAATAAAATATGTAGCCAACATTTTCCGAGATGATGGAACGAACTGTTTATTGAGTACGAAAAACTGAATGGAAAACTTGCGAACTGAAGTTTCTGACTTATTTACTTAGACGGTTCGTCCTTGCCTGGACCACGGTGTGATTACACCTTCATCAGCTGTTCTTGTGGTGATCTCCTTCCGAATCGAGTCCATCTCATGGGAGGCCTTCCATGGCCGTGTCAAATTCCACGGCCACTCCCTTCAAAGAGTAGTCCATCTTTCATTTGTTCTTCTAGCAACGTGTCCAGCCCAGGTCATCTTCTTCGTGATGTGATGTAGGGCTTCCGAACATTAGACGTGATGCTGATATATTCTCGATAAAGATTTTGTTCACATTTTTATGATAACATGAACATGAGACCAACCAATCTTCGCTCAAGCGCAGCGTGACTAATTCGGACTCTTTCGGCAAGAGCTTTGGTGAAGGTCCAAGTCTCTGATCTGTAAGTCAGCAATAGGAGAACGATGGAATCGTATTCTTCCAAGGACCCCGTATTTGTCAACATCGTCAATGATACTAGCCGAATTCTGGTCCGTTAGGGTAACCTTGGCGGAAAAAGTTACGTAGGACTTTGGCCTTTCCATCGTTAATCTGAAGTCCTACTTGTTCGCATCTCGCAACCATCTCACCTAGCATCTCTGATGTCGCTTGCGGACTATGCGCTATAAACAAAATGTCGTTTGCAAACCGCAGGTGTGTGAGGTTGCGGCCCTTCATTCGTAGTCCTGTAGTGTTCGTATTTTCTTCTGAGCTCCAGGCACGCGGAGAAGGTTTAGCGAGGTCGGGTCACCTTACCTTACTTTTCTTCGAAGAGGTATTTCTACCTGCTCATGGAATGGCGTGGAACAGTCAGAGTAACGACTTTGGAGAAGCTGGATATGCGCTTCTTCAACCCCTTGGTCTCTCAGGCTCTGCCACACTGCTGAATGCTCAACACTCGAATGTTGACTAATTTAATATTAATATCATTCCAAGTTATGATAAATGGTAATAGATTAATTCTTTCTACAAAAACAAATGTGTGACTTATTTCCTGTTTACAACACTACGATTAATTGACTACATTGGATTTTTACCGTTTTCACTATGAATATTGTTTTTTTTTTAACATTTATATACATAAAACGTGGTAAAAGAAGGTATTGAATCCCTTCCAGACAGTTGCTTCGTCGCTAGCTCTATATATATTTTTTTATTTATATATCGTTAAGTTTAGCTATTATTAGAGACTCACAACTCTGAAACTTCCGTTGTCTCCAGACGTAACATATTTGATACTTACTTACTTAGTCACTTAGTCGGTTCGTCCTTCGCCTGTTGAGGCGCGAACCACAGCTTTCCAAGCTTTTCGGTCTTTTGCTTGGGTGTACCAGGGGGTGATAACGGCTCCTTCAGCTGTTCTTGTAGTGATCTCCTTCCGAAGCGAGTCCGACCATCTCATGGGAGACCTTCCTCTTGGCCGGGTCCAATTCCACGGCCGCCACTCCGTTAGAAGAGTAGTCCATCTTCCATCTGTTCTTCTAGCAACGTGTCCAGCCCAGGTCATCTTCCTCTTCGTGATGTGGTGTAGGGGGTCCCGAACTTTAGACATGATGCGGATGTCCTCTCGATGAAGATCTTGTTCACGTTGTTGTGATAACGTGAGGCCAACCAATCTTCGCTCAAGCGCAGCGTGACTAATTCGGACTCTCTCGGCAAGAGCTTTGGTGAAGGTCCAAGTCTCTGATCCGTAAGTCAGCGCTGGGAGAACGATGGAATCGAAGAGCTGTGCGCGGGTTTTGTTACAGGAAATCAAATCGGTGGTGTTCTTGATTCCATTAAACGCTGCCCAAGCTGCTCTTCTCCTTCGGAAGATCTCCTTGACTAGCTCGTTTTTGGGGGTGAGTAGTCTTCCAAGATAAACGTATTCGTCAACATCGTCAATGATACTCACCGAATTCTGGTGCGTTAGGGTAACCTTGGCGGAGTCTGCGAAGGGGTTACGTAGGACTTTGGTCTTTCCAGCGTTAATCTGAAGTCCTACTTGTTCGCATCTCGCAACCATCTCACCTAGCATCTCTAATGTCGCTTGCGGACTATGCGCTATAAACAAAATGTCGTTTGCAAACCGCAGGTGTGTGAGGTTGCGGCCATTCACTCGTAATCCTGGAGTGTTCGTATTGTCTTCTGAGTCGTTTTTGAATTGACTCCAAGGCAATTCACGGAAAACTTGCTCCAGGCACTGCAAATATTTAAATACTTTGTAGGCATGATACAGTATATAGTCGGCGTCCGGCGACAACTCTACGCAGGTAGATTTACGCGTATGCGCCTTGAAAAGGTCTCGCCACGCGTGAATGCTTATTTCGCTGTTTTCAGGTGAACTGCTTCATTTTTCTTGATGAGTTTTGCATTTCTTGGAATTTCTAATGTCGTTCGATTTAAAAATCATCGAACCGACCCATAAAATGCATAATAACCAGTTAGTCATCCCGGGACCATTTCAAAAGACGCATTCCTGTAAATCTACCCGCGTACGGCAGTCGCCGGACGCCAATTATATATGTAGATTATTATTATCTTTTTTTTTAATTTTTGATATTACTATTATTTCCTTTCTGTAACTTCACTGTTTACCTTTCTCAATTTTCCCTTTCATTCTGAACTTACTGAAAAGCCAGACTCTCTTTCCAGTGTCTTGATGCTACTCTTGATCACATTTAATTTAATTTTGAAATTGCCCTTTCCCTCTTTTTTTCTGAACTCTTTGGTGAATCAATAAAAAATGTAAAACATAATCCAAAACAGCTTACTTTAAGCATAAGCGCCTTTTTACTTGACCACATGTAGATGTTAGTTGTGTGTCACCCTACTATCATCTTAAGCTTCCATGTTCGCAGGATAAATAATTAACCTTATTACCAGTAAGGTTCAAACTCTTCATTTCATGGGTCGGTTATCTTTTTTTATCATTTGTAAACATATTTTTTGTTTTTGACAAATATATGCTCCAAGTACTTGTGACATACAAGTTTGTTTTTTTAATAACGAAAAGGTTGAAATAATTCTACATCATTTAGTTCCTGATGACAGCATCGTGGGTTCACGCTAAACAAATTAAGGGAATTAGTTTATAATACAATTTTCGTAGTTCTAATGCACTTTGCTTCAATTTTAATTACACATTGAATCGACCTGAATTATTCGTTTCATAATTTTCTTATTGAAACTATTTTTATGCTGTATTATTTTTGTAATTCGTATATTGTTCAACTCTAAAACAAAGAGTTTTTTTTTTCAAAAATGTCGATATTTCGAAATTTTGCGACAAACTGGTGACCCTAGTCCGCTTTTTTGTCTGCATCTCTGCCTATGGCGTGCGTCGTGTTATTGTCAACAACACTGCAAAGCGTTTTTGGCTGCTATTCTTTATGAATTTTGTTCAGTGAATATCGACAAATCTAATCAATGCGTTATATTCATTTTTTCGCAATAATATTGATTGCATTTATTGTGGATTATGTAGCTTCAGCGAATGGAAATAATCGTCTTGATATGGCTGCCCAAAGAGTAAGTAAAAAATTCGCTTAATCTTATTGATCGGCGGTTTTAGCGGGCAGCGAACATACATCGTCTCGATACCATCATTCTGCTTACATATGTTTCCGTAATGGTACTCATTGTTCTTACTGCGTGGGCATTCAAACATTATCGGGCTCGGTTTATTCATGAAAGCGGTGTCACTCTTTTTTATGGTTAGATTTTTTTGGTACTATGCAGATTTTACGAAAAATGCTTAAAAACAATTTTTTTTCAAAATTTTCCATAGAGTTTTTGATAGCTTTAAAAGGTTTTTTTTTCGAAATCTGCTCTACTAAATAATTCTCAGATATTAAATATATTTCTAGGACTTCTCGTTGGGTTTGTTATCAGATACTTTGGATTAGGGCTCCTTCAATCTCAGACGTTTGATGTTGTCACAAAAAACCGTACAATTGTCAAAGAACCTCCAGATTATCTCATGTACGTATCTTCCGAGCATTTTCCAACATGAAATTGAAAATTATAGGCTTGAAGTGAAACCAGAAGGCGGATCGAAAGTTTCCTTTCATTATGAGCTGATCGAAGGGTTCTTCGCAGACAGAAGAAAGAAAAAAGAAGAGCAAATTGAGCAAAAGGTGACAATTATTTAAAAATTTATCAAACACTTGTTCTTTTAGAGTATTTTTTCTCCAGAGGTATTTTTTAACATGCTAATTCCTCCAATTATATTTAATGCTGGATATTCTTTGAAAGTAAGATAATTTCACATAATTCGACAATTGTCGTTTCAATTTTAGAAAAGGCATTTTTTTCGCAATATCGGGAGTATTCTAGCAATTGTCTTTATTGGAACAACAATTTCTTGCTTTGGCACAGGGTATCAATTATTGCTTGCGTAATTGAAAATTGAATGTAATTACAGATGCCTCATGTTTATTTTCACATCCATTTTTCGAATGGGCTTTTCTTTTAAGGAGCTTTTATTTTTTGGAGCGCTGATTTCTGCCACTGATCCAGGTTTGTTTTCTTCACTGCATATAAAAATTTATCTACCAAGGCTTTTCTAAGGCTTTTGAAACTTATGTGATAATTTTTTGTTTAAGAGGGTTTATTAAGAAATCCTATTGTTTCAGTAACGATCATATCCGTATTCAATGAGATGAATGTTGAAGCTGATTTGTTTGCTCTCATTTTTGGGGAAAGTGCGTTAAATGATGCCGTTGCCATTGTTTTATCAGAGTATTTTGTGAAATGAAATCGGGCAGTCACGTTTTTTTTTTCAATTTTCAGAGTCATTGAAAATTTCTCAACAGCAAATGAGGCAATAACATTGGAAGACTTTGGAGGCGCAATTGCTGGATTCGGATGGGTTTTCTTTGGTTAGCGGAGATTATACATTTTTTTCTGATATACTTCATATCTTCAGGCTCGATGCTTCTGGGATTTGGTATCGGTTGCATGAACGCGTTCCTTACGAAAATGACGTTGATTTCGGATCATCCATTACTCGAAAGCTCTTTATTTGTGCTGATTTCTTACATTTCTTTCCTTGTTGCAGAAGTTAATGGGCTAACAGGTACTTATTTCGTCTATCCCATTTCTCCTTAGTTTGTTTTTTTTTTCAGGAATTGTTGCTGTATTATTTTGCGGAATTGCACAAGCTCATTACACTTACAATAATTTGTCTCCTTATTCACAAAGCAGCACTAAGCATTTCTTCCACGTAAAAACTATTTGACGTAGTTCTAAAACTCATTTAGAATATTTTAAGATGGTTTCGTTCATAATGGAAAGCTTCATATTTTGTTACATTGGTGTTAGTGTGTTCGTGACAAACAATCAAAAATGGAATTTTGGATTCTTCTTTTTTGCCATGGTATGTATGGAGAATGTTTTATTACATCTATAAAATTGCAATGTTTATAGTGCTTCCGAGTTTTTTGATCATAAGAGGGTGAAAAATTATTATAAAGACTAAATTATTTTTTCTATCACAAAACGATTGAAAACTGAGAAGAGGAGACTCTACATACTGATGATTTTTTGTTCAGGTTTCAATCACTGCATCACGCGCTCTTTTTGTCTATCCGCTATGCACTATTCTAAACATTCAACGACGTCCGAAAATTCCTAGAAGGTTTCAAATTCTTCATCTTTCATGAGAGTTTAAATAAAAACCTTCTCGTTGAAGGCACCAACACATGATATTGTTCGCCGGCCTGCGTGGTGCTATGGCATTTGCTCTTGCTGCTAGGAATACTGCAACCGAAAATAGACAGGTAGTGAAATGATATGCAATTTTCGACTTGATTTGTTGATGCATTCTTTGTAATACTATTTGTTTTAGATTATTTTCGCCACTACTGTGGCCATTGTGATTGTCACAGTCATTGTCAATGGAGGTCTCACCGCGTGGATGATTGATTATCTTCAAATCAAGTACTATTTCTCTATTTTCACATTTGTATGAACTCTTCTCAGACATGGAAAAGATGCTATAGAAGATGGTCACCGAATTGAGTGTAACCAAAGCGGAGCAAACGTAGGCGATGAGCCTGTAACTATGGCTCCGCCAGGATCGAATCCATGGGACAAAGCATTTCTTCCAAGGAAATGGTATCATTTTGACGCAAAGTAAGTTCGTTCAACATGATAAAAAGTTGCTTTCGAATGCTTATATTTATATATTCGTTCACATTTGGTCGTTCTTCTCAATAGTATTGAAAAAGTGAGAGTAGTGATGCAGATGTCTTTCACATCGACGACTTTCGTTTTTGAAAAACAAATGCACCACCATGTGTTCCATCCATTAATTTAAAGAGATGTGTTCCGGCAGAGAAAGAAATTATCAAAGTGCAAACTGCAGTGCCATATTTTTTCAATATTAGTGAAGGAAGTCATTATTAATTTGAATGTCGAAAAAAAATGTAAACATGATAGAAAAAACATTTTCAGCTTTATGAAGCCGCTTTTAACGCATGCTACACCTTCATTGGAACAAACCTTACCGCCATTTTGTTTGCCGCTTGCATCGTTGGTGACTTCTAATCGCCAAAAAGCGGTAAGTAATAATCTAATTACATATCAGAGCATGTCAGTAGTGCACAGCGTGTTATTTGACCACCTTTTGTTCAGGAAGATACGCCCAATTATGATGAATCCGAATGACCATACCTGTGTTTCGCTTGTGTTTTTACAGTATGTAAACTTATTTTCCCTCAGTTCGATTTCAGCTTCTTTTTAATGTTCTATATTGTATTGAATTTGCCATTTTTCAGGGCTCCATATCCGACTCATATGAAACCGTTGTTCAAACTGGTAGGATAATTTTTTTTTAGTTTCGTTTAAAAAAAATTCAAGTTATTCAACTTGTTGATGGTTCGTCGACTGAGGAAAATGTATAATCCAGCTTTACTAAATATGTAGTATATGTATGCTTCTTCTATCTAACGTGTTACCTATTCAAAATCATACCCTTATATTTTATTTTGGAAAATTGATTCTGTGATTCGTCAGTGTATTCCAGAAAGAATTGTTTTCCGGTTTTCCGGTTCTCCTGTGCCAGCTTTAAGATATATTTTTTCGGTTTGACTTTATTTGTTTGAATTCTTTATAAAATTCATTCATTGGGCTTGAAAAATTCAGTTGATATTGTTGGTAAAAACAAACTTTTAAAAATGACTTCAGCATGCAAAACTCTGTGAAATTCCATTTCGGTGGGCTTCGGCAGCGTTTTATCTTTTCTACTAATTGAACAGCTAGTCCAGCTTTCGAGGAGATAGCTCAAAATCCTATGAGGTCCAGAGTGCACAGATGACCTCCTACGCCACTCGTGTGCGTTCATAAGACGTTTTCTTTCTTTTGAACATTTTTATTCATAACATTTCTACAAGTTTGAAATGTAAATAAAATGATGTACGTCATTTTGAAAAATATGACAATTACACCTTAAAACTTAAAAGTTAGTATGGTTTCAGATGTTCGAACGTTCAATTTTTTTTCGCTTTCACAGCGCTTTCCTTTGTTTCCACATGGTCAGTATGAATTGACTTTTGCTGCTCAAAATTTTCAACTGCATATTTTTTTTACTTCTTTTTCTAATATCCCATAATTGTCAAAGTATTGCCTAGAAATTTTACTATTTTCATTTTTGTTCGAAACATAAGAAGAAACTTTAAGGTGAATGAATCGACTTTCAGTCTGCTTATTATTTCTATTCGCATTATATTGTTTCTTCCTGTTGACTCTCAATCCGAAAGAAGAACCGAAAAGAGATGGAAAAAGAGAATTGCAGTATTTCGCGTTGGTAAAACAGTTTATGTTATCAAATCAATTTTATATGTTCAGTTGGGTTGCTTAGCAACAGCTCGGTTGATCACAGGACAAGTTGAACTTAATTCCTGCGCTGACACGAACCAATTGGCCGGACTTGGAATTGCTTGGCCGTACCTTAAGTTCTATAAAACTTTCTTATTTGTCCCTTTAAATACCTTACAAACGTGCGAGCTTTTGCTTCTTTATGTAAGTAAAAAACACTTTTTATCGTTTTTGAAAAAAAATGTTTAGCCGGAGGAAACCTATCGCGAATATTTTGAAAAAAAACCACACTACAAGAAAATGGCTGATCAGCTTTATGACGATGGAAGAGACTTTTTCGAAAATCGCATAAAATATGTAAACGAATTGGCTATGTCCGCAAAGCAATCAAAAGAATGCAACCTAAAAAAATTATTTGATGGAAATGGAAGCAGCCCGCTGCGTACTACAATCGATTACACAGTGTTGTTGGAAGCAAATTTCAAGGGAACTTTTGGCATGAATGGATCTACCGACAAAAACTACACCCACAAAATATACAGTCATTCGAAATCGAAAATACGTCCATCATTTATCGCTTACAAAAATATTCACAATATGCTAAAGGTAAGTAATCTAAGTTAATGGGAAATATTTTTGTAAAAAAATTGCTATTTTTAAAACATGTAAGCTGCAGAAAGATATACTATTTATAATTTTTGGCCACTTTTTGAAAAGTATTTCACATTGAAATTTTGCGACAATAAAAAAAGAAGTGATATATTTTATTAATCCGAAGTCGTTTGAGCGTGTGTGTGTGTGTGTGTATGCAACGTGATTTGTACCGTAACCGCAGGATTTAAATAACTGAGATTGCGTGGCTATCTCTTTCTGCTCCTTGCAACAGTTCATATTTAATTCAGTTACCCTAAAAACCACAAAGCATGAAAACAATGTAATATAACGATTCATATATTATGTGACGTTTATTGAAAAACAAAAGTTTGCGTGTAAAAATTGTTAAAAAACTTAGAACCTTGAAAAAAAAACACTTTAAAATGTGATATTGTATTTTAATGTAATGTTTTAAAGGTCGGGTGCGCTAATTATATTCGAAAACTGCATGGAGCTATTCAGCTTGATACCTGCCTTAATACATTTGATGATGCAGATATGGAGATAATTTACAAAGAAACTGATCTTAATCAATATAAAGACGGAAAGTTCATAGCAAAAGTTTGCGACGTAGCTTTTCTAAAGGTAGGCTAGGTTAGCCATTTCAACAAGTTTAGTATTGTTTAGGGACCACAAGAGATACAAAATATTGACGATGCCACTGATGAACAGCACTATGCGTTATATAGTTTATATAACGATGGTAGAATTATAACGTTGAGAGTGCCGTCAATGGATGAATATGTGAGAAGGACAGAAAAACTAGCAATTAAATGTCGAAAAAATAAAACAAACCAAATTCTAAGCATGGGAATTGTGCGAAGATATAACGCAGCGTTTAACACTGAAGAATTGGAGCTGATCAGCGTTCTTAAACATATATACTTGGAATACGGTCCTTATCCAATATCAAAAGGACTTTGCTACATTAAAGAAATGGTTGGTTATTATACAGGGTGTCATTTAAGTTCCCGCACAAAAGTTTGACGTCATGAAGAGCTTGGCTCTTGCACTTTTCGTGCACCAATACAACTTATTTTTGTTAAATAAGGTATATTTTACTTACTTTCCAAGTTTGCCCTCATTCGGATGTGTTTCCGAGAAATGGCGAAGGCTAACATCCATCGCGCTCATTATCGAACTTCATAAGCAAAATGTGAGAGAGACATCATTGAACGTCATTGAACGCCTCGCTGTGGCTCGTAGAACGGTTTGCGACACCATCAAACGTTTCAAGGAGCTAAATACAACCAGTGACCGTCCCAGACAAGGAAGACTCGTCTCAGTAACCACTCCTCAGAAGATCAACGCCGTTAAATCAAGGATCAGGCAAAACCCACACAGGAGCATGAGAAAGATGGCGTCAGACATGGGAATGAGCATCTACGCTATGGAACAAATTGTCAAAACGAAGTTTGTACTGACCCCATATCGTGTCTAAAAAGCGGAAATTCTATCGGCCGTCAACAAGCAGAGACGCTTCGAAAAAGCAAAAAGACTTCTTGCTCGCAAGTCTTTTTCTGGAGAACACCTCGTCACTGTCTTTTCCGACGAGAAGCTGTTCACTGTGGAGGCGGCATTCAACTCACAAAACCATTGAGTACTTGCCCAGACATCCCAGCAAGCTTCTGGGAAAGGCAGAACAATTCATCGAGCCTCACATCCTGCCAGTGTGATGGTTTTCGGTGCCATCTGCTCAACCGGGAAGTGCCCCCTGGTTTTCGTGGATCAGGGGGTGAAAATGAACAGAGAAGTCTACGTTCGGGACATTTTGGAGAAGCATGTGATGCCCTGGACCCAAGCGCATTTCGGTGGGCAGAAATGGGTCTTTCAACAGGACGGAGCACCCGCCACCACTGCCAAAACTACTCAGGAGTGGTGCCAGACCCATTTTCCCGACTTCATCAAGTCATCCGAATGGCCTGATTGCTCCCCAGATCTGAACCCGCTTAACTTTTCCGTGATGGGGTCTTGCAGGAGAAGGTCAACGCAAAACCCCACTCAAGTATAGAGGCTCTGAAGAAGACATTACTGGCGGAATGGAACAATCTTTCCATCGAATACCTGCGTACCACAGTCGAATCCTACCCAAAGCGTCTTCGTGAAGTCATAGCTGCGAAAGGAGGCCGAATCGAAAAGAGTTAATAGATAAATATGTGTTATACTATAGATAAAAAATATTTCGAGTCTCGTTTGATTTGGACTTTTAGTTTCAGAAATATACGTCTTCAAAGTTGTGCGGGAATTTAAATGACACCCTGTATATGTGGTTGTGCTTATTAAAAAGATAAATAGTAGATTGATAAATACCGTGATATACAATATTCAAAACAACTCATTCTAGTCGTATTATTCATCCTCTTATGTAAAAAAACATCTCAAAAAATCGAATTGCCATTATAAAGTGTTTCTGATATTAACTGAGAATTAATTCTAGTTAGAACTTCAACTTTGCCTATCACAAGGAATCAACTGCCAGGCAGGAGAATACGCAGACCCAGTTGGATGGAGCTTTAGAAAATTTTTCGAGGACCGCGCTGTATGATACCGTATATCTTATTGATGGTGCAATTAGATCGTTTCAGATTGAACACCCCGAATTTTTCGAACATTTCTTATATCTTTGGAACATTATCGTTTGGTGGTACGAGTTAACGGTGAATTTCTTAATTTTTGAGCTACATATAATTATGTCTTCAGATCGAAATCATAATTGGTCTGTCTATAGTCAATGCTTTGTGTGAATACGTACTACCAAGGTTGATGGTTCACACGGCAAAAGACCATGTCAAAAGAAGAAAAATTGATTATGAACAAAGCGAGGATGAGGCTGAATATGAAATTGATAACAAAAATCAACATATTGCTCCTATTGAAGAACTGGATGACGACGAAAAAAAAGAAGTTTAGATATATATTGTGTGTACATTTTTGTCATAATTCTAGAATGGGTTTCTATTTAAAAAAAAAAAACACGGTAATTTTCAGGTAATAATTGTTTTTTGTTAATAAACATTTTCTTTCGCAATTTATTCAAACCGCAACAACCTCTGATTACACACGCAATCGTGTATCCGCCACTGAGAAATGATTTGTTTCAAAAAAGAAAAGATAACTTTTTCTTCCCTTCAGAAATTTGGCAAGTTGTACGAATTGACAAGTACTGCAAAGATTAGTGTTTTTGACATTCCATATCAGCTTATTCCTAACTGTGTTAGTTATACATTAAGAATAAAACTCATACTCATTTTGATTTCTGTCTTAATATTTGCCTGGGGCTATATTTCTCACAATGAAAAAATGACAATGAACAGAAAGGATACAGTATTTTTTCTCACTATGATTAAAATAGCATCAATTCAGTACTGAGATTAAGAAATTAAACTATTTTAATTCAATTTATTGAAAATTCCGAATGAATAATTTGCTGAGGTCAGAAAATATTGGCGAGAACATGGTTCCGTTTATCAAAGCTATTGAGATATCTAAACAATACACTTTCTTTGATCCAAAAATCCAATGTCTGTATAAAAAATCGACAAAATTTTGAAGTTCCCAATAATTATATCTTTTTCATTCTTCACCCATGTGCAAATTAAAACACAGAAGATTTTGTAACTGTTGTTTCAAACTTGACCGTTTTTCCTTTATGTATGATTCGAATAAATGCTGTTAAAAAACCAAGAAGCAGAGACGGAGAGATGCTCGATTTTACTGCCGATGAGTGACTCATTTTTCATGTCGCTGACAGTGCGCTTTCGATCACTTTTTTTTTCGATCCTCGTTATTTTCCAATTAATATTTGGTTTACATATTGAACCATAAAAATTTCGCATTATAATTGGTTTTTACGGAAACAGCATCATTTTTTTCGACGCATTTCAACATAGATTTACAATTATTTTGCCTTCTTCAACGCCTATTTATAACAGTGTCGACCAACAAAAATATGTTTTAATCTTGCAAGCACTATTTTCATTTTTCTACAGGTTTATCAATAATTCAGAAATGCTGCCCGATGGTAGTCACCAGCATCAGGCAAATTCAGCCAATGCTCTTTATCAGAAATTTTTGGATTCTCATTCTCCTAAAACTCTGAAGCAAAGACCACTATGCATTAAATGTCACAATCAAGAAAATGTATTCGTTTTAGCAATTTATTGACAAACATCCTGCACGCCATTCAGTGCCGCCTACGGCAAGCTTGCCAGGCTTAATTCCATCAGGAATACCACATACCATGCCATCAGTCTCAAGTCAACATTTAACGCAGCAGCAAACAACTGGCTCTGAATTGAAGGTCGCAAGAATTTCTGCACCAGCCGCGCCACTATTTCCAAATTATGAAAAAAATTCATATAATCCAATTGAGGTGACGTGCAGTATTGACGCTTCTCAAAAACCACACATCAATGATTTTTATCGGCTTAGACATAATTGTCAAGACCCAGATCTCACAGAGCAAGAATCCTGTCGTACAGTAAGAGTTTTTGTGAACCATATTTGCAATTTAAATCGAAATAATTTAGGTCAGGAACCATGTAGCTGTTCAATCAAGTAACAAAGAGCATACTGATGCATTTGAATATTGTGTTTCATACGCGGATGTTGTGAAGGACTATCATTCCGGGAACAATGTGAAAGAACGAAAGCGGGAGGTAAGCTAGTATTTGTTGCTTTTATCTCTACAATTATCATTAAAATAAAAAATTCTAGTACGTCAATCCAAATTATGAGCACACTTATTTCGGCGAGAAGGGATCAACTCAGGACCCATTTTCGGTGTTTTCAGTGATTAATGACTTCAAGAAATTAAATGTCAGTTTGATTTTTTGTAAAAACATAATACTAGTACTTCAGACTGTCACGGCAACACTTATGAATCGAAAAGATTACTCAATTTCAATAAACCCATATTGTGTAAGCTCGTTTGAGTTACATAAGAAATTTGCACACGTATTTTTTTTTAAGAAACCTACCATTGATGAACGAGTTAAATGGGATTATTTGTTGGACCCAAAAAACGCCATCAATCCGGCGCATATTGGACTGTCTTATGACTCTATAAACGAATATGTTGGGCTAAAAATAACAGTATAAACGGACATATTTTTTTCAGGTATTGACCAAATTAATTGATGACTATCTGGAACAAAGAGAGTTTCACAAAAATGTGAAGAATATGCAAATAAGATTCGCGAAAAGCGTTCATCAAATGATTGAGAATATAACTAAAAAACCATGCTTTGTACAGGATAGTTATTTTGTCCAGGTATATTGGAAGAAAAGAGATAAGCATTCAGGCTTCTTTATTGTAGAACATTGGGTATTTCGTAGCTAGTGAGCTTCAGAGAAATACCAAATTAAACAAACAAATGAGAATGACACATTTTGTAAGTTATCATATTCGAATTAAAGCAACTAAGTCTTATTATGTATTGCAGGACAACGCTGTTTACGAACTTGCAATGGTAATAATCTCAATTGACCTACATTATGAACATGGTTTAAAAAAAATTGTGAGTTTAGAAGTGTACTCCTATTGTGAAATTTGTGTTCCAGAGGGAGTATATCCAGAAATATTTGCCACCGGGAACTTTGTTAGAGGTAGCAACCCTCTATAGCAAAAATGAATTTGAAACGGTTGCTGCGGATGAGGATGAATACATCGACACCCGTTCAGAGGGCGAAAAAAGAAGATGTGATGAGAGGGTACGTAATGTCATAGTGTTATAAAAATTCAATTCACAAACACATTTTAGAATAAAAAATGTCACACTTGCGAGGTTTCTAAGGATACTTCAAATGTCGAAGTTGAGATATATGAGAATAAACCCAATAGAACGGTCAACAAGTTATGCATGGATGAAAAGGCAAGATTAAGAAAGTAAAGTAGACGATAACAAAAAAATCATGTTTAGCTGATTGCACTTTCTGCATGCTGGATCTCATCATTGACTACACAAATATATCACATTAACACGTTTCTGACTCATATCGAGAAAAATCGTGAAAAATTGGTAACGTCTATGCGTCGCATCGCGGGAGCATTGAATTTGGCTAATTCTACATGGGATCCAGAACTGTCTCATAGAATTATGTGCCAAATGTATCGTGAGTACCAAAATGCTGTGAACCGCAGTAGCAAAATGCTCTATTTGACTAACATTGTCTGGCGCTTTTCTGAGAGTACAATGCCACACGAGGTAGGTGCGTCTTTACTAATCGTTCTCAAAATTTACATTTTCAAGGTGGCTAATTTTCCATATTCTGCGGAATTCTTCGTTATGAAGGAGGATTTGTCCATTCCGAATCCATCTCAAATGTTGGCTTTTGATGTCATCGACGCCTTGGGAAAATACGCTAGCTTTGCAACGCATTTCATTCGTCTCTGTCGCGAAAAAATTGACGGATCGGACTACATCGTTTACAATATCATTCTTGCGCAGTCGTCAAAACGCTTTGTTCATAAGACTTCTGAGTTTGCTTCATAATGTAATTTTATGCAAATGTTTTTATACATATACATGTCTGAATACATATATATATTTACACAGGCAAAACGCGACGGATGAAGTCCGGGCGAAGTCCGGATATTTGAACGTCACGGCTAAAAAACGGGCCAAGTACGGACCAAAAATTTCTTTGAAAAACGCCGCGGTAAAAAAACGGACAAAGTCCGGAGATTTATAGGCCACGTTTTTAAAACGTGTTAATTACGGATCTTGATTTTCAGGATAAAACGCCACGGCTAAAAAACGGGCCAAGTACGGACCAAAAATTTCTTTGAAAGGCATCACGGACAAAAAACGGACAAAGTCCGGAGATTTATTGGCCACGTTTTTAAAACGTGTTAATTACGGATCTTGATTTTCAGTATGAAACGCCACGGCTAAAAAACGGATTAAGTACGGACGAAATATTTCTTTGAAAGGCATCACAGACAAAAAACGGACCAATTACGTGACATTTTTTTCGAGTGAAAATGTCACCGACAAACAAAGGACTATTTACTGATCGACACTTCCTGGCTGAAACGTTACGACACAAAAGTTAATTAATATTTAATATAACGGCTTCACTGGAAGCTGTGGCGACCGATGGCTGATAATTAAATTTTCTTGTTGCAGGTTGCCCGATACCGATGCGGTAACCATAGCACGGCTCGAGACTTCCTTTCCTAAGATCGATGTGTCTAAGTTCGCTGCTGTCGATTCACCGTTATGCGTTCTAACTGTTCCGCTCCATATTTATATTCGTTGTTTTGTAATGTAGAGATAATGTGGAAATGGGAGAGTGGGCGAGACGATGAGGCGGTGGGGCGAGAGAGAGTGCGAAATGAAGAGACGCACGACATCATGCCATCGGGCAATGTCCAGCAAAAAGAGGGCCGCGGCCGAAGTTCACCTTTATTTAAATGCAAGTCCCCAATCGTAAACACCGATTTAGTCAATTACTTATGCTTTTAGTCGTATTATTTCAGTTTATTAAGTTGTTTCCCCAAGCCCACCATCCACCATATTTAGTATCATCAAGTTTGTTATTAGTTTGTATCGCTTTGTTAACATTTTGTTCGTTTTCGTTCAATAATGAAGGTTTAATTACCCAAGTTTGAGGTTTACTCGACTTGTTTAACGGTTCCAATACCGTATCATTATTTGGAAAAGTTACTGTTTTATTCCATTGTAGTTGAAAAATGAATAGTGTTCCTTTGAAATTGTTTTTTCAGATTGTAAATGGGTCATTAGGTCATTTAAATAAATACAAAAATTTCCCAATTTTCGTTCAAGTTTTGATAAAGACTACGATTTCAGTCATGGGACGGTCATATCGAAGATTTCTACCATCTTTACCAACAAAAAGTATGTTAAAATTGCATAACTATTTGCTATACTCTCTTTTACTACAATAGGATCAAGAGAAGTATCTTCTTCAAGTGAAGAAAACTTATCTGAACCGATTGATGTTCAACTTTCTGAGTCGCTCAATATAGACATCGATGAAGAGGAAGAAATGTTTCAATGGGATGTGAATTGTGACGAAGTTGAGGAAAACGATGTTGAGGAAAACGATGTTGAGGAAAACGATGAGAAATCTTCAGAAGATTGTCCCCACAGCGGTAGGTAATTTGTCTTAATACTAATCGCCATTTTCGAATAGACTTGGCGCAGTATTTAGCGAATGTGTCGGACGAAGTTTTGACATTCGTAACTTCAGCGTGCATAGCTCGAAGTACCGATGCGGGTAAATAGGAAAAAATTACGAAGAAGTAAAGAGGCAATTACAGATTTCAAGAGATTCCTTTCTTCTCATAAAGATTTAACATTCCGTCGGCAAAGCTTCCAGCTATGGAAGAACAATATGACTATTTATAACGCGCACTATGTGTGCAATAGTTGTGGGAAAGAAACAAATAATATGTTCGCAAAATGGTATAGACGTTGGGCACTTTTTATCTATTGTTTGGGTTTTCAGTTGTGGAACTATAATTAAATATGTTAGAATTGGAGGAATTCAGCAACTCTCGGAGATAGTGGAGGAGTACTGGACAGATATTCATCGGATAAGAAGCGAAATAAAAAATGGGACAAACAAGCATCACAATCTGAATGGAGAGACATACCAACAGGCGAGATGCAAAAGGCTCAAAAGGCTTTGTAATTTATTCGGCCGCTTCGTCAACGAAACGAACGAAATATCCCAAAATACCGGACAAGTTCTTCGAAATTCTTGGAAGTAAGTAGATTTGAAGTAACATTGACCGGCTAAAAACTTGCGCCTAGTCCATATTGGCCAATGAGAAATTGAATGGTAAAAACTATGCTTTTTTTCAGAAATATTACACCGAGGCTTCGATATAAAAAGTGAAGGGTGGGAAGAAACCGTCGTCGTTTCTCATATACGAGAAATGACAAGAAACTTCATGTAAGTGAGCAACGCGAATGTTATATATATGCTATATACTGTGTTTCAGCGATGATAAACGACGCGGAAAAACCGCCAAAATCGAAGAGTTAATGGAAATGTTCCAATCCAGGTAGAACACGCGTGTGCAAATGGAATGTGCAAATATTTTTTTTTTGTTTTTAGAATTATTTTTGTTCTAGTAATTCGATTCGAATCGAATACAACAAATTTCGGATACAAACTTGATCGAAAATTAAGTTTGAAATTTGTGGTACTCGATTACTCTTTGGAAAAACCCGAATGTACTCGTATTTGGTGCGAAACTCGGTGTATTCATTTCGAATTTTAATGTATTTGATTGTGAAACAAAAAATTGACTCTTTCGTATCGAATACGAATTAATCATTTTACAATCGAATACGATTAAATTCAAAACGAATATAGCGATTGCGATTCGTAAATAATTTTTTTTTCGATTTTTCTTAAATAAAACTTTTATAATAATGCTGTCTATATGATTTCAATTTTAATTTTGATTATTATACGAACGGAAGAAAAAAAAGCATGTGAAAAACGCCACCGGGCGAATCACGGTCCGTTCCCGGATACGCTAAGACGTCCGTGTCCGGTACGTCAGCGACACGCTGGAACGGTCAATAACGGACCGTGATTCGCCCGGATTTCATCCGTCGCGTTTTGCCTGTGTAGAAATAAAAAACATTGGGGGCTGTGCTTGGCAGCGTGTTGGAACCTTTTCAGTATGATAAAATCAATATCGAAATAACTGTGTTAGTGGGTCGGATTCAAATTCAAATTCGTATTGGGCATAGAAACGAAGAACTGGTCTCAATAATTTTTTCATTTCTCATGGTTTTTTATCACGGGACCGTTTTTGTGCAATTATAAGTTTTTGTTGCAATAATAGAACGCTTAAATAAAAATGTGCATCGTTCATATACGGTGCTATGAGAAAAGGAGAAAATTGGCTGCGTGGTGCAGTTGGTCATCGCGATGTCGGTTGCGCTGAAGGTCGCCGGCTTGAGTTTCTGCAATGTTTTTCTTTTTTTTTACTTTTATTCACTTAAGTATTTTGATTTTTCCTTTTTCTTAAGCTACTATTAGGTCCAGAAATTAATCTCCGCGTTATTTTTCGCATATTAGACTATAAAAACTGGACAAAATTAAACAAAACTATTATTCAAAATAATTTCCGTCGTTAGTAACAACATTTTCCCAAGGTTTGGGCAACTTATGGATCCTATCATAATAGAATTTTTCTGGTTTGACCGCCCATCCTGTCTTTTTACTGCGATTTCATGTCTAAACTGCACTAGTTTATGTTAATAGCGATTCGCAGTGATTGTTTCGCTAGGTTGGAGCAGTTCAGGGTACAGAATTCCTTGTTGGTCCCACCATATGCACAGTAAGACCTTCTTCCCGTGGATGTTGGGTTTTGCGGTCGAAGTCGTCGGTTCACCGGGACTAACCCACGATTTTCTTCGCTTCTGATTGTCGTAGTACACTCGTAGTGTGAAAAAGACTTTCATTGAAATCTGTCCAGCAAGATTTGTGAAGTTGTTTTTCTCTGACTTTTGTTGCGTTCTGAGAGATCATAGGGTACCAATTTTCCTTTTTTTTGAATCTTCCCCATTGCTTTCAATCGATAGGAAATCGCTTTTTGGGTGACGCCGAGAGATGCCGCGAGTTGTTCCTGTGTTCGAGCTTCATCCAACAAAGCCTGAAGTTCATCGTCTTCAAATTTTTTTGGCTGTCCTGATCGGTCTTTGTCGTTGACGTCAAAATTTCCCGATTTGAAACGCTGAAACCATTCTTAGCAGGTTCTTATGGATGGTGCAGCATCGCCGAACGCTTGGGCAAGCATTTGGTAGCTTTCTTCTTGAGTTGGAATAGGAAAAGAAGAGCTTCCCGCAAATTAAGTTTTTCTGGCACAAAGGTGGACATATTCTGAACCCAAAATAATGATTTTTTAAATAGTACGTGAAGAATGTTATATATAAGTAGAACACAAAATATCAACAACAACAAAAAAAAAACGCGGAAATTAATTTCCAGACCTAATAAATTAAAGTTAATAGAAGTCTCATAGGAGATTGAGCTTAACAGCTCCTTCTCCCAACTTTTCGACGATTTTTGTACAATGCGAATTTTCTAAAGAAGCGAGTGTATTGCTCTTTGTGCATTGCGATGGACGCGGTCATCATCGGATTATCCTGCCCAGCCCCCTGAAACTCAAACACCACGGCGTTTTTTGAATCAGAATACAATGTTAATCATTTTCAGATAAATCGAAATCAAGTCATGTGAGATCTTATGCTTTCAAATCCTCAACATTTTTATCGATAATCAAGAAATGTACTATCTCTTTAACATATGTATACAATATATGTATACAATTAAACAGCGTTTCTTGATTAAAACTTTTGAAATTACTTCTATGGGTTTCAACTACGCAGATCAATTTTCTTGATTTTCGTAAGTTATTGAATTGATTGATAATCATAAAAGTAACAATTTCAACTAATATCTTTTTAATTGAAGAAAAATATTCCTGTGTAATTCAATATAAAAACAAATGTTGAAAACTCTTTAGCCGACCAAGGCAAAAATAGAAAAAATTATCTTGACGTCATAATTTTTTTTGATCGATGAGTGGTGGAGCGTCCATTTCTTTCATTTTTCCAAAAACCGTCATTGTGAAATGAACGAAAATTTGCTGTCGCTCGTGAAAATTACGGAAAAGTTGGTACGTTGAAATTAATTTGCTAACATTTTCTATATAAAAGTGCAAAAATTTACTAATAAATGATATTCAGGATCGTCTGCAGTATACAGCAGTTCGCTGCAGGTATATTTATAATGCGTGGTATATAGTCAATTTGCTCGATAAAAGTGATCAAAAGCGTAGAGCACTATTGGTTATGATTAACAAAATTCGCGAAGATGATGCCGACAAACTAAAATGGCATACTGAAATAACTGAAAATTTAAAGATTATGAACGATTTCTGTACCGAAATAGTCAATTTATTAAATCAATTTGTTGATTATCAGGCCGAAGTAAGTTTTAAAAAATCTTTGATTCCTTCTTAGAATCAAAGATTTTCAGCTTATTGAAAAGCATAACACTTCATTTTATCACGATAAGAATTTGTCAAGTTTTCTCTCAACTTTTCATAAACTTTGCTGCTTGTGCATTGAATCATTTCACGAAACAACTAAGGAAGCTGTAAGAACCTGCAGAATCGCAAAGCGTTGGCATATGAAAGAAGTAAGTTTTGTTTTCCTTTCAAGATTTTCTTATTAGCATAATCCTTCTGAAGCTGAATTATAATCAGTACATCGTAATCGGTGTTCATAAAATATCAGTTTTTATTGAAACGGTATTGTTGTAGTGGTGTGAATTCTATGTTTGTCTGCGACTCTTACCGGTTTACTGTTATTTTACTTCTTCCAAACCGTATTCCATTTGTTTGTTTAGTGTGCTTGAAATGCGGTACGCACATTAATACAATAAAATATGGGATCCATTGGCAAAATATCAAAATGATTATGGTCCCTTGTTTCAGTTGTTAAGCGACGGCACGTGCACATTTTCAAACCCAACAAACACAACTTCGTTATCTAATAGCCAAATCTTCAGCAACAATACCGCAGACCAACCGACCGATAATATTCCAGTAGTTACCATTTCCGATTAATACCCATTTTCTTTTTTTTACACCTTATATATCATATAAAAGCCGAATTTATTTATTTTTTGGTTATTACAATTGAATTAAAAAATGCAAAAAAAAAATGAGATGAACGCTAAAACAGTAGGATGGTCAATTTGTTTGAGACGCAAGCATTAAGCTGGTTAGAAGCAAATGATAGCTGATAATGCCCGTTTCTCTAGTTTGCAGAAGAAAATTCCCCGTTCGAGTGTGATTCGGCTGCATTCGTTGAGGTAGAGGTCTGCTCCGTCTTTGTGAAATTTATCTGAAATGTACAAGTTATTTGGAGTCTAACGTATTTATACATAATTACCCCCACGCGATTGTTTCCATTTTTACACTGTGCACCGCGGCGACAACCGTTGCTGCCTCTACCACCATTTCTCAGTTGGTTGTCAGATTGCTCCGCAGTGGTCTAGAAATCTATGTTTTTTTAAAGCGTAAAACGGTATTCACTTGTTTTGTCTCGCCGTTTTTCTCTTGATTTTTTTCCCTTCGTTCTCCATTGTTCTTCTTTCGATTGCGAGTTCTACGCCGGTTCTGTCGTGGCTTCTTGTGATCTTGTGAGACATTATCACGTGAGCGTTTCTCTGAGGCCGTACCGGAGAACTTCACCTGAAGTGCATCCCCTTGCTCTTGGTGTACAAATTTCCGTTCAGAAAGATGATGCTCTACAGGCATAGCCTCTGCCGGTTCTGAAACTTGTGTCTTCATCTCTTCTGCAGTATGGAACTTCATTCTAAGCTGGTCTTGTTCCAAATTCTTCCCCAGCGAATCGTCCATTTTTTGTCTCGCCAACGAAAGAGCGTCGAATTGAATTCGTAGCTCATCTTCAATTGACGGAACGGCGATGGAATCTCTTTGCTCGTTTGTCCTGGGTGTCAATCCACGCAATTCCGCCAAATTTCCTTTTGTTGACGAATCTTGTGGGATGCCACTACGTGGCGCCAGCAATTGGGAAAACATACCAGCCGGGTTCTTAAATTTTCAAATAGAAAAGTATGGACAATTATTTAAAAAAAAACCTCGATTGTTGTATTTGTGAACAATGACTCGCACGCTTTATTGTAGTAATAATCCCTCAGACTTTGAGGACCATTACTAGAATGATTGCGACCGTTCATCTAAATAAGGAAGAATAACAAAAAGCTTCGAAATGTGGCAAGAAACCGAGAAATTTGAACGCGTTAGAATGTTGCGCAAGAATGCAGCAAAATGGATGAAATGGCGCAACAAACAATGTGATGGTGGCAGATGTTCAAAAGTAGAAATAATTTTGTCAATAGTTTTCCGAAATCTTTTTTAAACTCAACAAATTTATAGCACAAAACCACAAATTGCTTGCTAGTGGAATAGACGGAATTCTATAAAAAGTAGCAAAATGTTTGAAGTATATGAGCAAATGAAAAAAAGGAGATCAGGATGAAAAATGTTGAAACGCCGAAAATCGAAAATACTGTGTGGCGTTCGCAGAAAAAATGCGATGACAACGATATGGTGAGTCAGTAATAATGTTCCTCGCCCCCGTTGTCGCTCCTGCGATGCTTCGATTAATGTCTAAACGCTCCTTTGTTTTTACAATCACTACCATCTTATGCGGAAATTTCTTGATGACGATTTTTTGGTTTTCTGTCGACATTTTTCCTACCATCCCCCACATTTGATATTCGATTATGGTCGGCGACGAAAATATCGATTACTAAGCATAGAACAAAAAAGAGAATCCCACGTTTCGTCGCAAAAATTCGATAAAGGATAATTGATCATCGAATCAAATTTCTGAAGCATCGATCCTAAAATTGGAAATAATTCGAAAACGTCATCGGTACTAGCAAAATTATATCGAATGCGGAAATTTATCATTTTTCCTGAAAAATTAAAATAAAAAAAAAATTTGTCACCCTCAATATTGTAATCCTATTTTTGAGATCTGCAGTTCAAATGGAACAACCAGCCTGGCCAAATAACAAATTAACCCATATGAGACGAAGCAAAGACTTAGAAAAAGTTGTTTCAAATTCTAAAATTTGAAAATTTATAGGTGATTTAGCAAAACGTAGTATACTAGAAACTAACACACTCACATTTTTTACGTTGCGTTAAATGGTTTAAAGAGAGCTGCTATAGTGAATTGGATCTTCATGGAACAAACCAATAAAGCAGAACAATGCGTAAGACGTGTTTTACAACCTATTGTGGAATTTTGCCGGAGACAACCCCACAATTTATTAAAAAAAATCCCACTCACAAATATTTATTTTTCAACATTTTTATTTGATTGTTTTCAATTAAATGGTTCTTAATAATGTAAAAACATTTTTTAAAAATGCAACATTAGATTTGAATTCTTGATCGAGCATATCGTTTGGAGTCAATCTCGTCGATATAATCAGCAATTTTGTTCATCTTTGTTAATAATATGTCAATGCTCATGCTGACAACATAAATATATTTCCAGAATTCCTGAAATACCTTCTCAATTAAAAAAACGTTAATTATTAAGTTATACTCCTTCTCTGTAGTGACGAAGATGCTCCAGCTCATTACGAGCATAAGTCTCAATTATTCTCAATTCGATGTTGTATTTTTCGCAAAGCGGACATTGCTGTATATAATACTCGTCAATGTCCTAAATTACTCCACTGAATACAAATACTAATTGAATGTTTTATACTTCTCTGTATGACACGGAATCGTTGATTTGGTGGAGAAGGTAATCAACTCTTTCCTCGTAAGTAGTGTTAACTGCCGGATAGGTGCGTTCAAAATTCCAGAAATCATCAGGAATTGTTACAGTCAAATGGCTCTAAAATATAATTCTAAAGGAGTATTCTTAGCTTTGAGAAACCGTGCGCATCATTCTTCGGTAGACTCGATTGCTCCAAGACATTTTTACCTAAATCATTTTGAGAAGGAATGAAAAACGAAGTGCAATCAAAAATTAAATTAACCGGAAAGGATCCGAAATCTGAGAAAACAATCCTAGCTCAACTATAGTTTTGAAATACTTGCTGCCTTAATGCGAAGGGAAAAACAGGGCACTCTAGTCAGCCTCACATGGCACCGAATAGAGAAACATATGAAAAAATGAGTCTCTCATTCTTGCCAAACGAATAGGCTTTGCTTCAAAAGGGTTTCGTTGGTTCTGAAATAAAAATCCCTTAATACAAAAATTTAAAAATACATAATTTATAATAGGGATAAAAAACATTATACATATGTGAACATTCATCGATCATTTACGTGTGAAATGAATATGTAAACAATTATCAGTTACTGAACACCAAAGTAAGTACTTGGAAAACGAATAATTTTTCATAATAATTAATTAGAAAATTTTTCGAAAAACAATTACTAAGCAGATTCAAAGAAAATTGTGTTAATGAATCATCTAAAAAATATTGAAGGTTAATTTGGACGAGGCAGCGCTCACTTTTCCCTACAAAAATTTGTTCTCACACGGCAAACGACATATTGAGAAAGAAATAAATAAATTTGAGTTTGGAACGTTTAGATATGTATAATGAATTGAAGACTAATTCGTAATAAAGGAGATGCGGAAGAATTTTTCATGAAATCATTCTTCTACCAAATTGTTGAAAAGTCATACATTTTTGCGCGGAGACGAAACGTTGCACTTTTATAACAGTACGAAAAACTACAACGTTTCAAAGAAATTTAAGATAAACTTTTCACCGTATTTGATGTGTTTTTTACAACATTGATACCCGTAGTTTATTTAAATTTTCATCTTTTGTTTATGTGAGGAATTTCAGCATATTTTAACTTTCAATGAAAAAAGACATACACAGCTTTGTTAACAAATTCTTTATGCAAAAAAAGCATTCAATGTTGGATCTCATTTGGCTTTATTTCCTTTTGCCGTTTGTCGAACTCCTTGAACAAGTCCATCATTCCGGCTATCTTCGCCATAATCTTGTCTGCCTTGCGACAAAAGACGTACATGTAAACCCAAAAGAGCTAAATCTATTTATTATAAAATTATGATTGCTTCGGTTTACATATTCCTGGAATTCTCCGAGACGTGGCAATCTTGCTCTTCCTTTGTCTTGCAAGATCGTCACCTTTTCGTCGTACTCGCGAAGTTTGCGTGAACGAGCAAAAAAGCTTTCAGGAATGGCCTGAAGCCAAATAATTTTTTAATTATTTTCAAAAAAATCCACACTTTTCTTGCGTTTTCCATTTTGTCGATGACCGTTTGAAGAATGAATTTCCTGAATTCGGCATTCGAATGGAAACGCGGATAGAGCTTCTCGATGTTCCGATATTGATATGGAACCTTCTTTTCCATCTGTAACGTGTATGCTTTATGCAATATGTTCAAATTTCTTACCCAGGCCATAATGAAAGTCTCAGATTGCTTCTGAAACAATAAGAAAATGATTAACGGAGGGTAGGCGGGTATTTTTTAATGAATCTGTTTTGTGCTAACCACGCCCTTAAAATGAAATGAAAAAAATTATTCCAGAGGGATTGGATTTATCACCGTAATTAAGAGCTCACTTCGTTTTTTTCTGAGAAGCTCAAATTGAAATTTTGTCTACATCGTGACATAAAAAATCGTGAACCATTCAAACATCATAGCCAAATTATGGGTTCTACATGTGTAACCATGGCTACATTTTGTGGGATCATTTGTTTTATGAGAATATCAAGCAGAGATAAATATTTAAAAAAATACTGATTATATACGCGGGATTTGTCCAGGATATTGTCTAAATTATCAAATAAAAAAGTAAAAAAAAAGCAAAAGTGCACGCTACATAGAATTGTTCATGGCGATATATCCACCTTCTTTTATATAGCTCATACATATGCACAACTTAGAAAAGTTTGGTGTCGGCATAATTCGTTGAAACTTAATGGAAGAAAATTCAACAAGGGTCAATACAAAATCACAGCGAAATTCTCAAAACTCCCCTTCCCCTATTTTTTCAAATATCTATTTCAAATTTTGATATTTATTTCAGATTCCCAGTTTTAATAATACTTTTGTAGCATTCTTTCATCTCCCGGTTTTTGATTTCTTATTCGTTAATTGCACAAAATTCAAAACATGTTTTCAATTATGATTATTTGAATTCAATTATTAGAATTTTTAATTAACTTAATTAAATTTTAATTAATATTAGTCATATGCCGAGTTCGTTAAGATCATCAAAATTATAGAAAAAGCAAAAAAATCATCTGGATTTTTTTCGAATGTTTAAGAACAGTAAACTTGTTTTTTCTAAATCTCTCATAGTTCTTAAGTTATTATTTGTCTCTTTCAAAAAGAAAAATAATATGCGCACAACAATTCGAACATTTTCAAGAACCAATTGCGCCTATTTTACTACTACTTTCATTAAAATACCCGTATGAATAAGAATTGTTAGCAAAAAAAAACGTCAATATATACAATCAAAGTGAAGAAAAATGTTGGATTATAGGCAGAATATTGAATTAAAATGAAAGATGTTAATTTCAATAAATAAAGAAACTATGAAAAAACTGTGCAATCCTTATTACCAGTTGATGAGCTATTACAAACCCATATTTTACAATATTGTGATTGAGGATTTCGTACACTATTTCTTAGCCCCATAGTTCAAATCAAATAGGGCTGCCAGGTATTGTGCACCGTCGTAGATGATATATGTGCTCTTCACCTTTCTTGGGTTATAACGCACGCAACAAACAATGGAATAAAACATAAAAGTGTCAAATATTAATGTATTCTCATTCTTCGAGATCCAATTTTTTGAATAAAATATTTCAAACCGAGAATGAAACTAATTTCCACAAAGTAGTTCTAGTTATATTCATTTTAAGATTATTGAGAGATTTCATAGCAATTCTAATAATTTCCTTAACAATAGAGAACATTATTACGCTTTGACAAATGACAGCGAATCGGCAGAATATGTGCTTTGTTGCATCCAGTAACAATAGAAGCTAATTTGAATATTGCACGTGTTACTTCGGTTCAAAAACAACGGAACATTTATAGCTTTATAAATTTCATATGTCAAATGAGTATTCAATTAAACAATGCTGGATGAATATGTAAATAATTTTTTAAATTTTAATTAGAATATTGCAAATTTGAATTGAATTAAATACATACATAATTTCTTATGCATAATTGCAGTTTGGTTTTTCTTTGTCGGGCCGATTAGGACAATCAGCATGGTGATGGTCTTGCTCGAATTTTTGTAGACGGTCGACGACATGCTGAATTTTATCGAATATTTTATCCATATTGGCAGAGCATGTGTTTAGATATGTCCAGAATTCCTAAAGAAATTTGTTATCTTTAAATATCAGTTTCAAGTTATACCGCCTCAGACATTTCGCTCATTTTTGGCATGTTTTTTTTAATGTCTACAAGAATTTTATTTATTTGGCGACAATAAATCGTTATGAAGCGGCTTTTCCGTTGAGTGTTGTTTAAATGAAACTGAAATATCTGAATTCATTATAAATGAATATTGATATGTTATACCTCTTTCAATTTTTGCGACATTCTAATAATAACTTTACTACATTCGTGACGATTATTTGTAGTTGTGTGAAGATCGCTGAAGTCTTCGCACTGGCTCATCTTTTCTATCTGAAAATTAAAAAAAATCACTATAGAAAAAGGTGGAGTTGTAAAACAAATAAGTTCAGATGAGTAACAGAGCAAATGCGTACATAAAAGAGAGTAATATATAGTTGAAGAGACAAAATAGGGCCCCCGGTATTAACGAGTTAAAATATGCATCCTGGCACGCATGTGCAAAATTTCCGAAGAATTCCGTATTTTCTTATTCTAATGGAATTCGAAATTGGCTCAAATTTTGAAATTATTCTAGAGAAACTATAGACGAAAAATAGATTTGTTTTATAATCAATGTAGAAAAACATTTTAGTATCTGTTAATGAGCAGCTGAAATGAGAATATGATGACTAATTCAATAACGTAGTTGAGTGTAAGACTTTCAGGTAGTTACTGCCGGCGGCCATCGACTGCACGTAGGAAAGCCAATTTTTCATATGCCAAGTTTTTACGAGGCAAAAAGAAATGCGCGAGACAGCGTGCATTTTAGCGGATGTTAACCATTCAGATAATTATTAATTTACACATACTGAAAAATGCACTGATTTTGCAAAATTGAATACCCCTGGATGAAGCTAAATTATGTTGATCGACAAGTTCGTTAGCTTGCAAGGAACAAGAGACTCTGTCTCTTTCTCAACCGGTTTCCCTTTTCGATTTCTCGTGACTAGATTGACACTGCTGATATGCCCTATAAAGAATGCCTGCACTTTTTAAACCCGCGTTTCCAATGAAATTGTTCGGTTCATGAGATCTTTGGATGAATTTTTTCACATTATTCACAATTGACTCGCTCAAAAAATGTATTTTGAAGGACTTACAATGAATATAAACATTTTGTGGTACAGTTATATCAATTTTCCAAGTACTAAACGATAAAATTTAAAGAATGATAATGGTTTGACACCAGTATATTTCAAATTAATAAAACAAACCGTAATAATAAGTACAAATGGAAAATGAAAACAGTTTGAAAAACACTTCCCTCCCACATTTATGTACAATAAATTGACTTGAATGAAATGAGTAATCTACGGACCTCGATATTTGGGACAATGAGGTTTTCTTTGATTAAATTATTGGGTGATCAAAATGCAAAAAAATGTAGTGCTCAGTTGGCTATGTAATTTGCTTTGCCTACAAAAAAGAGAAAAATAGTTATTTATCTCTTTATAGGAGAGAATATATTGAAACAAAACGAGATATTGAGATATTGGAAATCTCTCAAAATTTAGAAGATATATGGGAATATATTCTCAACGTTGAGAATTTCATGAAACTTTAATGACAATGGATATATATTAACTCAATTCGAAAAGTACGCACCTGTAAAATGTCAATATATTAACTATTAAATTTCGAACAAAAAATAGATGCATTTAAAAATCAGACGTCATAAGAATGAAAATTTTATTTGAACATAAATTTCGAATGTCAAAGTATGAATGAACTAGAATGACGTCACGAATTTTTGGAAAATTCACTGCTTTGTTTGTTTGAGCAATTTCTATCGGAAATAGTGATTTCAATTATATCAAAAAACTGGCATTACTCAAAGAAATTTTTATGAAAAATGATAAGATTCTTTGATTTTTTTAGTTCAAAAATTTGGTGATATATATATATCAACGGCAAATATCAAATAACAACTAAAATGTAATGCACATCGAGGGCGTCATAGTGAGTGCCTCTTCATGGAATGAGCCAAATTCTATTTCAACGATGCCCAAAACCTATTCATGATTCCAGCAATAAATTAAAATGTTGATGCGCAACCCAATATTATGATCTTATCTCGCGTTGCCTGGGAAACGAACAGATGCTCGAATATGTATGAAAATTTTTAAATGAATAAAATAAAGCTTAGCTATCTCATTTTCTTTAATTCCCGATTTACTTTAATTGAGCCATATATTAGGAAGTCATCGGCCAACAAACTAAGAAGGTATGAATGAGAGTAAAATCATTTTCACACACATTCAAACATGTTCGAACAGGATATGATGTGAAAATGTATGGTTTTTGTATGTTAGAGATAGCCACATGTGTTGCCAAATTGGGTTAATTTTTTAAAACATCTTGGCTTTATATAACTTTGTCGAAAATTTCGGGATGTACATACTTAGACCTATGTAAAAATTTCATTTCGATTGGACCGCTCGTTCAAAAGTTATTATGAAACATAATTATTTCGTATCTTTTTCTGCGGTGCTGTATTTCCTTAACTAGGGAGATGATTTTATTATTCGCGTGATAATTTATAACAGGTTATATACATTTTGATTATTAAAATCAAGAAAAGCTGAAATGATTCAATGGTGCAGGTGCATATTTGGAAAAATGCAGGTGAGGGCTCTCTTCTGCTTAGTATAATTATTAATTTTATATGATCATACGAAAACAATTTCGAGCTGTTAATTGTTTTATTACAAAAGTTTTTCTTCACTTTTATTTAATTGATGTAGTTTTAAAGTATTATTCGAGACGCACGTTCAAAATTCATCAACATATTATAAGCGAAAATTTTTACAATGATAGTAAAATAGGAAAATATATCAATGATAATTATTTATTACTTGGGTAATTTATATTATTATTGCCGCAGTGAGATTCAAAAAAATATTTATACTAATTTTTCGCTTTAATAGTTATTATTTTTATAACTTTTTTTAATAGTTTTTATTTTTAATAGATATTATTTTTATAACTATTATTGAAAAAAAAACTTGTAAATCTCCCCGCCTAAAGCAGTCGCCGAACGCCAACTATGATATACTAAGAAAACAGTTATTGCTAGGAAAAACAAAGAATTAGAAAAAATTTCCAGGCGGCCAATAAAACCACCTTGTAAGATCGAAAAGTATACGAGTTTGTTCGAAACTACTAGATTTAATACTTGTGCAGAAACCAGGTTTTTCCTTGAGTAACTGAAAAATTGTCTCTGATTAAGACAATGATTAAACTTTCACGTTTCCTTCTCAGGATTTCTACTCGATTTGCATTTTAATACATGAATTCATATTTAACACGGAATAATTTAAAAAAAAAAACACACAAAATTGCAACGGTGACGTTGACAGTTTTGGTGGCCGCATCAAGAACTGACTAAGTAAACAAAAGACGTGGCTCAGCGAAGATGAATGGAGTTTCAAAAAGAACGTATTATATTGAACCAAACATGAGTAAAATGTTAGAAGAGGCATTTTCCTAAATGCTTCATTAAACCTGGGTGTTTCACTTTCAATAATTTTTATTAGTAGCAAAAATCAAGAAGGCTACGGCTAAAAATAATTATTTTTTTAAACTTGAAACCAATACGAGATGATACATCTAACAATAACCACAAGATTTACAATCCATTGCTCTATTATTTGACATACCAGATGTTGCACCAGCTCGCAACTATTCCATCTTTATTTTTTTTTTCAATTTACATTTAATTACTTTGTAGCAGATATGACATTCCTCTTGTTCCTACATAAATTTTGAAAATCTTTTGTTTTCGACACGTCAATTCTTTTCCAAACAAAAGTCTGAAGCTCTCAATCTTGCAACCTATCTCCTACATTAGGTAGTTCCCGCCCATCGGACAGAGTTCGAGCGTAATCTTTCTGCGCCTCTTCTATTTCGTTTTTTGGCGCGCGTTCCTCATTTGTGTGCCATTTAAAAAATCTAATTGTTTGATTTTGATTTGATCAGTAATTACCTTATAGTATTTTTATTCACTTCTTGGCTTTAATTATAAATAACAAGTACAGCATATCCCGATAAAACGCTAAGGTAGAGTTTTCATGCCCCACTTCATTAAGTTTAAAAACCTATTGTTTCTGAAAAAGGTATGTCGAGGCAAAGAGAATTCCAGCCAGCCTACTATGTATTTTAGTGTTTTCGCATTTAATATTCAGTCAAGGTCAAATTAACACATACGTATTTCTACACAGATTTCACAAAATTGAAGTCCTCGCGGCCGGTTAGTAGCTTGAAACCGATAATAGAAAAATTTAATTTTTCAGGAAACTGTAGCATTTAACTGTGTTATTTTATAATTGTGAAGTCTACTGTTTACTGCGAATAATAAAGGGTAACTTTTTCAATTGGTTTTGCCAGCATATTGTTCATCAAGTAAGAAAACTGAGAACAAAGGTATGTAAAAAATTTTATTCAGAGAATGAAGAGTTCAAGCATCAATAATATTCCGATTAATTTCTACTTCGATGCAAGTGAAGTCATGCCAAATAATCGATCTGATGAGCAGAGCTTCAAAAATCCGATTGCAGTCCGATTTGTTAACAAAGAACAACCAAACAATGAAAATGAGGGCTCTTCTAACGAATTCTCAGTTTTCGATGAAGCGAACTATAAGGCAAGTTATAAGTTTTAATATAATATACAGTTAAGATTATAAAATTTTCAAATGTAAACTGAAAAGGTATGAAATATGTTGAAATTTAAACAATTACGGGATTTTAAAACGATTTCCTGTTTCAGAGACTCTATGAAAACCGTTTCGAAAATGATAATTATGAAGGAGAAAGATCGTTTTCGGAGTTATCGTTTTATACGGCATCTGAGTTCGACGAACTTGTTCTAGTGGAGCAAGATGAAGAAATGAAATCATATCATACTGTCAATTGTCAAAGTGAGAAAAAAGAAGTTGATAATCTTATCCAAGAAAGAGATGAGACGGAGCACGTGACTGAAAATAATAGTCAAGGAAACGTGGTTGCCAACGGGGAAGTGACATGCTTAGCGGAAATCGATGAAAAACAGAATCAAGATGAGGCAAATGTTCAACAGATGGATCAGATGGCTCATGTAAACCGGCGACCTCAGCAGAAGGACCAAAATGAACGCGAAGAGAAAAATCAGCAAGTAGACGACAAGAAACATCAGCAGAGACAAAATCATGAAGAAAATAAAGAGAATGACGATCCACAAAAAAGCATTCACGTCGAAATAGAAGGTAACGTTCTTCAACCACACCGAGAATTTGGAAGAAGCTTCGAGGTCAACGAGAATAGTTTGTATAATCGTTGGTGTAGCAATATGGAAAATCGTATTGTGCAACCTGAAAATCAGGGATGGGAATTCGATCATGAGAAAACTTCGGCGACGAGCATACTGAATGCTTTGGAATGCGCTTGCCAATTCCCACATCAGCTATGGGAAAGCGAAAAACAGGGGCTAACGAATTTCACTTTCCCATTTGGGGAAACTTGGACGGAACAGGGTGAGTATGCCTTAAAAATTTTCTAAACTCGTATATATCTTTACTAAATTTGAATATTGAATTTCAAGAAAATCACTTTGTCAATTTGCGAAATTTTATTGAGAAATATTAATACGTAGAAGTTACTAGTTGAAAGAATCCATTAGAAATTTAAGTTAATCTGTTAGGGATCATAACCCAATAATCTCAATAATTTGATTTAAAATCTACCAGACTTTAATATCGGTATTACAGTGGACGATGGTCTCGTGTTTTGCTATCAATATCAACCAAAAGGCGAGGATATCTTCCCTCTGCGCAGTAAGAATACAAGTACAGCAGCAACGACACAGGTAATCAAGTTAACCGACATGACCGACCTAATCAAAAAAAGAGTTCAATTCAGAAATAATTGTATTTTTTTTCAGCCATTAGCGCAACCAGTGTTTTGGTCATCAAAACAAGAAAACCTGACAGAACAAGCAAAGGAAATCCCAGATGCTGCCGAAAAAGGAGTTTCGTCGAGAGTAATGGAAAGACAATCGGAAGCTATTCAACAAAGAAATGAACCGTTGACATATAGCGCCGTTGCAAAGAAAAATTTACCATTGAAATCTTAAATGTTTTAGAAGCGTTGGCTTTAATTTATTTGTTTATACATTCTACCTAACTCACATTACCAAATTCCACTCATATGTTCGCCTTTGATTACTTATTAGAAATACCTCCGAAAAATTGTCCGACACTTTTTAATAATTAACACTATTGCCTCTTTGTCAAATAGTATAAGCTCGCATGAGGTAAATCATCACGTTTCCGGTTGCTAGAAACATTTTGTGTTCCGCACTTTGTTTATTTTAGTAAACAAAATTGTTTTGAATAAAACAAGAATAATGTTTTAAAATCTTTGAGCAAATATTTTAATATCTACACTATTTTTTAATATATGTATAGTCGGCGTTCAGCGACTGCTCTACGTGGATAAATTACAAAAATGTGTATTTCTCTTGGTCTTGCGCAAACTAATAGATTATTTTGCATTTTATGGGTCGGTTCGATAATTATTGAATCGAATAAAGTTGGAAATTCAAGGAACTACCAAATTCATTAGAAAAAATTACATGAAAGCAACAATAAGAGTTCACACGTGGTATGACAATTTCGAAAGAAGCACGCGTAAATCAACGTAATCGTTTGTTCCTGTGGAACAAATAATGACTAAGTAATTTTTTAAATGTTATGAAACTGTCTTCAAGAATATTTAGTTTATGCAAAAGTTTGAATTAAGCAAAACTCTTAAATTATTAGACAAACTATTCGTAAATGTAGGAATGTTTCTTTTCAATTATATAAAATTTTATAGTTTGAATATTTGAATGCCAATTTAAATTTTCTCTACTTTTTTCTCTGTCATTTTATGTACATTGTCGCATTATGCGAATGTGCGCAGGCACGAGCGTCCTGCAACACGAAATTTGCACTTTGATGCCTCTTTTCGCGCGCGTATGTTGATTTTTGATTTTGTGGGACCACAAAACTGCAAATGGACAGATGGCTAGAGACACGTCAGCAGACGCCGAACTGCAAAAAAATGAGTATAAAAGGATGGTATTTGGCTCATTTAATCAGTTGTCCATCATGAACACCACTTCTACTCTTCTTCCAAGCCAGCATTCTCGCTCGGCCTCAGTTGCTGCTTATGATCCTAGTTCTGGTTCAATTGCTTCGTCTCGTGGAGGCTGCCGGCCGGCATCGTCTGCTGGTCCAAGATCGTCATCTGGAGGAATTTCCCATCATGGGAACAAGCCTTCAAATGGTGGCCGCGGCCCGCTGCCTGGATCCAAAGGATTTCATCGGAACCATTCAGGACCTTCGCGACAACAGTTTCGAAATAGTTCCAGAGGAGGATATCGGTCATTCTATGGAGCTAGCAGCCGGTCATTTTCTCAAGGATCGCACATGGCCGAGTACATGTCTAACACCTTACCGGATCTTTCTACTAGTGCTGTCATGAGACCAGATTTTCGCCAAGACCAGGAATTCCAATCAGGATTCAATCGGGATGGTCCCCTTGACTACTACAATTCCCGTCAGGATTTCGGTCAGGATGGTCGCCCGGATTTACTGCAGGACCCTAGTCAGTTCAGTCGTGATTTTCGTCATGATTTCAGTTGGAACAATCGAGAGTCACGCATTTATTTCAATAGATATTCTCGTCAGGGATTCAATCAGGATTCCCGAGTAGATTTCAATCAAGATTACCAACAATTTTACCAACAGGTATGGAAATATAAATAATACTTTTTTTTTAAATAATTTCTTCAGGGATTCAACTTTAGTTATCCTCGGGACTCTGGTTTTCCAGAAGATGCCAATAATGGTCTTCTACAAGAAATCAATAATGGAAATCCTCATGACACCAACAATGGATTCCATCGTAACGTTGGTTCGGAATACCAAGCGGAGTTCAATTCTGAACCATATCTGTATAACTCATTCTACTTCAACCAGCGCGTTTATAAACCGCAAGAAATAAAGCCACCTTCCTACAAGCCGGAATTTCCTAAGAATATTGTTCCTGAGGACGACGACAACGATCTTCCGGACGACTCTTTAAATTATGAGCGGCAGTTGGCAGCTAATGCAGTTGTGGCCACCAAGGAGGTATTTGAGCTTTATGAAGAAATGGTACGCAAATATCTTCAAATTAGATTATCAAATGCAATTATTCATGTTTAGGAAAAACAGTTCGAAAAATCGAAGACGAAAGATCTTCTCGACCTCTTTGATGAATCCAAAATTGAGCCGTGTGTTCTACAAAACTTGATTGCTCTGAACAAGGACAAGAAGCTGTCAATCTGGGGAGCTCAGCAAAATGCGCTGTTGGATGTTAACTACGTATTATTTTTTCAATTAGATCTATATAATATTCTTTTTAATTTAGTCTGCAAATCCATTTGGTGGCAACAACTCACCTGACGTATCGTTCAACGAGGCTAGCTTCATGTTTTCTCCTCCAACGACAAGAGATAAAGTTCCACTCTACGATCGCTACGTGCCAACTCGTTTGAAGTATCCGTGCCCAAACCCACATTGCTTCACGTGCAATACATTCGTAAGTGACTAGTCAAAAAAATTTATAGTAGCGATTAGTTATTATTTCAGCTTCGTCGTATTCCGCCAAAACCATGGTAATCATGAAATCCAATCATCAATGCGTTACGTTCAAAACTATAACTCCAGCAGGGTGTTTCAAGGTGTTTCACACTTTCTTATTTTCTGTGCCATATGGACTTCGAACGCAGTTTTATCGTCTGTAAAGCCAACTTCTGAATCTTGTGCACTTTTTCTGTTACATTATCTTAGTAAGTCGGTTTTCTTTTTTATCTATTTTCCTGTACCATTCCCACCATAGCAGACTTTTATATTTTTGTGTACCATTGTATTTTACTAACCCAATTTTTATCTGTATTTTACTAACTCAGTATTGGTTTGTCCCCCAGTGACGGTTATTTTGTCTATCTCAGAAGCAGGAATAAAGTTATTTCATGTCATTGAGACGTGTTTGTTCAAAAGTCAGCGAGATAATTCAATTCACTTGGAACACTCCCTAACTAGCAGACACAATGAGCAAAATATGCGCAAGCAAAAGTAATCTACAGCAACGCGATGAATGCAATGAACCTGAAATAATTGAGCAGTGGCTGTCGACAAATGAATTTTCATGTAGCGTCCATCTATTGCGCACCTACATATAATTGATGTCGCATTTCAACAACTTGTTGCTAATATTATATGAATGAAGCACGAGAAACATGAGATGCTAATTAAAGTGGTGCGCTACAGGTTATAAGAACGAATTAGAATGTTTGCAACATATATGTCGAAACAGATGTGCTCTATTCGAAGCGGCATGTTAAAATTTGTAAGATTTTTGTGCAGGAATCCCTTCAATTTTAAACATTGTCCCGGTCGATCACCAGTTGCAATTCAAGTTAAAAAAAAAAGACCCAATACATGATTCCTATGAATTGTGATTGACGATGCGGAATGTGATTTCAAAACATTTTACACGTTTTTTTTGAACGCCGAACACTATTCTCGATGCTGTCGCGACGAATTGTCCTATTTCGAAAACAGCGAACTCGTCTTCTGAATGTGAGAATTATGTGCCAAATTATTAATTTCAGATATTTTTCACGTACTGTTTAATATACACATATATTTATATATAAGTTCCAGAAGTATACGTACACACAAGTTTATTATATATCGTTTCATAAACACCGGTCCACAATTGATACACATATATTGACGAGGTGGCTTCGACATTGTCGTCGTCGTTAACGGATGCATTTGTTCCTATTTCTAACACACGTTGATTCTTGAAGCGGAATAATTCGCATCTTGACTTCCGACGTAGATTTCGGGCGGTGGAAGAGACGCTGGGGGTCCGACAGAGAATAGAAAATGCTCACCATCATTGTGGAGCTCAAGACATCCTTCAATACCGTAGGCTATCGTAGTCTTGTTTGTGAAGTGAGTTGAGAAGGGAGAGAGGGGGGGGGTGGCGCAATAATAAAAAAAAAACACAGAATCACACGTGGAAAAATTCATGTGAATGGTTAAAAAATGTAAATTAAAGCTTGAAGTGCTTAATCTTTTTTACAAAAAACAAAAAAAAATTCAAGAGTAAATTATTCGTATTTTCTATTATTGAAAAAAGGTTTTCTATTTTATCAGGTAGTTTTCATTCTTTTGCAGAAATCTTCTTGCCAATTTTTAAAGCTTTCTATTTGACCAAATATGTGGTGATTCCAGTTCTTCCGGAATATACTAATTATCATTATGTTCATATATAATCGCAATACGATTGAGAATGCATGAAAATGAAAATTGAAGAAACAAACCGTCAATGCAACCGAATCACAATTTTATTGTAAGGTTCTGGTAACCGCATATTTTCCGAAACGAACTAAACTTTATTTAAGTTTATAGTTATCTTTGTTTTCATTGATTTGATATTTAAAGTCTTTTAAGTAAAATCAGTTTTTAGACCAGTGAATTCCATTACTTCAACCTGTTAATAGAGTTTTTAAAAAAATTAATTATTCTTACAATTATTTTAGGCTCTTCCATTATGACTAATAAATATTTCTTAAGATTTGATACATCAACTCATTTGACCTTTAATTACTCTTAATATTAATAATGATTATTGCGAGAATTTTGAATTCTTGCATTGGAACACCAAGTTGAATTATAACATGTCAAGGTGAGCTAAAGATTAATAATTCAACCACAAAGAGTAGCTGTCACCTGCTCAGCTAGTAGCAACAATTGTGCCTCCACCGTAATCCCCGAAAGCATCTAATCCAGTGGTAAACACATGCTGCAACATCTGTTGTTCCGACGGTGGAGACCCCGCCCATTGCGGCGGACTTGATTGGTCGGACCCAGGAATCTACTCCCGTAGGGCCACTTTGCGTCCGACTTTTTTTGCATCCTTCATCGCACCGGCACAGGTCCTCGTCTTTTGATCTGTTTCTTCCGACCCAGTTGTGATCAGCATTTCACGCTAAGTGAAGCCTGAAGTTCGACATCAGTGGCAGAGGTGAGTTGATGCGTGCCATGTCATTTGTGGGTATCTTCCGAAAGCCGCTTTCTCAATGTTTGTCTACTCACACAAAAAATATTTCGGAATTTTTCTAGCACTCAATGTTTTTGAAAATGTGGCAGAGCAGGTAAGCAGTTTGCCATTCCAATCGTTCAATTACTCAAAAGCATAAAAAACTCCCAGTAATTCTCTGTTTGTGTCTTCATATTCTTAGTTTCAATCAAATAAATATTTACCCTTAAATCAAGCTTACTTTAAAATGCCCTCATTATTTTTAACTAAAATTTTTGGTAACTCAAATTAAGACGTTGTCATGGGAAGTAATACTTATAATTTTCCATCTCACTCTCGTTTCCCTTATTAACATTGCCTTACGTAGGCAACCTACGTATATCTACGTAAGAAAACATAATGCGAATCATTACGTGAAATTTAGCAGCAAAAATCTCAATATGAGTTCTGAAAATCTTAATCATCCTTATGCTTCAGCAAACATTTTGGTTGGTTGACTAAAACGCTTAATGAACCCTACAGTAACCCTTTAAGTTCATTTAAAAGTGCACTTTACTCATTATTATTTTCTAAAAATGACATTCAATGATGCATACTGATTGAATACGGTAAAGAAAAAATGAAATAAAAGCCCTTTTTCATTTGCTGAAAGTCTCAAATAATCGACTTCATATTGAACTTTTAAACTCGCAGTGATAAAAAATTGTGCTATGTCGTCGTGAGGTGAGTTTTTTAGAAGCTAACCGTTTAAGAATATGAACCATGCGGTATTAAACATAAATAATTTACACAAAAAAACAACTTTAGCACGTTTTTCGATGACATCGTTTTAAAGATTTAGAAGTCTTGACAATACTGTGCGTCTAATAGGTTTTTCAGTTTGATCGTTGAATTAATTTTTTTTTTCAATGGTGATTATTAAGGGAATAAAAAAAAACGTTCGATAATATTTTTCAAAATGAATTGACTGGCATTTTAAAAATTTCATGAATTTGGTGAACGCTTAATTTAAATATTTTTCAAAATTTTGAAAAAATTAATTTCACAAAATATCGTTGTTTTAATTCAATACAAATACGAACTACATCCAGTCGAAAAAAAAATTCACTTCGTTTAAAAATGAACTGGTGGCAAAACTATTTTTGTTACTTTTTAGACATTTTATAATAAAAGGGCAAGTTGCATAAGTCCAATTTCATTTCTATATTATAAACTCTTGCTAATTTCAATTTGGAAACTAAATCCTTATTTTTAAAAACATGGATGAGATCAGTGCTTTTTAAAAGTGCATGACTAAAGGACAAACTTTATGCGAAATATTGACACACATATATCTGCTGATTAAATGTGCTTTTCGATGCGTGAATGAAATATTGTACTTCATAAAAGTACGGCTAATGTCAGAGAATATGTGAGCACAGATTTTTTCCTACCGTACCTCTTAGACCACGCAATGTTATATATAAAAAGAAGTGCTATTCAATCCTATCAGCACTCATTTAAATATCGAACGACCTCACATCAAAGTTCATGATGGGTGGCATCCCGCTGTTGGCCATGTCATAACATCTAAAATCAATTGGCGTTCCACTCAATTTTCATGGCCTTTGTATGCGGGTTTTAGCCACTTTGCTACTTGTCTTCAACGTTTTTTTGCGCGCTTGTCACGGAACCATGAGGCGCCATTTTGAATCACACGTTAAACGGACATCTAAATTACAATGTTGCCTCAGTGCTATTTTCTAGGTCCCCCCCCGTCCGTGCCTCACTTTTCACTTTATTTGGTTCATTTTTGTGTGTTTCGCTCTCCTTTTGTTTCTCTCTTTAAAAAAAGTTAGAGTAGTTGGTTTCCATTTTTATGCGCGAGTTCGGAGGGAGTAATTTGAATGACCAACTATTAAGATTTTTGACAAGATATTGGCGAGCGACGGGTTCCTTTGCTTTTATAAACCACGGCGTACTTATTTCTTGTATATTTTGCAAAACTTCAAATAAAAAAATATAGTGAAAGTTTTTTTTTATATTTTCTGTAATATTTCACTCAATGAACAATAAATAATAAATCAGTTTGAAAATCTTGCTCCCTTAAATTTTTACACAAGCCATTCAAAAAATTGAAAATATATGTCAAATCAAAGTGTCACTGACAATAAACGCTCCGAGAAATCTAGTTTCCATGCAGCGTCATCAACTTTTTTGTGGCATTGAAAACTATTCCAAATCGGGATAGAAAACGACACCCGCACAAAAAATTCGCAAGCGAATATATCCTCAAATCTCTCGACCTTTTCTCACGTCATTGAGCATTACTCCTATTCGACAGTCCCGCGTGCGTGTTTTTCCTACATCGCGTCGCGCTTTTACATGTACCAACTCTCCTACTTACCTGTAGTTGCAACTAATTACGGGATGGCGGGACTGGCGGCTCCTGCTCGCACTTAAAGAAGATTAACTTAGACTGCAAAACATATGTTGCACGGCATTACGGGTAATTTTAGGATTAGCACAACTGCTTCTATGGCTACTGTACAGTGAGATTTAGAAATAGAAATACATTATTGGTTTTAGTTTATTACTTATAACCCTCGAGTAGTAATGCATTACGGTAGTCAAACCCATTAATCCATTTATTCCGGCGGATCCCCTATTTGATATTCGATACTATTGAGTCGGCTACCTATGGGTGTCATTAATATAATTTTTGCGCAGCGCATCTCATTTTCTAATTAAGTTATGGTTTCGCGCACCGGTCCACCAAATGCATGTATTATTTGAACAAACAATGAAATGCGAGTGTACTGTAATGTGTACACCTTCATTCATTGCCGGTTGAAAAGTGTTATAATTGTAGAGGGAGTTTACCAGCGCAATGACAAATGAATTTCAAGAATAAAAGGAAATCAACGAAAAAAAAGGATTCTAAGAAAAACACTATTTTCAACATTTTTAATCCTAAGATTAGAAACTAAGATGAAACATATTTGGTGCTAAATAAGCTAATTGCACTTTTTGATATTGTTTTTTTTTACTTGCATTATTTAAATATTACATGGTTTGATACAAAATAATGCGATATGTTTTTTTCTGGATATGTATATTCATAAACAATTGCGTTTCAAAATTATTATCTCAAATATGTTGAGCACTCGAGAAGCCCTCAAAATATTGGGCATATGAGAGAATCCGCCGACGCAATCGCTGCTAAACACCGAGTTGGTTCCCTCTCAATCATTACATTTAGTGGCGACTTCATTTGTCAATTACTCACCAATTCAACAAGTGTCTTAGAATTTTCTTGGGCCATCTGCCGCTTGCGCGTTCTGTCACTCATCCGCACTATATTGTTGTGTTGAAACAATTAGCTATTTGGAGGGTCTAATTAAGCAATGATACATCCAATATGCTCGCCTGAAAATATGTATTTCAGTTTGTTTTTTTATTTCGCACGATGTTGATAAAAAATTTAAGTGCTACATTTTTGAACATTGAAAATTCTGAGTAATATAGTATTCAGAGGCATTAATTGTTGTTTTTTTTTTGGTTTTTCTTCATGAATAAGTACACTTTCATCAGATAAGGTTTTGGATTATAAGCACTATTCTGCCTATTATGAATGTAAGTAGTATAAACAAAATAATGGCATCTAGTCGGAAAAAAGTATTCAAATAACTTTATAATTCAAAAATTCGTTGAGATATGTCGCTTCAAATATTGCAATTCTTGATTTATGGTGTATCAAATGTTTTTATCAACGAAATTGTTTTATTTGTTTGGTCGAGAAAAGAAGCTATGAAAGTTTTCTTTTCTTACATTTTTAATTGTAACACCCACTTTTAACACGAGTATTCATTGTTATATAACCTACAAGTGTGCCGAGAACGCTGTCACTCATATCCATCAGAATCGCAATTATGGACTACAAGACTGTCAGAGATAACCGGTGAACCAGAGATCTTGTCGAGTGATAAAATAACGCCGTTGCGTATTGGAACATAATCTTTGCGCCAAACAATTTCCGCTATTGATTGTTATCATCTTAACATACTGTGACCGGAGTGTCGAAATCATTCAAAATATTTTGGAGTTGGTTAGACACAACACAGTGACTAAAAAATGAATACTCAAAAAAACCAATCTACAGTAATACATCGAATTCATTGGCAATGAGAAAAGTAGAAAACAAAAATTCGAAATTTGTAACTTGTGGGGATAACTTATTGTGTGTTCTTAGAGGTCAATTTTTTGTAGGCGATACTTTTACCATTTGCTGAGATACAAATTTTTTGTCTTCTGACTAACGGTTTACATATTCACATTTATTTTTTGATGTGTAGGACCTAACACACAAATGCGGTTAAGTAAGAAAAGCCTCCGAGGGTTTAGCTTTAAAATTTTAAAAATCTTGCAATGCTGAAAAATATTATTTAATAATGCAATAGAAAAAGTAATTTTGAAATACAGCGTGAATTAAACAAAACGTATTAATATATTATTATATGGAGAAAAAATAGATGTTTCGAAACGTATGTGTGCACATAATAATGATTTTTAGTTATAAATATTAAAGTTGAGCAATAAAAATAATTTACTTAAATATTAAGTAATTAACAAATAAATACATTATATGTCTATTTTCAATTCATATATAGATGAAAATAAATTTCAAAGAAATAGATAAGTAAAAGTTTGGAGAATTTTCGCTTAAACTTAAATTCTGAAATGGATTTGTGTAAAACGGGGGCTTTACTGAAGCCAAGCACAATTCTTCACACAATAGCACAATGTGTGGCAAAATTGCGAGGACGAGGCGTTTTGCTCAACGAACCGCGTACCAATTTCATGCATCATCCGCCCTTTTTTGTCACATCAATCACGCTTGAAAAATATTTTCAAGACGGAAAACTCGAAAATGTTTATCCATGATAAGTAAGTGGACTATTTGGTAATATCCGGTGTGAGGTGGTTCCCCATTTTTTATATCGTGTTGTTGAAAAGTGGGCGGGGCTGGCTACGGTGCGCACATGCCGCTAAGCGACCAATCAGCAGCCGACGTGCGTTTAGTGTGTAGTAGTTGTGGACCCCCCCCCCTTTTGTCGTTCGATAAAATGACACACTCAACCCCAATTTTCAAAACCTTTTTCGGAAAATAAATAAATACGACAACAAGATTAATAGTATTATTTTTTTTATTTTCTCTTAATTCTTACTGTTTTAACTTTTATATACTTTGATTTTTTCTTGCTTGTGGTTGAATTGCGTTATTGTTATTGCTTAACAAGGCGTGAGCAAGAAAAACAGAAAAAAAAATGGCCACCCCAGATTTAAAAGCTTAATTTAGATTCCGCTTGGCTGGTTTTACAAGCATCTCCAGAAAATAAGAGAAATCCATAAAATAAGGAATGAACTTTTTCGAAGACTTTCATTATTAAAAACGATTAAACAAAAAAAAGCAGAGAAAAAAATACATAATCGTTCACCAATGGCTGTAACAAGGCCTAGGAATGACTTTGCGGGTGGCTATTTCGCCTGATTACTCTTCGCGAGTTTGATGAGAATCATTCGATTTTACGCATGAATGTAGGAAAAATATGTATGTCTCTAACAATCTATGTTTTCCTTCAAATTGCTTGCCTCAAAAACCAAGGATAATAAAGTTCTAACTACATAAATGATAAAAATAAGCATTTACAGATTCAAATCTCCTGGCACCAGATTGTGTTCCTCTCGAATTTCTTATGACAGTGAACGAGAACCATCAAGAAGATTCGCGCAAAATGCCATCGGCAGGTATGCTAAACATTAAATTTGTTCGATTCATGATTTTCTTAATGCACCTTTCTAGGCCATTTTTGGCTCCTTTCTCAATTTATTTGAAAGATTCCATTGCAAAATCTCTTGCTTATTTAATTCCTTAGATATGCGCATAAAAACATTTTTTCTAAACAAAGCGATGAGACGAAGATTCTAATCGTTAAGGTGGGACATCGTAAAACATTTTAACGAAATTTGGGTAGCTTATTTCATTTTAAGCTTTTGTAATGAAATTATTTAAATTGAATTTTCAAAATCTTTTTAGTTTTGAATCAACATTCAAGCTGAACCATTGGTTCTCTTTCAGTTTATTTTTGTATTGTTTCCGGTTCTGATGTAAATTATATCATTTTCGATTACCTCTTTTCTGTGTCTCTTTTTCTAGTTCAGTTTAATTGAAAAATTCCGGTGCCTACCGTATCGATTCGTATCAGCGTTTTTCAACGCCCATTCGTGAATACGTGTACAGTATTCTACGACATGTCTCTGTCCTTCTCTCTTCCATTAATGTTTCCCAGCCAAAAATGTTTGCAATTGAACAACTAGAAATTTGCGCGGCGAATGCCTCGGGCGCGTCCATCTGCTTTTCAATCTAGGGGCAATTCGAATTTGTTGCAATGCAAGGTGAAATGCGTTATCTGATTGAGCCCTTAGCCGGCAAGCCGAAACTCAAAACAATTCTGAAATAATTGCCCTTTCCAAGAAAGTGCGGAGAAAACAATTGCGGTGCGACAAACATAAAAAATTTTCTCTAGACACATTTTAAACCATTTCCGACACCACACAATATCATGTAATTTGTCACACTAGCTATCTTGTTGTTCGGCTTTCAAGCAATGCGAATTTTGAATGTAAAAAAACGGGACGTCGAACGTCGCCATCATCCCAACGCTAACATCAATTGACCTCGAATTGAATTCGTGTGGGTGGCGACAAAAAGAACAAGGGGCGAAGAGCCTCATAAAAATAAACGGTTATTGTGGCCGTCATGACAAGTTGTGATCGAACGGTGAGAGAGAGACATAAGTGAAAATAGAGAAGGGTCGTTGTAAATGTGTTTTTTTTTTTACATTTCACCGTATTTGAAAAAAATCAAGACATCCATGTTGAAAATGAAAAATTTTGAATCTCCAAAAAGATAACGATAAACAATTTAAAAATATCCGCTAATGCTTTAAGTTTGAGGGGTATTACCTTAGCTGTTCGTAATGTAGTATTTTTCCACTTCTCTTTATGTTTTTTTCTCAACTTTGACGGAACGAAAACTTCATTACCAATCAACAACCTAACTCTCACAATTTCCAAATGTTGCATTAGAATTCTCATGCCAATTATAGAACGGGCATACCGAATCTAAAAAAACAGACACAGTTTTTAATGGCAGATTGCTCTATAAATTATGAGTGAGACAAGAGAATGACCACGAGGTGATTCCATATTCCCGTGCGACATTTTGTTGCACACTATTCTCAATTTCACACCTGCGTAGACACATTCACTCAGGAAGCAAGGCGGCGCTACTTCTCAATAATCTGTTGTTCAATGTATATGTATATACGTGCATCAACGAGAAGAAAGGGCTTGAACAAGATTTGTTTTAGGAGGGCACAAAATAGGAATATGAATGAAATCATTGTTCTGTCCCGCATTCACTGAATATGTACAAAGTTTTAATCTAAGAATTTGTTATCTCGTCTACGGAAATGCTACGGTAACGCAACAATTTGCCAACAATTGCATAATTATGCAATCAATGATGACGATCGACATAGCGCTAATCACGATGAAAGTTGGCTCGGAGCTACATGATGGAGATCGATTAGATAACAGTCCAATTTTCTCATCAACTATTGGATTACGCAAGACAGAAATGAACCTGCCGTCACAAGGCTTCCCACAGTGCTCCGCGAATGAAAAAACCCGACCGCGAACATATGGAATGCCAGCTAATATAGTAATGCTAGAGCGGCAACATATTTAAGACGCTCGACGGGTCGATGAGTTTCCTTCGAGAGGATTAGCCACCCGTTGCGACGTCTAGGTGCCAAATGTCGGATAATGATACATATTGTGCAACAAACTTTTTTTGAGGATAGCCGCGATAATTAGTCATTTGCGAAAAATATAATTGCGGACGATTTACTTCCGATAGAAATATTTGGGATTCGAAATAATATATCGTTAAAATTCCCACATGAACAAAGAAAAAATTGAAAAACTTGCAGGTGGTATGGTAAAAGAAGTAGAAAGCATGCCCCTAAATGTTTTCTAATTGTATCAACCAATTCAGGCTTTGCGGTTTTAGTATCTTAATTGTGCGTCTGAGTGAATTCCAATACGTTTTATAAAAAGTTTTCGCACTTTTTTTTTACTTATAATTGCTCCAATATCAATCAAATTTTTTATTATCGGGCCCGAATTATTAAACATATTTTGATTGAACTTCAGTTTGTATTCTTACAATAATGTTAGGTGCTGGACATCCTTCGATATTTATAAAATAATTGGTGGTTACCTGGAGCACTTGTGTGACTTCCGCCGCCATCGCGGGCTCGGTGACCCGTACTCAATTACCTGCTCGGCGCAATCGCTGCCTCCTTTTTCTCTTGAATGCTCATAATTATAATAATAGCAACAGAACAATGGTGTTAACTAAATTAGACAGCGCATTGACTCTCATGAATTCGAGGGAATTATGAAAAAACAACACCAATTTTAAAGTTGTTTGAAATTTCAGATGAGGTTTCAGATAGCGGTCACACCGGTGTGAATCAGCTGGGCGGTGTCTTCGTCAACGGTCGCCCTCTTCCGGATCATACCCGTCAGAAAATAGTGGACCTAGCTCATAATGGATGCCGCCCTTGTGATATTAGCCGGCTTCTACAAGTTTCAAATGGGTTAGTTAAACAATCTCTAAGAGAAACTATATATATATTTATACTTATATTTATATTTATTTATTTATGGATATTGACTTATTCATACAATAAAAATAACAGAAAATTGAATTTTTTATTTATGAATTTCATAAATGCGCATTTAATGCATGTTTCGAATTTTCGTTAAAAAAATATTTCTTGAATAAGGGCAATATAGCTTCACTTCACAAATTCAAGTTTTAAAGAATTAATTAAGTTATTTTAATATAAATGACTATAAGAAATTGTTAAATTTAATTTAAAATATTATTTTTGAAATCTGCAATAAAAAATATAAAAGAGGAAAACTTTTTAAATACTGAATTCAATCTCGAAAATGAATACATTTGTGGTTTTTGTGGTTTTTAGATGTTTGTTTCTTACTTTGAGAACAAAGTATTTTTTGCAATGATTCAATTAGAGGCGTTTCGGGAATAAATCTTTGTCAATTGTATATCCAAGATAGCTAGTAAATGTAATAATTTCAGATGCGTTTCAAAAATATTGTGCCGTTATTATGAGTCTGGTACAATTCGGCCAAGGGCGATTGGTGGTTCGAAACCAAGGTTTTACAAGTTTTCGCCCTTGTTAGTAGTCTTGTTACGCTGCTTCAATTTTCAGAGTTGCAACAAACAGTGTGGTGGAAAAAATTGAGGAATATAAACGAGAGCAACCAAGTATATTTGCATGGGAAATCCGCGATAAACTTCTAAACGATAATGTTTGTAATGCCGATACAATTCCCAGCGTATGCGCCTCGTTTTCATTTTATTTTCATTTTGTTCGTACTGTACAGGTGTCGTCTATCAACCGCGTATTGCGAAACTTAGCGGCAAAAAAGGAACAAGCCCAAATGCATAACGATTTCTACGACCGTTTGCGTATTATGGATAACAGTTTTCCGTGAGTTTTGAAATATCACCATTTCCGATGAAATAACACGATTAATGCGTTAAGAATTATTTTTGAATTACATTTTAATGATGTCATGAGGTAAAAGTCTAAAAAAATTGTACTGTCAACAATTTCCGAATCAAGCAGAGTACAATTTGTAAATGAAGTAACTAGATAATTAAAATGTCGCTGACGGACAAACGCGAGCATATTTACTGATCTTTCATATTATACATAGACAAAAAACACTCGTTCCTAACAGGTTTTTGTACCAAAGTTATAGCTGCAAAATTAATGTTTTTCATCTTCCTAATATTCTTTTCAATGTACGGTTTTTTTCCAATTATAAAAGGCATTATGTATTCTTTTTTCATATGCCCATATGGTGGGTGATAGGATTTAAATTAGTTAAGAGCAAGTCTGTACATCATCAAAAAGCAAAAAACGAAAAAAAATGTTTAAACATTTTATTCTTTTTTATTTTGTTTATTTCTTTTCCTACAATAAAGTTACGAGTAGGCACGCGCATCCTGGCACGGTATTGTACATTTCCGAAAAAAAACTCCCGCTTCCCATACGCATTAGGCGAACAATGATGGGAATTCAAAATTACATTTTACCGATAGTCATATATTTCTCTATGTTAAGGTACAGTGCACAGTGGTATAATCAGTGGGCAATGCCAATGGGAGGAACAGTTGGATTGAACCCATTTGGCGCCATGGCTCCTTCGTTATTGGATCCAAAGAAAGAAGATGCTGGTTAGTTTTTGAATGAAATATTATCGATTAGAATGACTGATTGTTTTTTTTTTGGAAAGGAAATCGATTAATATTCTTCCTATAACTGCTAGTTTGAGAAAAATTGTCTCGTTTTAATTATATTATTGTTGGAGTACCTTTTTTTGTGGTGAATATCTCATTGACAGACGGTTTTATCATTTTTTTTTGAAAGTTAGCTTGAATTTACTTAAACAGTAAATTTCCACATAAACACTTTTCAAAAATAATGCTTTGTAGGGTGATTCTGTGATGAGGAAAAAATGATTCTGAAAAACTTTGAACATTATTGCTTTAAAGAAAAGAGAGAACAATTAGTTTTTCATTTTACGGAGTCGTTTTTTTTTTTTTCAATTTTCCCATTTACTATTTTTGAAATCGCTCCATTACACCTAATTCGAATGATGATTTAATTATAAAAAATCCATTAAACGTCACACAATTCTCACCAAATCGATGTTTCGCGATTACGTCGGTCCCTCACCTGTTGGTTATAAAACAATGAAAACTGGAGTCGTAAAAAGTTTTAACGAGGTGTTCACCAACAATAAAGCACCCATCTGGTGTCATTTGTCTTGATTATTGCGAGATACCAGACACCTTGTTTGATGATTCATTAAGTTGACAATATCGTTGTATTTTATCTACTCCACGCCACCCATCGTCCTCATTCGCGCATTCATCTACTCTCGTACACATTGTTGCGACAAAATTAATTCGCATTTGACTCGTTTCTTTTTCTACATTTGCTATGTACATATGCAAAAATTTATGTTTTGAAGCATTTGCGTTTGCGGATGTGTCTGTCCTTGGCGTTTACCTGCAGCTAATCGCTTCCCACTAATTGATGTTTCCTTCCGTCGTTTGGATTACGCGCTCACTTAATGCTGACCAAGTCGAAATGGCTGCTGATTAACTTTCGAGAGTACTCTCGGAAATCTCCCTTGAACAAAAGGAAAAGATAGAAATTGCGATTTGTCCATCTAAAAAACCTAAGACTGTCAAGCGAACATCAGGGTGCCCAAACAAAACCTGTTCCATATGGCGCGCCGACCGTTGGTTTTATATCGACATTACAGTAATACGCAGTACTGTAGTGCTTAACGAGCGAACTATTGATTTTCAGCAATGCCCTTTTCCTTGTATTATGTTTAAAAGATAAATTGTGTTTTTTGATTGATGAAGAGGGAGGCAGAAGGCTGCTGATGTGTCATTTATCAAATCAACTTAATTTGGATTTATGAGTTCCACGAAATTGTGGGTTTGTCTCAATTTCAAACATTTGCATATGACTGAGCATAATGAAATCGAATAATTGAATGAGATTGGAAGTCACGATGAGGAGTCTAGATAAATATTTTACTTGTCAGGTAATTTTAGCTTCTTGAACCCCTATGTCAAGTATTTTTCCATTGAGTTTTAGACAATTTTCTTTCTTCGAAAAAATTAATATTTCGGCGTACACTTTTTTCTTTAATGTAATCGGTTTCCAAACAAATGAAATTAGCATGAAATTTGATTTTAGGAACTTTTTAGTTTTTTTTTACTAAGATATAATAAAAAATAAGCTTGCCACGTCAGGTAATTTATAAAATTTGTAGAAGCCAAACCCCATTTTTCGAATTATAAGTCAAGATGTCATATAAACATTATCAACAAAAACATAGTGTGATGTGCATTATTGTGTAGCTCTTAACCAATAATATGATTCTCAAATGTAAATATGCAAAAAGCGTTTAGTTCTTTGCATTAAGGGAGAGAACTAAAACTTGTTTTGGTCAAACATTCAAATTAAATCTGCATCAGTTTTACGTCTTTGACACTCTAAGTCCTTGAAATTCAATTATTCATAATTCGATTATACCAAAATTTGCCAGTTTCTGCATTTCATTCGTCTACATTAACCATTTCGTCGCCACTCGCCTATTTATTTACGTCTGACTTTAAAAACCTTTTGTGCTGCTCACATTTTTCGCTGTTTTCAAAAAGTCTATTGACTTATTTTGTTTCAAAAAATGCTCTTATTAAATATTTTGCAGTTCTTGATTTTTATTTTTAAGCGATTTGTTTCAGTAAATGAAAACATTTGAATATTTTTAAGAACTAGATACACTTGTTTATACATTCTATATTATTTTCATATAAATTAATGCCCAAGTCAATACGATTATTTTATTTATTTATGCGAGATGGTCAATAATTTTTTTTCTTAATTGACGCCTGCTCTTATCATCATACAGTACCTATTTGTTTTTTTTAAATTTTTTTGTAGCAACGACCTCGCGTCCCCAATTTTACACAAAAGAGATGTTAACTCCGCCATCAAGGAATTAAGTTAACGCTTCAGTGGGCACCCATCTGATAAGGACTGCCTTTATCATCTAGTGAAATTTTTAGATACCGTATGCAAAAAAAAAGTTGAACAAAATTTTAGCCATCTCACCCCCTGATTCCCTGGGGCATTGCTGGCGGTGTTGCTTTAAAGCCCAATTTATCTTTTATGCTGTATGTGCACTTTTTTTTGCTATGGACTTCCTCTAATTGGACGATTACTGTAGATAATGGGCGTGGCAAACACTGCGTTTCAAGCCGAAGGGGCTGTTTAGTTAGTGGCCTTTCCTCGCTGTCTGCACTCTGCCGATCTCTCACTGGGTTTCGCGACGTCGCTGTTCTCCTACCCGTCGCACAACGCCTTCCAAATCGGTGGTCAGGCCAAAAACTCTGATCCTGATTGATATTGACAGTCAACGTCGGGTGTCCCCTTACTCTCCATCTCTCCGATTTCTGTAAAATTTTGTCGCTCGGTTAGCGAGCTGTTGCTGCAGCATTGGTATTCGGTTCTGTACAGTATTCTTCGCCAAAAAACCCAATGGACTTGTTCACGATGAGCGACTCAAGACCACGATGCGATCAATCACTTATACGAGTTAAGCAATCATGTTTAGATTTTTATCAAATTATGGCGCAATAATTGACACCCTTCAATTTTTCGCACCTTGTCTAGCGGGCTGCCGCACCCACTTGAAAACCCCAATGTCCATCCATAATCAAATCATGGGTGGGGACATCTCGATACACTCTCACATTAGTTCAATGGTTATTTCCCTTTCAATAATATAATCGAGTTAGTGTTAGAATAATCGATCTCTAACATTTTAAATCGTCGGCATATTTAGGCGATTTTGGCTGTGACATCCGCACGTCTCTTTATTTCTTTTCAATTTGATTCTATATGTTCACATCCTTTAGTTCAATGTTATTTAGTAGTCAAATTGATGCTTATATGATTACATTTGAGGTTGGCGAAATTTCCATATTTTTACGTGATTTATAAAGTGTTTCGTGTTAGAACACATTAGAAGATTTTAGCATCATATGTCGACATAATTTTAAGAAATATAATATTTACATCGTTGTGGCCTTTCCTTGACATTTAGTTGAGATTATTCGAACCTTTTAAAAATTAATCATGATTCCCAAAACAATGCGTTGAGTTTCATATTTTTCTCTGAAATTTTCCGTTTGCATATCTGATGCTATACTGTATTTTTTTCTCCGACAAATTTGAATCGCGTGATCAACAATAATTTTTCTTGAAAATATGCGTCTTTTTCTGTGAGTTTTCCTTATTCTTTTCGCTATCTGACTAACCGCCCACAAATGACGGTGAAGATGACTAAGGCGAAGAAGATGAAGAAATTGCCTCCTCTTGTTTTACCGTGTTGTCGGAGTCGCGTGCGCGTACGTGTGTGTTACCGTCCCGCCCATGTTTCGCCATATCAGTTGATGGCGACTGGGGGCACCATACGCTACAGTCTCCCCGATATTTTCGCGTTTGAGACGACGATGCTATCAGCACAAACTCCCCTTACGGAACTCAAGCCACCAGCTGGTGGCCACACGACTACAACTGCTCGTCGAGCTCCCCCATCGCGCCGCGCTCCAAAAAATGGTTTGTTCCATATTGTCGCCTGGGCTTTTCATTCTATTGCGCCTAGTTAACAAAACCTTGACACCTTCTATAATTCGATTATTCAATTAATTAACGCACAAAGATAATCTTAAAAGATATGAAAAGGGGGATATCAACTCTATTGAAATACTATAATTTGCATTCAAAATATTTCAGATGAAGACCAGAAACCCCCAAACGATCCTGACGAAGATGCTGCAGCTCGTATGCGACTCAAAAGAAAGCTTCAGCGAAATCGCACTTCATTTAGTCAGGAACAGATCGAAGCCTTAGAAAAAGGTACGTCTTAATCGGTTTTCTGATATATATATATATATATGTAAATAGTTTACCTAATGCCTTTTAATTGCAGAATTCGAGAGAACTCACTATCCCGATGTCTTTGCAAGAGAGCGTCTAGCACAGAAAATCGGACTTCCGGAGGCTCGCATCCAGGTGAGATTTAATCTACTATTACGTAACACCTTGCCTGACAACCCTTCAATTTGCGTTTTCGTATCGCCAAAGTCATCTGGCACGCATGGCATAGAGAGTATAAAGACAAAAGTTCATGTTTTTGCCTTAACACTTAACAAAAAACGAAAAAGAAAACATCAAATGGGGCGAAGGATACAACATGAAAAGTTGCTGGCCGCGTTTCAAGAGCCACTCTTGCCACTACCTACTTGAACTTGCCATCCAAACAGGTTTCCTTTCTGAAAATGCAGACAATGATGGGCTACTCATAATTATTTCACGTTCCGAACAGACTTCGTATTTGAAGAAAATGGGTAATAAATCTTGATTAGTCGATTTCGGTTTGTGAAAAGAGAAATACACACAAGGGACAAGTGGAGGGTTTGTGCGGGGTGGTTGTTTGAAATCTTTAAACGAAGAAAAATATGCACTTTTTAGGTGTGGTTCTCGAATCGTCGGGCCAAGTGGCGTAGAGAGGAAAAGCTTCGCAACAAACGCTCCGGAGGCAATTTGGATTCTTCTCTTTCAAATGGAACTCCAACACCAACACCAGGATCAGGACCTGGAAGCGCTATGACTAATCCAATTCGCTCACCATCTAGTACTCCAAATCGATTCTCTCAAAATGTTGCTCTTTCTACTGCTAACTTTGTGCCACCTTCGGCTGGACAAATGTATTCTGGACTAACCCAGCAAACTATGGATCCATACGGGTAAGATTGAAATTTTTAAATGTTTTAATAAATATATTCTCGGATTTTTCAGTTTTAGCTTTGGTTTCACAAACGGCGGGCTTAGCATGGCACCGTATCAGCCAACATCAGATTTCGGCGCACCTCACATGTTCCAAGCAACTCGTTCGCCATATGATGCATTCCAGGTAAGTTCTGATTTTTGAGCGAAATTGAATTTGGTTGTGCAAATGCACTTACCCCCTAATCAAATCAATTTCCCTTGCCAACCATTATAATTTCAGCCGTATCCGAGACCGATGCCAACTAGCACTCAGGGATTCCAAACATCAATGAGCCCTGCAACGACGACTAGCGGAGGTTAGTGGGTATTTAGGATGATAAACAATGTCATCAACAAAAAAGGCGATGTCAGCGGGCCTACCGTAACCCAAACCACCGCCTCCCCCCCTCCCTCACCGAAATTCTTTGCGTCCAGCGTTGACATATGCCTCTCCTGCTGTCACCTCAAATATATGTCCGTCTACGCATACCTTGGAATACGTCGGCGATTTTTTTGGTTGTTTTTTGTTGAGATGGAATCCTCAGAGAGGGGGTAGATATGTCCGATTGGGTAAATAGAAGATAAGAAGAAGGAAATAGATAAACTGAAATTCTATATAATATATGCTTTAATTGATCGATTCATGAATATTAATTTGATTTCGAACCTGTATCATTGCATGGCGGAAGACTTATTAAAATAATGTTTTCAGATATCTCTGCTATAGCTCCAAGTATGAGCCTTCCAGTGTCTGCAGTTCTCAATTCTATTGATCATAGCGCTATTGGTGGGCATACTACCATGCAGGAAATTGGCGAACTCCCACAATCCCATGACCATTCCCAGTACTGGCGACAATAAATGCCAATTTAACTTTCAAGCACAAAACATTTCCCCTGGGTGTTTTATTGATATCTATACCATTGTTTTAATTACAACGTACCAAATACATATATGTTAATTCACATATAATTATTAATGTTTCATTATCTGGTTGTATTTTTGAGCTTTTTAATATACCATTTATCGCTATTCCTCTCATTGTTTCCCAGTGTTTCTTTATTTTCCGGACTTGTTGACCTTTTATCATCTCAATTAATCAATTGAATAATTGATATAAGCTCAACAAGTGCGGCATTTCAAATGAATGACATGATTTTATTTTTTTAATGAGTAAATACTCTTCCCGATTCCTAGGGTCTCCAAAATTTTTTAGTCATTTTCTTTCGTTTTCTTAACACTCTTCCTTCTATAACCAATAGATGATTAAAGTTTTTAGAGTCGTTAAAAAATTGTAATGTGTCATTTGGCCATTTCATGCATACATATAATCGTAATAATGTTCATGTCAGTTTTTTACTCCTTCCACCCCGCCCCCCTCTTTTATGAATTCTTTTCTCATTTATCTATTTGTGTTTTATTCTTCAGTGTTGTTCCAATTCAGATTTTTGTTGTTTCATATCATCCTTACGTTTATTTTATACTGTCCTTCTGGTTCTATGATTTTTTTAAAATCGCATTGTTCTATTTTGGCGGTTTGATAAACACGAAATATCCAAAACACACAGAATGTTATGTTTCAAAAAGGCTATTTTTTCCTTTTTTTCTTTTGATTTTCAGAATAGTTTTTTTTTTTTGCTTTTTCGCATAATTAATTCACTCACATAGATTTTAAAAATCGCGTGAAGCGCCGAATCAGGTTAATTTTCCGGGACTAAGAAACGACATCCGGATCACGTTCTGAAGATTTGAAGAAAGATAGGAAATGGCTGAGGCAAAGATAGGCAAATTTGAATTTTATGTTGGAAATGTGGTAGTATCAACTCAATTAGATTTTGTGGTGTTTTAGTAGACAGTAAACCTATTGCATATAAATAAATAAATATAAATATATATTTATATTTATAGTCATCAAGGTTTTAATTCTCTTTCATTGATATTCTCAGCGGTAGTTGAAGGTTATGTGAACTTCTAACACTCCCTTCAATTGATGTCAGTTTGATAAATACCATAATTGCGTAATTCTCGTCATATTGGTGTGAGAAACAAAGATTGATAGTGAGATAATAATCCTGTATCTCGCGTAGGACGCATTCAATCGCGCATAGGTTTGATTCAAACAATTAACCGTGTAACATTGATTAATGAATAGTCGTAAATAAATATCTACGCGTTCGATCGAAACGCCACTTTCATTTTTTGCAGTTTTCAACATTTTTGCAGAAGGATTGAATTAGATTAAGGACATTTAATGGGTGTTTAAATGCCAGCTAAATGAATTTTATACAGTTTGAATATTTGTCAGTTTTCAAATATATAATATCTGTGAAATTGGAATTACAATCAGCGACGAGTGCTTATCAGAATAAACCAGAAACAACAATCAGACACCGATTAGATTCTATTCGGTTCTTAGGAAAACGGACAGCCACGCATATAGTTGAAAACAAAATTGTCGCATGAGATTACCATAATTGTCATGACAAGGTAAAGATTGACTAATAAAAACCCGGTGAGGTGCGCGATCTAAGAGAGCTCGCGCCCAGGTCGTATCTAGACGTAATGGCTCCATAAAATGCGTAGATGATGATCTCTCACGACGTAGTAAAAAGTAAAACGAACATATTTCGACAATGAATTGCTTTTGTCGGTCGCACTTAGGAATTCAAGCGGAGGGACTAATAAACAAAACTAATCAAATGAATTGCTAAGCTATTATTAGTTTTTAATTATTGATTGGTTAGAGTAAATATGTGAGGTGGATTAATTATTAGTTTTTATATTTACAAATACTATAAAAATCTTATGGGTTTATTGCATAATGCAAAGTAGCTGAAATAGTGTTTTGTAGCGTCAAATTCGACAAAATTCATGTGATTACATTGACCAAAGAGACAAATTTTGTAAACTCTGAATAAATTTGTTATGAAAATGGCTCATTGATATGATAACAGTAAATAGACTTTTGTATCTTTTTTCTTCATACCAATGGCATATATATGTATATATGTATATATGGTTATATACTCTTATCAGTGAATCGTTAATTTTATCACTTTTGTTCTTATTTCCTTGCTGATTCTTCTTAACATTTTCATTTCGTCATTTGATTGTCCGACTAAATGCCCTTTAAAGCAATTGCATTGTTTGCATTATTCCTTTTTGTTTCAACGTTAGATTTTGACTTCAATGACAGCGTCAATGTGCACATATCAGGGGAAAATAGAAAATTTCAGGTAATGATTTAAATTTTTACTAATTTTTTTTTGAGAAATTTTCAGTTAACGCGCAATAGAAAATTATACTTAGAGACCCTAGAGCATAATCAGCTTGAATTGGAGTTTAAGAACTTTGGAGATGATGATCGTAAGTTTGTTTGGGTTCAACTAACTGGTCTTATTTTTGCTCAAATACAACATTAATTTCGTTTTTTTTTTATTTCTTTAGGAATGGTCTCATGTTCTTTTTCAAATTCGCTAGGAAATCCTCGAAAAACCTTTGTACATCATGGAAAAAGATTTGGATATCTTTGGAAAATCGAAACTCTCCTAACGGTTTTAAAACAGATGAAGGGCATTTAAATTACATTAAATCTAGTCGGAAATGAATGGGATGGTCAGATGCTGGAGACGAAGCAATCCCGTAACCAAAGAAATCTTCCTCGAATTTCATTTATTTGTATTCCGTAAGTCAATTTAGCGAAACGTGTTTTTGGTTTCACATTTGTTGATGTGATTTAGTTATCACATTATTAAAATGTTGAAATTTATGAAATTTAAATATTGGAAAAGTATTGTGTTTTTCTAATCTTCATATGTCAACATTAACAGCCACAACTTAAGCGGAGAGACGCCAACTATTTCTGCATTACGCTGACGATGGATTTGCTGTGTCCGAAAAAAATTTCACAGTGCCGTGTATACCTAGCAAGAATGTGCATGATGTGAAAATATATATTGACAATAAATTGCAAAATTTTCCGTTTGACCCGCTGTGAGTTTTTTTTATCTGTGAGGCTTCGTTTTGCCGTTCATTCAAGATTCGTGCTTTCTGGTTTGGGAGATAATTTGCCAAAAAAGATATTTGTGTATCCACAAAGTGAAAATAAATTGCAGAATAGGATTTTATGTAACCAACATTGACGTAAGTAAGCAGAGAATAATAAAATGTGCAAGGGGAAAAGATTACCACAAAATGAAAGTCGGTCCGAAAATTCCATTGTTGAGGAGCAATTTGGATTTTTCCATATCTTCGGTAGATCGAAAAAGAGTAATTCTATAAAAAAAATAATTTAGAGGGTTAAAACAACTGAAAACATTGTGCAATGCATTATAAATAGCAATACAAGAATTGATGAGAAAGAAAAAATAAAAATAACGCTGAAATGCCCAAATAGAAAAAGATGCCCTCGAGTAAGTTTAAATTGTGAATAGAATTCGAATTAATGTTTCAGCCAGATATTTCGTATCCATCTTCAACTGTGGTGAGAGCGGAAATTTATTTTCATGGAAATGCCACAATTGGAACATACGTTTGCTATTTTAAACATTCTAATTCAATATTTAATGAAACCAGAGAAGCGTATTTTGATTTCAAAGAAGAGGTAATTAATGTTCACAGTTATGGTAATATTATGACAATTATTTCCACTTATCGTTGATTATTAAAACATGCATTTTCTTTTTTGATTAATTCTATAAATACAATTTCGGAACGATTTTCTTAGTATGAATATATATATATATATATAATTTTTCACAAATATTTGTTCTCTAATGTCATACATATATACAGGTATCATTACTCTTCCTGCTCTCTTATGCAGTTTTCATTCTCCTGTGTGCAATTTTTATATGTTTTGTTATATATGAATTCAATATTTTACGAACAAACTTCAAAAACTCTGCAAAACTAAAGTAAGCACTTAAATACTTTTGATGAAGGAAGAAAATTAATTTTGCAGAAAAAATGTCAGTAAATACAAGATTAACAGCAAACTACTATACTTCAATCGGGTATATAAACATAAAGTGTGAAATGATTATTATTTTCGCTGTAGAAAGATTTGATTGGTCAAGGATACTCTTCAAATGTTTTTCTTGGAACATTACGCCAAAAATTCTCTAATAAAACAGATGAAGTGGTAGTCAAATGTAAGTTTGTGCAACAAGAAGTTATTTAAAAATTGTTTTATTGCAGGCCCAAAATCGGCACAACTTATGAATGAAATAATCGTATTATGCCAGTTAAAACCACATCCCAATATCATACATATGATCGGCTACACTCAAAAACTTAGTTTGTAAGTAAAAGTATTTCGACGTTTTCAAAAATGTTAAAGGAGGAGAGAAGTGTGCATTATATTCCCATATTACTTTCAAAGATCATTGGATGTTTATTTTCAAAAGTTCAATTTTGAGCATACCCAGGGCTTAAGTGACGAAACAATCTTCAAATCAAAGGTAGAAATTTGTGCTAATTTTTGTCAAATGTTCTGTTCAGGAATCTTCTTGCACATTCTTAACAATGTTTGATTTGATTTCCTTTTCGTGGCAGCTCTCAAGAGCTCTTGTTCATTTGAAACAATGCAACGTAAGTCTTCACTACATTATGTTTGCTACATAATTATTTATCATATTCTAGTATACACATCGCGATATTGCTCTTCGCAATTTACTTGTTTGCAATGCCCATATTATTAAATTAACAGATTTTGAAATGGCTCGAAAAGGAGAAACGAAAGTAGGAAAAAAAATTCCAGTAATGTCTTACGCTCCCGAAACATTTGCTGGGTTTTATGGCTTCCATGTAAATTGGTAATTTAACTACATGTTTTATCGTATTTTTTTCAGTCTGAAGTCTGGTCTTTTGGAATCACAGTATGGGAGATTTTGTCGTTTGGGCAACATCCGGTAGCAAGCTTAGATAAATTGAAATTAAGCTTTGAAAAAGGATTATGTAAACCCGAATTTTGTAGCTTTGAATTGTAATTGAAAGAAATGATAATCAAACTTTGTAGACAATTTCTAGATATCACGAAGTAATTCAAAATTGCTGTCAACCGAATCCAGACCATCGAAAATCAATTGAAAGCAGTGAAAATTACTTACAAACGTATCTGAAGAAGATGAATATATTGGTATGCTAAATATTAAATTTACACGGCTTTTCCAGGAAATTTTTCAGAAATTCGAAAATTTATGTAATTTACTCTCAAAAGAGATTCTAAATCGTAAAGAAGCAAACAAATATGTAAAAGCAAGCGATGAGCTACGATCTGCAATTGGGTCCAATTATTTTAATGAAACTTCGGCAACAAGCGAAATGATGCATCTCAATGAATTATCTTAAATTCTGTATGTTTCATTATTTAAACATAATCCATAGAACTAATGAAAATGCATAATTATTAGATCACTTTGTTGTTTTTCTGAATATATGGGTTTCTTTTGTACATTTAAGTTTATTGGCTGCCGTTTTTACGTATTGTTTCTGCTCTTATTAATGTGCACATCTTGTGCAACTCAAGTGCAACTGTTATTGTTGATTGTTTAAGAAAAAACAGGAAAGAAAAACTTGAACCTGGTTTTTAAATAAGGTGAAAACGAAATAAAATATTTCAAATTGTTCTCATTCACTGTTTTCATCTCAAATCTCGTTCATTAACTTATACGTGTTTTTTATCACCGTAATTCGGTTTTATTATAAAATTCAAGGGATATGAATATGACGCATACGACGAATTATCGATGTTGACGACGGTATTATCCGTGTATAAGCGTATAATAGCCAAATCCTCAGCAGATCTTCTCGCAGATTCATTCATTTTCGTATTTAATATTGCCATTGAAACGTCAAAATGGTTGATTTGAAGTCTATAACGACTCCAAAAGTATCAATTCCATTAATTGGAGTAATTGTTCTGGTAATCGCTAGTGCACTTGTGGCAGTTTTTTATTTGAGGTCTGTTTGAGTAATATGCACAAAATAATCATTTAACATTTAGAAATCCCACAATTACGGATGGATTTTTCCCTGGTGATATTGGTGAAGAGCCGTCCAACATTTTGACACAATCAGGAGGAGATCATTCTCTATTCCTAACAGTAAGACAAATTTTTTTCTGATTGAATCATTAATTGTTTTAGACATTATCGACGGTACATGTCCCAACTACCACAACATCTAATTCCGTTACAGGTAAATAAAAATTGTATCTTAATGAAAAACGTTGATACGCTTGGTTAATGCGTTATCAAATGAATCATTCTTCCGCAATTTCTACTGCCAAATTTTTACAAACAAACAACACACATCATTAAAAAATAATTCCAGAAGCTCCTACAACTCATGCCTTCGCTGTTTATCCAATCGCCGACAATGCAACTCCGGTACATCCAATTGAACCCGTTAAACATATCTAAAAACCCTATCACAATGATAACATTATCGTGATATTGATAAATTTAAAATTTTTGAACGGTTTTCCCAATGCTATCTTTAAACAATCAATAGTATTTCATCCTCGTCATTTCAATAAATGGATGTCCCTCGTTTTTATTTTGTCTTGGTATGCATATAATGACATCGAGATGACATGTAAAGAATATGAGGGAGAAAGGGTTTACTGCTGATAACAGTACCGTATTCCGGCCATGCGAAAGTGATAGTTTGCAAACAGCCACGCATTTGTGTACATTGGACAGCACAAGTTTATCGAATGACAACGAAACAATTAATTATGCATTCTAAACACAAGAATGCGAATAAGAGCAACGTGGTAATTTAATCTTGACAAAGGGATGGAATTAACGAAAATCTTTTATATGGGCTGTGTAAATTATGAGAAATATGTGCTAGATTTTTTGGTAATTCTGCATCAAATCTATATACATATAATCTCTACCATTTTCAAATTTGTGAAAGAATTTAACATTTTTAAGTATCGCAAATTTAAATGATGGCTCTTTCAAATAGTGACGATAAATTTCAGAAAGATTTTCTACACAATCTTATTGTGCATGTATTACTTACGATCAGTATAAATTCATTTTAAAAAGTTATTAAGTAATTATGAAGAAGGGCTTAGATTTCTTTTTGAATTTTTTCTGCAACCTTTTTCATCATTTCAAAATAATTGTTCAAACTATTCTGTAATTCGAAATAAATTCACAAAAATAATTTTTTTCATGAAATTGAAAATATAAAATTTGCGCAAGTAATTAACGGTGAAATTTTTGAATTGTGCGACAGTTTTTAAAAACTTTCAGGATATTCACAATTATCGAATTTAAATTCAAAATATAAATTCATTTTTGCTTTGCAGCTATATATGAAGTAATAAAAAAATAACCAAATGTGAACAATTTTGCGTGCGTTTTGAAAAAAAATAACCGACGGTATTCAAAACGCACCTGGTTAAATTTTTTTCATCAAGTTAAAAAAACTTCAAAAATAAATTATATTGGCAAGACTGATAGGAACATCTACGATAAATCGTAATCATAAACTACTGCGTCTTTTATATATCAAATTATACATTTTTGATTAGAAAAATTGATAATATCTATCTAATCAGTGGTTAAATCTAAAAACCCTTTTGTCACCAGGAGAAACAATCTTTTGAGATAATGCTAGTTTATAATTATATGTTTTTTTTAAGAGAAAACTGAATTTATCAAAAACACTCTCATATCCATGTTGGAATTCATTATTACAGTACCCTTCAACAAACCACGTGAAGGGGTAGGGCGTTTAGGAATAGGAAGAAGGGAGGGCGTTGGAGCACTTAGCCACACCACTGATAAGATAAGAAAGACTGCGACAAGCACATTATTCCATTACATTCCGCCCTCCATAGTTGGTGTCTATCAATTGTGTGAATACTTTAAAATTTTTTGATTAGATTTATCTCTGAATATATAGTTTTAGATAAAACTTTTTTCTCTTATCTTTTTTTTCTCAGATCTGTGATAATCATTTTTGATAATAATATTTTTCTTGTAAGCGAAATATGGAGAACAGCTATACCGAAAATCCTACGGCGTGGAATGAAACAATTCGCACCCAGCAGTCTCTTCAGCTTCCGCTTCAAAGGCCAACAGAAAAAGAGGAAAGCCTTACTCAGCTACAAGGAATTACGGATATTAGTAAATGTAAGATGCTGCAAAATATTTTTATTGAGAACATTATGTTTTAAAGATGTTGTAAAACCTGATGAAACTACCACATTGGAAAGACGATCTGTCATTGCCAACCCAGTGACTATAGACTATGCAACAAGTAGGTGTGTCTTCAAAATTCTACCATTAATAGATAAACTCAGATGCTCCGTACTTATCAACCGCAGCTCCATTGCAATTTTCTACCGATACTTCAATTTTGCAAAGCTTCTCAAATGGATTTTATCCGTACAACACCGCCTATCTTCCTTATGACAGATATTCGTCTGCGCCGTTCACTGTTCGTATTTTCGACATAAGTGTCAAACCGAATGTCTGTTTCAGTTACAAGTTGTTCCTCCACAGACGTACCTTGAATGCGTGAAATGTTCTATGAACATTTTTCCTGGATCTGAGAGACAAGTTGAAGGAGGGTTTGTGAATAATTTGATTTAAAAAGTTGTCAACTCATTATTAAAGTTACGTTTGCACTAGCTGTGCTAAAAATCTATATGTACCGCCACAAGTGCAATTTGATAATAGAGAGGTGAAGCCAGAGGTTGGTTATTTTTTGAACAATTTGGGATTCTAAAATAGTACTTAGGTTGCTCAGATTTATCCAGACACCACTGCTGTAACTGCTGCTAACATATCTAGTAAACAAGCAAAATCCAGCGGAGGAACAGCTAGCAGCAGCAGCGGAGTCGGTAGCAGTAATAGTAACAGCGCGGTGAAAAAAAGCAATTCGTCCAATGGACAGCGTCGACAAGGTTTAGTGTGCTCAAACTGTCAAGGCACCAATACTACACTTTGGCGGCGCAATCAGGACGGCGAGCCGGTGTGCAATGCGTGCGGTCTTTATTACAAGTTGCATAATATTCCACGGCCAGTGTCAATGAAGAAAGAAGGACAATTACAGACACGAAAAAGGTCGGTAAAGTTACCTCTTGTATATTTGTAATAATGAATATTATTAGAAAAACCAAAAATGGTGAATTGCCACCTAGAAGAAAGAGCGAGAGAAGTGTTGCCTATCGCTCTCGCGGTAGTAATTCAGCAGCAACTGTAACATCTACAATGGGTAATTACTTTAATAGTAGTTTTAAGACTTGTTAAAAGTAATTTAGCTGGAACAAGTTTTCTCACTAGCTCCACAACATACCAACCGCCAACAAGTTTTACTTATTCTCCATATGGCATGTTCTATAATACATAATTTTTTCACAATTGTACGTTTTTAGATAGTCAACCGACCTACGGTGTATCTACATATTACCAGTCTACTTACATTAAAGATGTATCTCGTGATGCTATAAACTGTTCACCCAATCGCACTATTTTCAGGCAGGCGCCAATGCCGAAGAAGAAACTCGCGCTGCCGCCGGGGCTCTCGACCGAGAGGACGTTTAATCATTAAATTTCTCTTAACTGATCTGATTTGCTCTCTCTCTCTCTAAACTCTCCAAACTAATTAATTAAATTACGTTAATGCATTTTCTCTATTCAATTTTTTTTGTTTTAACCAATTTAAAAATGTATTGCCCCACAAGTTTTATTTTCATACATGTATTTTGTAAAATTTGCTAATCGATTTTAATCCATGCTCAGTGTTATAACCTGCATTTATAGTTACATAAAATATTTTTTGAAGTTAAACATATAATTTAAAAAGAGACGATTTGGTATCGCAATACCTATCGATTTGGCTGCTCAATATATTAAAAAATGAAATATATATAAATTTTAATCAAAACTATTTCGGCCTAAATTCTTTGAATTTCCATTAGTTGCTTGTATTAAAAATAAATTATACGATAAAAAAAAGTAATTCATCAGCAATGTATCAAGAAATTTGATATTTCGCGGATATTGGATTGAAAAAGTTTCCTTAACGTTTATTAACAGCTTTGAAAAAAAAAAACATAAGGAAAATTAAATCGAATCACTCAAAGGATATCGATATCATATTGGCAAAAATAATGACGACATACGAAATTTGCTGATTACGGCGAATCAGTATTGAAATAGTGTAAGGAATTCAAACTTGATACCAGTATGGATACAAAGGAACATTATGAGATTGAACCAAGGTTGTCACAATTAAATGTAAATTTGATTTTACGATGGCCGTAAAATAATCATTGTAACAATGCCTAGAATATATGATGCAACCAATTTTTGTGGCAGCGTTATATGAAAAATTGTAGGAAGTGTGGAGGTTGTTGCGCTGGGATCACCAACTGTTGGACACAATAGCGCCAACGCGCACATTATTCCAGCGATTAATCCTATCCAACGAATAGAAGGATCCTGAAATATTTCACCTTGGAAGTGATTTGTCTTCATTAGGTTATTTTTTGTGTTCTGATGTTTAACTTTATTTTGGATAATTTTTTCGACAAGTAAACATTATGTATTTTCCTTTATATATATGCAGGTGAAATGGATGACAATAAAGTTTAATAATTTAGTGCTTTCAAATACAATTTTCAAACGAAAATGTTAAATAGCGGTTTTAATATGAGGGACCTTCTTGTATTCATACCTTTTCTCGGCGTTCAATATTTGAGCTTGTCGAAATAGTCGTTTGGTTTTGCGTTATTGGCGACCGGAATTTAACTGATGTTGATTCACCTTCTTGCTGCACCGTCTTTAGTAAAATGACACGGGCTCCAATAACCTATATATAATAATTCAATTTAGATATGTAAACGTTGGTGTTATGATTGTTAACATTTATGTCTTGAAACTGTCAATACACTCCATACAACATAAAAAACATCATCATAATTCTGAAGACTCATTGTTCTTTAACACAAGGAAATAGAAAAAAAAATTAATTCCATTTTTTTCTGATAAATTAAAACATATTATTGTTTTTTTATTTAGTTTTTTTCTTAAATTGAACTTTGTATATTTTTCAATTCTTGCGTACAAGCTTTTCTTATTTTAAAGACTCAAGTAATAAAAAAAAAACACAAACGTGAGACTCCATAATAATGTCTTGCAGCTCATCTAAGACGTCGAGAGATGAACTAAAATTTCAATATAAAGAATTAACAAAGTCCGGAAAGTATGGAGTTTAAATGAATAGGGAACATTCTATTGTGGATCGACTCAAAATTAGTGGATTATATCATTTTCTGTGTAAAAAATTTTTCGAGTTTAATTTTTGTTAAGTTATTGCGTTTTAATTTCGAAATCACATTCTTTTCTAGAAAAATTTCGCAAAAAAAACATAACCTGAGGTACTACAATAATCATTACAAACTCGAAAAAAAATCACTTTCGAGAAATTCAAAGAGGGTAGTGTCAGTATAATTTTCAGCCTGACCAGCCCCTTTAAAGTATAGAAACTCATCTGAGGAGGATCGTCGCTTATTTTCTTCAAGTATTTTTTTTAAATAAAATTGCGATATAGTTTCATAGTTAAAATGGATGAACAATTTTGTTTTCCAACAGTTCTCAGATTAAAAACGCATGTTAAGTTCAGAAGATATTTGACTGTCAAGATTTTGTTATAGTTTATTAGCAACACCAAAATCATACCCGGTTGCTTCCTTTTTTCATTATTTCAATTTTCAATTTGTCTACATTCCCCGCAAATCCTTTTTGTATACAGCGCACAACACTGAAATAATTGAACCATTATTTCTCTTTATTTTTTAAATTCCACTCACATATCTTTACAGCATTCTGGTAGTAGTGTTCCCGTGGAATCGCTAAGATGGTAGTTTCTAGTGGCCGTACATAAAACTGTAATCGCAATAATTAAAAAATGACATGGAATAGATTCATACTTTTGTAAGTTATGGGATAAGGATAGGGATTGTACAATGTAAAAGGTTTAAGCGGACTTTTTTCGTTTAATTGAAATTCTAGCTAAAAAATTAATATTTTATTAATAATCAATAATTGCTTCTTACCTCTGTTGAAGAGACAAAAACCGGAACACTTTCTTCATTCACTACTGACATGTGTAGGAGAAGCTACTCTGAAATAAACACAGATCAACGGAATCGAAAAATCTAGTTATGATATCAGGTGAGCGAATCGTGACTGAATTTTTACAACAACGCGTACACTTCAAGCGTGCCAGTGTTTTGGTTTGCTGACGCATTTATTGCGCGCAGAGCGTGTCAATGTCGTTTGAACAGATTGTGGCGTTATCGGGCAATTTGAATGACTTGTAAACAATTTCGCAAGCTAATAATAATGAATAACTAGGCTACGATGATAACTCTGCTGTAATCGATTTCAATGAGTGTTAATTTGCAAGAAAAATTTGATGCATCAAATAGAGGAATATTTGAATACCCAAAAAATTGATTATTGAATGTGAAAAAAAATAAAGGCAAAATATTTAGAAAATATTCATTAGGAAAATTAGTAATATACACAATCACTCACAAAATATATAAAATATATTTAATTTGTTCTTAAAAAAAACTTCTTTATTAAGTGTTTAACTTTTTTATTGAATGTTGCGCTTCACTCTTTTAGATTATCCATGAGTGTCTTGAAGGGTTAGATTTCACGAAAGGGATATTTATATTTCACTTTCAATATCCTTATTACATTATTATAAATAATTCACTCAAAGGGATACTGGAGAAACCTTAACGGCAATAACTTATACATGTTTTTTCTAGGAGAATTTCCACTAGACGTTAAAAATAGAAGAAATAAATAAAAAGAATTTCTGCTTTTTGGACACATATCAAAGTCCTTAATTTGGTAGTACTGCTTAATGCCCTCAGCCAGCTCGCGCGAGAAGAAATGCCAGAAGCAAGTAAATCGACTTTTTATGCTTTTCATGAGAAAGTTGAAAAAGAAAAACGAATAAGCCGATTGTCAACAAAAATAACAAACATAAGCCGATTGCACGCCTTGTTTGTTTTTTTCCAACTTGAATCTATCTTTCATTTTTTATTTATGATTCTGAAGGAGTACCACAAAACGAATGAAAAATTTTAATTGTTTACAATTCAACACCAAACGAGCATGCTGTTTTTCTATACCTGAACTTGTTCTCTCAATGCTGTGCCTGCCTTTTTTTCTTTATAGGACTCACGTAAATACACCAAAATTGCATTTTCACATGCAAAATCGACAATTTGTTGTCACTTTATGTTTTGTACGTGTAATTGTCCGATATATATTATTATCGAAAGAGTTGTATCTTTTTTAACCTATAGAGTGGGTTCAGGTTATTGGGTTTAAATAAATATTTGATGCAAAGACGCATTAGTAACTTTATCATAAATTTTTCTTTTCAGTAGCACTAAATGTGTTTAAATTTTTATACACTATTTTAATTCAAACAGTAATTTTACACATCACCGAGCAAAAAGTTTTCATAAAAGCGCTAAAAGCTTGTTCTTGAACAAGTATACCCTGCCGACGCACACTACTACATTTAACCGAATTTTCTCGAGGAAACCCTTCTGCAGGGAGAACAATGAAGCAAGATAGCATGGGGTCATTCCCTATTTGTGTGGACTCTTTTCTCGTCACTTCTTCCCCATCCAAGAAATTTGTATACGAAAAATTGGAAGGCCTAGCGCATGGCCGTCGGTCGGTCTCAATAATTTCGCCCAATGTGTGCGTTTCGATATAGGCAGCTGGCCTCCCTCTTTGGATCGGACCTCATTGCGTTTCGTATTTCACAGAAAGGCCTCTATTTATAATCAACACTGCCTTATTTAAACCGCCATATGGCACTTGAAAAATCGTTTGTCTGCTTTTTTTAAAGTGTGTGGATCCCCCATTTAAGATTTAGGCTCATATGAAAAATATGATAAACTTGCAGGCTCCAGTTAATTGAAGCACAAATTTTGTTCTCTTTGTAAAAGGCATAGACAGTTCATTGCGCATTTTGTATTTAAAATTTACATATTTGATTTTGAAAAAATCACTAGTATTTGATTTGAGCTTATTTATCTTTTCTGTTTGTAGTTGAATTTCAAATTTAATTTTATTGGAAAATTTTCTTAGCTTATACATTTTCAGTACAATTTTCTTAAGATATACACTATTTTTAGCTTAAATAATTCATGAAGAGGACTATTATGACACTTTTGTTGGCTCTCATTTTGTCTGCGAAGAAGGCAGAAAAGCGAACTCGTAAACGAACGCATTACAATTCCCCAAAGAGAAGCGCAGCTTGCACTCTTCTTTCAAGTAGCGCGAAATCGATAAGTCATTTCGCGTTGTTGACAATAATTGAAACTGCGGCCGCTCATTTCTGTTACGAGAAATTTTTCTATGGCGCTTCATTGAAATTTCAGCAATGAACGATACTAATGGACATGTTGCTCGCCGCTCAAAACTTGATGAAATAATGTCATCGACGGTTGCACCAACATTCAGGAGCAGTAGCTGGAGTCGAGACCAAGTCGAAGAATATCGGCTCACGCAATCCGCGCGTGCGCCAAGAAGCAAGGCAAGTATTTCATTTGTCGCCTGACACTCCATTTCATCCTCTCCCATTGTAATTTCCCTCAAATGCATTTTTCGCCACAAGTTTGTTTGTATCGAATAAATCTGATGTAGTCATTAAGTTAGCAACAAATCATGACTTCGGATCCGTTTACAATATGATACAGCGCAGGTCGTAACAAATTAGAAAGCACTCTTACAAATAAGAATAAAAAAATAAAACAATCTAAAAAATGAAAAATTTAAGAATACAAATTTTACTTAGAGATTTTAAATTTGTGCATGAGAAAAGAATGAATAATAATTTCTAACTTAATTTTCAATATGAAACCCGCAAATTTTTATTTATGACGTAAACCAAGCATGCTTAATATAGCAGTTTTATTAGAACCGTTCTCATTTTGCGTTCATCCATGAATACATCTCGTAACGTCGTTGTCCGGGGAACCCCTTGCCTCTTTTTCTCTGTTCATGTTTCGCACACAATTCAATTTTCGTCCATAAATTAGCGCGTACGCTCTTTTGACACAATATTGGTTCGGCTGACTTGTCAACAAGGTGTGCAGGTGGCCGGGCATCCTCATTAAGTCTAGTAGAACCCACATCATGATTCCGAAAAGTAGCAGTAGTCAAACACCAAGATATACAAGAAACATAGGAACCTCTGTGAGTTAATGATTTTAGCAATTTCAATTATTACACTAGACTTTGTATATTAATAAATTTTGTCGCAAAAGACTGATACCATTTTGGCGCGCAATTTTTGGTTCTATATATATATTTTTTAATTTTCATTATTTTTTTTCCAAACATAATATAGCATCACTTATTCGAAATTCGCCATCCCATGAGACCGAAGTATGCCATTTTTTGGCATTTCCGGACCTTACATATATTCGTATGTGTTTTTTTTTACATACACACATAATAGTAAAGAAACTAAAGCATCAGTTTGTGTTCTCGTTTGCCAATATTCGTACTATATTATAAGGAATTGTAGAGTATGAACAGAAGCAAAACTCGTGAAGCTGAAGAAGATGAGAAGGAGCGTCGAGATAATGCAGAAGCTGCTTTTCGTGAATGGCTGAAGAGAAAAGCGGTAGAGCCAAAAACACCCAGAGCTTCACCATCAAGGTACGGTTTTTTAATTACCATTGATTGTCGTTTGCGGTGTTTCGAAAATTTCATTTGTGATGGGTGATTGCTTCATTTTAGTTTAAAACATTACTTTTTTTCAAAACGATTCGTTTTAGTTTTTAACTTATCTCATTTGCAATCGCGTTTTCTAATATAAAATAATTATTTATGCCTAAAGCAATAAATAGAAGATATGTTTGATATTTTGACCCTTAAAAATTTGTTTTACTTGTTTTGACACTATTTAAATTTCTTTCATCTTTCAACATATTTGTTTAAACATGTCATTTGTCGTGGAAAACAACGTCTTTAAAAAAACAGCTGGTTGTGGTGAGGACTTTTCATTTTGGGTTGAGTTCTCGTTGATCATTTCATCAAGTGACAGATAAACAATTTTCTCAGAGAGGCGATTTCGCGACATCTGAAGGACGAGGCGAGGCAGCGTGTCATCAACGAGTGGCACAACAACAAACGATTTCAAAAAAGAAATGAGGAGAATTCGACAAAAACTGAGGAGAATAAATAAAATTTGTATCAAAGTTAATTTTCCATTTAATCTTTTAATGTAGGTAAATAATTCTAACGCTATGCAAAACTTGCCCCAAATTTCATGATAGTAATAGCTCCACTCTTTAATTTAGATCAATTTTTCTTTTTTTCCGGTATGGTTTATATTTCCATTTTTTATTCGACACTTTGGATTCAAGCTTTATTGTGTGATGTTCAATTTGCAGAAGTTCATATGTTTCTATTATCAACATTGCTTGTGGAACTGTATTATGGTACAAGAAAATTAAACATCGTATTATGTTTCAGTATTATTTTTGAACAAATTTTATTAAATAATTAAAAAATGTTCCTGTATGTGAAACATATTGTGGAAAACAATTATTAGAAATATATTTTTTCTCAATTAATTAAAAAAATGTTTACTGACATTAGCCGGAAACAAATATTAAATTTGAAACGATTAGTTTAAATTTAACAAGTTTATGACACTTGATCAAATCATTCAAAATAACACATTTTCAATGGTTGTTACAATGATGTGTCTACGGTAAGTTTCAACTTTTGCACTCAATTTCAGTTTTCTTGTCGTAAACATCTTCGAATATGTTCAAAAATCAGCAGTATTCTTTGACAAACAAAAATGAAAGAAGAAGAAGAGGCGTATTTATCAACGCCGTCCCTCACGTGCCTTCTTCGCAGCACTTTTTTCGTTCGTTTCTGTTTGATCCACCCCACCCTGAACGAGCAAATTCAGTTTTATGCTTCGTAAATAGTGTTTACGATGAGAGATTTTGAAGAAAAATGGACGGCAAACAAGGACACACACGTTTTTTTATGAGGCGAGGCAGCCCAATTTTTTCTATGTAGTGTCTTGACACACCACTTTTCTCATTTTTTTTTTCAAAGTTTTTTGAGGACAGATATATTCGCAAACAGGTCAGTTAATACGTAGCTATCGATTTATAGCTTTGATCATTTGTGATTAACGTATATCAATCATTTAGCATTTTTATTACATTTGTTCTTAAAAGAACCGACATGTCGGGCCTACCGAGATAAAAAATATTTATCTGTAGTATCTTTGCTCAAATCTGTCTTGTTAATCAACAGCTTCAAAATCCGCCGATTCTTAAACATATAATTTCAAATAGACAGAAATAAATATCAAAATCACTGTTTTAAAGTTTTTTGTTTTTTGTTTTTTTTTTTTTAATTTGTCATATGATGCGCGTACTCTGATTAATTATTTCTCTTCGCTTTGCATATTATTGAGAATTTGAGATCAAAATTAGTTTCTCAAGTCTGTTTTCGAGAAATTCATAAAATCTATATTTTGCTCAATGGGAAAAAGTTTTAGTTTATCGAATGTTTTTAAGCTATATGTTTGCGACGCTTAATCCTGTTTCGATATTGAGCAGAAATTGCGCAAAATATGAAATGTTTGTAGTTTGATGTTCAATAAAAAACGCAAAGTAATTAAACAGCATTGCATTATCGAAAAAACCCGGGCATCCAATTTATATGCACATATAATCCTGTTATTCTTCCTTTCATCTGGCATATCGCGCAATGACGTCATCACTCCCCCCACCCTTCCCTTCCAATCCTCATTTTTTCCCTGTTGTCCATCCGAACTAACATTGAGAGGTCACTTTGCGTCGTTCGTTTTCTTATGCATGATTTTGTGTTTCAATTATGTTTGGGGATTTTGTGATTATATATATTTATTTAAAAATTTGGTTCGACTATGTATTTTCGAACGCACACGTGCCCGCGAACAATAACAGCACGGCGTAAACAAGACCGTGCAACAGAGAAAAAGAAAAAGAGAAAACTCATGTGCTAATGCATTTGTGCAAATTGCATTTTTACGGTTTACCATTATTTTATTGGGTCCGCTCATCCGTTCAATCATCTAACCAATTTTGAATGAATCAATCAATTTCACACTATTCGAGCTTGTTATCTTCCCGTCGGGCAAACATTTACCCAATGTTCCCTAAACAATTTTCATTCGACGATAAAAAGATACATTCGCAAAACTTAGAATTTTCCCATTTTTAAATTATTTCATGCGCTTATCGCAGAATTTTGTCATGCTTATCATTTATCAATAAAAATTCTGTTGGAATTATTAGAATGAATTTGGTAATTGTTTTTCATTTTCTAAACACAATAAAGGATGTATGACTTCGCAAATGTTATATTCTGTTTTGTGTTCAGCTCGTAAGCGATCGTTTTCATGACTGTTTTGTGTTACACCCACACAATAGAGAAAGTGAAGTTTCGTAGAAATCCTGCACTATCGCTGTTCTTCGAGGCACCAACCAACTTGTGTGCTTTGATCATTTCGCGCCAACGGCTCAGCCTCGATGTCTGTCAACATGCCCTTTTTCTTGTTTTCTTTCAAAAGGAGGGTTTTATCGCGTTTCTTCTTATCTTTCTATGCACTGAAATGGTGAACTAAATAAATTTTCTATACAATAAAGTGGACATGTTCCGCAGCAGAAAGCAGGGGTTCGGATTAAATAATTATATTGAAATTTCTTTGGAGTAATTAGAAAACCAATTCTTTCCAATTTCTCAATTATTTGAGTTATTTGACATTCGTATTTGTCCCACAGATATATATATATATATGTGCGATTTCTGATAAGAATATCTCACACTTTTTGCCATTACCAAGTTATTGAATGTAATGGCAACTTATTTCAGTTATTTCAAACATGAAATCGGTGATAAAATTAACTCCTATTCAATTAATATTTGAGTTTTATTGATGTTTTGTATGATATTTTATAGGACAAATGAAAGCTTGTTTGTTCCATCTTTTTGGCGTAAAACTTAAAATATAGCATCACGAGTTTTATAATAAGACTATCATAAATGGCATACGCAATCACACCAAGTTGATAAGCAAAAAAATGATTCGACACGTTAGTGTATCCATTTGTGTCTTTCAAGTTCAATACAAATAAATCAAACAATTTGCAGGTAAAAATCAATTTACTTTTCTGTTTGCAATTGTCCTTGTGGGATGTTTTCCTCAACATTTGTGTTCTATACACTTTTTGCACGATAGCCCACTTTTCGCAGTACCCATCAAACGTTACATAAACATGTTTTCTCCATTTCCAATTCTTGTTCGTTTTCTGTTATTCTACCATGATTCATAACTCCATAAATAAAACATTTTGTTGAAATTGACAAGCGAGCAAAATGTTGATTGCTTCTGTTTAAATATGAATGAATGAAATCGTAAAAGTTACAAAATTGAAGTGTTTGAAATGTTAATCAAATATTTATCCCAATATGTCCTTCCTATGAGAAATAATTGACCATAATAGCTCATTAAAAAAGTTATAACCTTTTTAAAGATTTATTGAAATAAATTTTAATTTTTTCCGTATATACCTGTAATTCATAAAAACATTTCTTTTTGTAATGAAGACGTCTCGATTGTCATAATCATATTGGAAATAAACAGATTTACTAAATTGTTTAATTATCTTCTTAATTACTCTTAATGGGTGTAAGGAGAATTTAAAGTATCAACCTAAATATATATTTATCCCAACTGGGCAGCTCTTGCTTGTTTGTTTGTTCTCTGTTTGGTTCAGGCATTCATCTTTTTCGCCTGCCCAACCAGTCATGCGCTCGCCTTTTTTAGTGACAGCGAGCGCTTTTTTCCCACTCCATTTCCTTCATGTAACATGTAACAAACTAAATTCTTAAATCAAATGCAAAATAAAAAGTTTAAGAAATTGGAGAAGGAATAAAATGAATAGTAGTGAGGAGGATATGATAGCGAGTGGTATTAATGCCGCGAATGCAGTGTCGCGTAGTCGCTTTTTTCCCAATGGGTGACTTGTTGTTTTGTCGCGCGCGCGAGCGAGGTGCGCCGGCGCCGGCGCCACTCTACTTCTATGATCACTGGCTGCGGGTTTGCTTCTCTCTGCGTCCTTGGTTATATGTTTTTTTGCCTACTCAGCTGTTGGTCAATCAAGCCGTCGCTGTTGTCGACGCCGTCGCCGCTGTTGCTGCTGCCGAGGCGTCGTCTCTCTCCCCATCGTTTTTTGCCCCTATTCCCATTGAAAGTAGAGTTAGAAGTTCGACGACGCGTGTGTTCCGACTCGCGTGCGCGACGGCCACGCGCTCGTTTCACAATTGATTCAATTTCTTGGTTCCTTTTTTTTAAATATAAATATTCAAGGCAACAACAATTATAGTCATAAACAATTTTGGGGGGGGGAGGGGATTGACTACAATTTTCGAGCAGCTTATTGATATGATTCATATAAATAACAAAAATGATGTTAATTAAAAATTATAACTACAATATTTTATGTTCATTTTCCTTTTTCGATTAATTCAAAACTAGAAAAGAAAAATCGATGAAAAAATTCAATCAGATGACAAAGTTTATCACGCATTTGCAAACATGGAATTGTTTTCATAAACTTCAATGGTTTTATAGCATTTTGAAAAAATTTTATCTAATTAGACGGAAATTAAAAATATATAAGTAAATTTCAATTTTTTTGCCTAATGAACATATTTCTGTTAGAGCTTCTTGGAACATGTAAAATGAACTAATGATATATATATATATATATATATATATGTTTATTATATTTATTTATTATATATATTTATTATATTTATTTATTATATATATTTATTATATATCATTAGTTTATATATATATATATATATATATATATATATATATATATATATATATATATATATATATATATATATATATATATATATATATATATATGTTTATTATATTTATTTATTATATATATTTATTATATATCATTAGTTTATATATATATATATATATATATATATATATATATATATATATATATATATAAACTTATATATATATATATATATATATATATATATTATTATATATATTATTTGTAGTAAATAAACATCTTTTGTCATTTTTTATAAGACTTTTTCTTAGAAAAAATCTTAAATTTGAATTTATTAACAGTGGTCTTCAGCAATTTAGAAAGAAAAAAAAAAACTGTTCAGTTCTTTAATTGGTCTCCGCAAGAACAGTTGCCAGTATTCTGCAAACATTTAGTTCGAATGCCCTATTGTTTTGAACTCGATTCAAAAACAATACAAATCGGTAGATTATTAAGTGCTTGTTGCAATATCTGGTGAAATAACTGTAAGGAAATCTTTCTTCTGTGATTCTATATATCTTATTTGAAACTTTACTTCCTTGTACGGAATTTTTCATTGCTTTTCCTTGTATGAAGATTATCAGTGTTAATTTTTAACTGCATTTAGTAAAGTGAATATTTTGCAGAATCCAAATTCAAAGCAACACTGCCGCGTCGACGTCGTCAATCAATGACGGAAAATCAAAAGTCCGGTGGTAACAACAACACCGGCAACACCGGAACATCAGCAACTGGTGGGCCTAATCAGCAACAACAGGCCTCACCGGATTCACCAAATGCACACGAGAAGCCAAACCACCAACAGTTAGTTTTGCATCTTTTCATGCTGGCGCTTTGTTTTATCGACATCTGATATTATGCACAATCACGGCAATGTTTGGTGCAGTTTTCTTCTTGAGATAGAAAAATGAATCGTTCACCATCCATTTTACACTTCCTTCAGCATTCATATTTTCTAGAATACTGTTGTTTGAACTCGCTTACTAATCTGGCCTTCGATTCGATTCCACTTGCTTCGTTTCATCTTTTTTTGTGACCCATGCCACACTATCCGCAAACCAATATATTGGAGGAAAGTGGGAGTGGGGGTCACGTTAAATTGTTTTTGAATCAGCCGCACAGATGTACGGAAGGTAAACAGAGGCCAATTTTTTCTTTCAGCTCTTTTCTTACATACAATTCTATTCTATAAAATTCCATTAATATGAATGCGCAAACTTTCTAATGGCGCAAAAAATTGTTGAGGTTTCATTTTGAGCAGAGAAGCTGAGTCGTCGTGTCACATGACTGCCCCTTTCACTGGGCCGCATGAATGTACGTGCGTGAACAGCGAGAACTAAACTGCTCGGAAAATTGCGCTTGCTAGATAGTGTTGCGAGAGACTCATTGTGTGCGGATGTTCGTAGCGAGACCGGTGGTATTTGTGGTAAACAAGGCAGAATAGCGAGTATTGATTCATTTTTTACTGCTTGGTGTGTGTTCATTTGAAAATAGTTGATGGTGGGGGACATTTGAAAAAAAAACCATGAAATGAAGAGACAATTCATTAAATGAATCAATAAATAATTTAATTGAATTTAAATTATTTAGCACTAACTAATTTTCTAATTACCTGGTTATTACATTTATATAATGAAGAGAAAATTTTCGAGTAATTTGGTTAAATACAAAAATAGAATTGTTGTTTTTAATATACAACAACCAGAACAATTAATTATATGTACTTTTTTATATTGAATTTTGCTAAATTTCTGTCGGGAATTTCGATTTTGTAATAAAAGTCTAGAGTTTTTTGTTTTTGAATTTCCTATTCTAGTTGGAATATCAATCAGAAAACAATGATATTTCGAAAGAAATTAAAGCTAATCGACAATTAAAACTAAGTGAGAGTTATTTAGCCTCTAATAATGGTGGTTTTTTTGATACTTAATACTTTGCTTTATAGATAGAATTCTGATATACTACCTTCGTCAATAAACGAATTAAAGATTATTTTTAATTGAAAACCAACGTTATGTGGAGAGAAAAAGAATGAAAAAACCAGCTCATTCATTATATTCATTTTGACCCAATTCATATATTATGTATTTCGCAAAAAAAAACTCTAAAAGCTCTACGAAAATTGCGAAAAAATGTTTTAACGAGTTTATTGAACTTTTTTTTTCAAATTCTACATAGTACTATTATGAAAAAGCTACGTTAATACATTGTTTTTGTATTTTTAGTTATCTGAATGAGTTCCGAGTCGAAGCGTGTCCCTTCTTCAAGCAACATCAATGTCAGCAGCATCGACCGTTTACGTGTTTCAAATGGCATTTTGCAAATCAGAGACGCCGCAGGTTAAATTGCTCGTTTTTATCACTATATGTGAGTTACAGGCCAGTTCGCAAACCTGATGGCTCCTTCAACTATTCGCCGGATATTTACTGCGACAAATATGACGAGAACACAGGAATTTGTCCTGATGGCGACGAATGCATTTATCTTCATCGAGTATCGGGAGACGTTGAAAGAAAATACCATTTAAGATACTACAAGACTGCTCAATGTGTACACCCCACTGATTCACGTGGACAATGTGTTAAGGTAAATGCAATTCAGTAGTTTTGAAACAAAAAAATCGGATAAATTTAGAATGGAGCTCATTGTGCTTTTGCACATACCACCACCGATCTCCGTCAACCAATGGTAACAAAACAAGTTTCAAATTCGTTTAGTAAAAAGTTGTATTATGTTTTTGCAGTACGATCAACATGAACAAGGATTTTCCACTCATATCGATGGAGAAGGACGTGATAAAACCAGTTTCGTTATCGAAGATCCTCAGTGGCATTGTAGGATGCTGATAAATATAGTTTAATAATGTTTAAAATTCAGCGCAAGATCATGTTCTATCTTGCTACAAAACCGAACAATGTCGCAAACCAGCAAGACTCTGCCGACAGGGTTACGCTTGTCCTTTCTATCATAATTCAAAAGATCGAAGACGCCCACCAGCGGTTTACAAGTATAGATCTACTCCTTGCCCTGCGGCAAAGACCATCGATGAATGGTTAGATCCTGATATTTGTGAAGCTGGCGACTCTTGTCAGTACTGTCACACTAGAACTGAACAACAATTCCATCCGGAAATTTACAAGTCTACTAAATGCAATGATATGCTTGAAGTGAATTATTGCATATTTCATAACAACAATTAAGCATTTTCTGTTTTAGCACGGATATTGTCCACGAGCTGTTTTCTGTGCTTTTGCTCATCACGATTCTGAGCTCCATGCTCCGCGAAATCCTTATGTGAGCAGTACTCAAGCAAGTCCAAAGGAACAATGTAGCCCAACGGCCAACTCAAATGGATGTACTAAATACAAATTATGATATATTTCACATTTATGAAATTTTAGTTAACGTCTCAACCGAACAGCTACGATTTGAGTCTCCAATCAACAACGGTATTTCGCCAAGTTATTCTGCTGTTCTTAAACAACGTCAACCCATTTCCACAGGAAAAACTTACGCTTCCACTGAACTTATTTCAAGCAGTTACCCAAAAGCTCCGGGGTTTGAACGCAGTCCAATGTCTACTGGTAGCTATGATGTAGGTTATATAAAAATCATCCAAAAATTGGGTTAATATTTAGATGATGAGAAACGATCAACGTCTTCGTACTCATTCTCTAAACATGGGACATCTAGATATGCTCCGTAGAAATATGGTATTAAATGGTGGCTTGCAACCGATCGATGGTAGTGGAACAGTGGCATCCCATTCCTCTCTTTGCCGATCGGATAGTGGATTTAATGCTGTGACGGGTACCTTTTAGATTATACTAATTTGAAAATTGTTTTGTTCAAGACACGTCGCTTGGAACATTAGATGAACTCAACCTCGAGCTACCACCCATTGAAGAACATGGAAATCGCCAATTCGGTAGCATTTTCAGTGACAGTACGGAACGAGATCGAAAAAAAATAATAGAACTTAGTATTACAGTGAGTGGTGGTACTATGAGATCGCAAGATCCGTTCTCGACTCCGTCATTCTTTGGACACGCAAACGATCAATTGAGTTCACCAACTCATACCGATATTTTTAGCAGTGGAACGTTCGATAACAGCATGTATACATCAGAGGCTCCTAATGGAGACTACGATGATTTCGCAAAACAACAACAACGTTATGATATGCAGTCAAAGCAAGATAAAATGACCTATTACGAAGAAACTCTTAAACAATGCAAGCAAGTGTGTGACATGTGGAAAATGCGCGCCGAGCAAGCTGAAATGGAAAAAAATCGTGCTATTTTGGAACGTGAGCAGGTGGTTCAACAACTAGATGCTCTCCGCATTCACATTGCGACATCCGGTGCTGGATTTATGCCGCAGGTCCAGCCTCTATCATCACCATTGGCTATCAACGCCAACAACACTGATCATATTGTCGAAGGTGGAATTCGTCCTTCGGCTTCTCTTCAGCACAGCCCGCCGTATAACATTTTTGGGGTATTTTAGTAAATGTAATGATTATGTCTGTTTTTTATTCTAGAACGACTGCGATGCAGCTGCTCCAGCTTGTGCTCGTTGCGGTCGTGATCGCTCGCGTTCTGGATCTGACAGCCAGAGTTCGTGTCCGGTATGCTCCAACTAGAAGTATCCGGTGATTCTATGGTATTTCAATATTCACAATTCCAATTTACTGTATATGCTATATATTTATTATCATCTAAATGTTTCGATGAAACAATAGGATTTCCGAAAGTTGCGATATGCTAGTTCATTTTTCAAATCACATTGTGTATTATTTATGAATTTTGTCTCCTAGATATCTAAATTTGATTTTTTTTAATTTCATCTAATTTAGAATATTTCTCATTATTACATGTTTCTTTTAAATAGGTCAGAATACTGTTACTAGATTTGACAAAAACATACATGTAACTGCACCTTTTTATATATTGAATATTCCATTATTAATGATGTTACTAGAATTTATCCAATTTAGGTCGACGAGCCTGTTGAGACCCTTCACCCTTGATGGGTTATCCTTTTATTAATTTTATTCTGCAATTATTAGAATGTGCTAATTGTGTGTTCGCATAAGTATAATCTAATCGTTGTAGACCTGTGAATTCCTCAACAATATCATGTTCTATCGTCAAATTTTTGTGTAATTGTTTGCTTATTGTTCTATCAAATTTTTCTATTAATTGAACTCTTTAGTATGATGTATATACACTCCCATCATTATGATTTTTAAACTAGAACTTATCTTAAAAACGCTTAAACTTGCAATTACGTATAGCTTTCAATATTTAAATGTAACAGAATTTTGATCCTTCACCACGGTTGTTTTACAGAACTTGTAGTTGAATCTGTCCCACTGGTAGTAAAAAAACCCTGTACCATTCTCCCGATTACCTTGTATTTGTAAACATAATTTCCAGATATTGTACTTGCGTTTCCTTGGAATGTAAATTTAACTTATATGTATGAAAATTCGTAAATTACTTCACATTTTAGGAACGCTTACTGCAAACGTCACGCGGTATAACAACCTATTTAAAAACCACAACAAATTCTCGGTTTTACAATTTTGTTAAATTACGTATATCTTCCATTCCCAATGTATTTGAAATAATCTTGTAAAATAGTGTCCCGTCAATAAAAGCCCAAAATGAACCATGTTTTTTTTTTAAATTCAGAATAATAATGTTATTTGTCGTAAAATGATATCTGTAAATAAACCATGTATATACCATCGAGGTCGTAGGATTTTGATAGTTATAAATTAATAGTAAAAGATATTCTTCAACTTAAAAATTAGTGACCTAATTTTGCTTCAATGTGTTTATAGTTACAATATATACATTTATTCAAAAGAAAGTCATTCAGGATAAATTTTGTGATAATTGTCATTGTCAAGATACATATTGAGACTGCGTTCACATAATGGTCTGAAAAAAATGTAACTCAGTAGACATTAATAATCTTACACTCTCAGTTTGCATATCGGTTGAACATCATTCATTACAGCAGAAGATACAACAGCATTGGGAGCACAGTAGTGAAATACGACAACACGAAATTGATATCCCTCAAATTAGATTGTAAAACGCATACATATAAGATTGACAAGAAAATAACCATCTGAAAGGGCTAGTCATAAATTTTCTCAAAATAAAAAAAATGCTTTTCAAAAAAAAAAAAACAGCATCTTCCATTAATTTCTCAAAAACGTGACACATACATCATGTTTTCCAGTTAGTCAAAAATTAGTTGTGTTATTCAATTCTTCCTTCACAATGCAAACATTAAAAATAACAATTTAAAATGCCAATTAACCGATTTCTTAATAATGCCCGCAAATATAAACTAAACACGAACCATACTCCAAAATTCGTCTCGGTGCACTCGCAGTTTTATAGTGAATCGCTCAATATTAGCGGTTGAATTCATTTCATGCTTGAAAACAAGCCGTTTTGGACTTCTGTAAATTACAATTAATTGAGCCATATAATAGAATTGTACCCAAAGTTGAGTTCGTAAATTCTAATGTGCGGTTCGTAATCATTAGTTTTAGTACAAATAATACGCAAGTGCAAAATAAAGGTTGTTGGACCATAGTCTTTATCAGAATAGGCAAAGATCACAAGAATGGCCAGAAGAAAACATTTTAATTTGGTCATTGTTTGAAACGATGGTTGTGAAAAGAATGTCTTTAATAGCATTTTTTTTATTTAATTAATTCAATTATAACCAAAAACTAATAATTAAATTAAATTTAAAGAAACCTATTTTTTCCAAAATAAAAACAAATATATGGTTTTATAAAATGATGTTTATTGTAAGAAGTTAATTGGAAATAATTATATAAAAAAGACAATGGTAAACATTTAACTCATTTCTACTGTTGCTGTCCAATCAAGGAATGAACATTGGTTAGGAAGCTCTGCTTGCTGAATCTCTCTGAACAAGACACATTTTTTTAATGATAACTTTCTTTAGTTACCGTAAACAGGTTTACAAACTGACATATTCTTAATAGAGTTTGTGAAAGAATGTGTTTGCGGAGTAAAAACTCGGTGAACAGTTTTCTCCACTTCACTTGATTTTACTACTACGGCTGGCACATTTCTATTTTCCTAAAAAATTATTTTATTTGCCGTTTAATTCACGTGAAATTCTTACGTTTTCACGCTCCACAGAGATGCGTTGCCTGCGGCAAACATTAAAGTTGCTAGAGAATGGGAACGACGACATATCTCCCTGCTGAAAACCATGTTCTCTACACAGACAACGGATTATTGGGTGCGGGGAAGGTCTGTTATCAATTCAATTCCTCATCGTAAAATTTTCGTCTATCATTGTATTTGATTGTGATTGCCGAATTGGGAGGCAAAGGTAGATTAATTTTCACCTTTAACACTTGCTTGATGCGGTAGCGACGCGGATGCTCAATTCGCAAAGTCCGAAACAAATGACTGATGTCGAAATCCAATCGGATGGGAAGCTTAGTTGAACTGGGACAAACGATTCTTTAATATTTTGGAATGAATTTTAGACTATCATTGTGCTTTTACCTGGAGAGTTCAGTTTATCGAAGATTACAGTAGAAAAAATGAGTTTGTTGTTGTTGGTGAAACAATTCAGCATAGTATGCAATTCGAACACAGGTCCATATAGGTGTAATTGAGAAATTGTTGTCGATTGCGGCTTTCCTCAAGCTCTTGACGCAAAATTTATTTGGTACGTGAGTTGCCGGTCAGTGAGTTGATGCAAATTATAATTGTGAATGGGATAGTTTGAGGAGCAAAGGGTTAACACCAATCAATGGCGAATGAGGCTGATTGAAAATTGAAGCGAATCGCGACACGTTTTATAGTGGTCGCTACATTAGGTAGGCGGTCCTTTGGCGCGATACTTAGAAAGGGATTACCTCGTACCGAACGATCTTTTGATAACCCGAGATATCTGCGATGAATTTTACAATCATCTTTTATTTATGAGCTGAATGCGACGTGCGCATATGAAAATTTTGAACAGAAGATTGGGGAAACACCTTTACGGATGTCGTAAATCAAAGCTGACGTCATGTATCATTTGACATTCCGACCGTCTCGTGATTTTCGAAGATCAATTATCGATTTTAATGGCTCAAAAAGTTTATTAATTAAAGAAAATTCGTCAAAATGAAAACTAATGTTTACGTGAACAGTCCTTTATTGACAAAATACAATATAAAAACTTGATCATTTGTTTACAGTGAGAATCCCTTAGACATAGTGCAATTTGATTTGTGTCAAACGAACATTGACAACCTATCATTCGAAAAAATATATTAAATGCTTTTCGAAAACAGTTGATCACAATGCTTTTGCAATCACATGGTTCAACACTTCATTTGATGATTGCCTTTTCCGGTTTTGCAATAAAGCAGAGAAATAGTTACCACTGATAATAAATTTCAACAATAGAAACGTGCGGATACTTCATCGGGTTTAAAAATTAGAAAAATGTAATAATCTTGAAAATTCTTTTTGGCTGACATTTCTCAGTTTTAAATACTGTAAGCGATTAACCTGCAGAAATCAAAACTGAATTTTGAATATCCATAGCGTAATTTTGATAAATTTGTCTTTTGGAAAACGATATCCTCACGAAAACATTTCATGTTGAAATGTGTTCAATTCGGGTTTTCTACCACAATGATAAATTAGTGTCACTGTTGAATCACGTGAGTGAAAATGCAAAGAACAAACCTACATTGTTTTTTAGAAAATACAGAGTTTTTTGCAAAGATAAAAATGTTGCGCTGCTCAATAAGTCATTTCAAACATTTGAAAATTAAAATCTATTTGCACTGTTTTAAGTACATCTAAAATAATCAATCAAGTTCTGAAAATATGTATCATCTCAAAGAAAATATCAAAGCAGAATTGCTCGTTATTGCCAATCAATGTTCAATAGTTGATAAATTTTTTAATTTAAAAATAGTCAGATAGGTGTAATTTTGCGAACGTGTCCATGTATCGTTACCATTATGAGACGTATATAAACACTTGAAATTAACACCCCGAACAGTTTATATCACATCCTAGCATTGTTCTATTTCTTTAATTGTATGAGAGATGAAAACCCTTAGTATAAATATGCATTAAAAATGCTCTTAAAATGTTTGGAGGCCTGGTTTAATGTTTTAGTGATCTCGTGAACCTGTTCAAAAAACCAAACTAAAGACTCCCTAAGCCGAGCGTACTTTGGATGGGTCACAACATTTTGTTTTATGCGCCATCGCGATGATACAAGAATAACGAGTACCTTCGCCGCGTCCTTCTCGATTTTCACGTATACAGGAGGAATTCGCGCGCGCAAGTCTTACGGTAACTACGAAACAACAGTCTATTATTGTATGGTCAAATTTTCTACGATAGTCGTGCTGGTATTTCTGCAAGATTGGGTCTTTTCTGCTGATCATCACGTGTTTAAAAACTGATTTTCGGATTAGTTTGAACAATGTTGCAAAAAATTCTAATTATATCCATACACCGTTTTATGAATTTCTTAAATTTCAAACTTTCGGATAATTATAAACTTCAGAAACGAGGGTGCCACATTCGATCAGAGGCATAAAAATTGTAATGTAGACAGCGCTAGTAGTTCTGAAGGATTGTGGCGTAGTTGGTTAAGATGCCTATGGGACTGGAGGCCCTTATTTCGAAACTTTTATAGTTTTTATTTTTTGTTAGTAATCAAGTCTATCCGACGTCAGCAGCCGTATGGATGTGATTTGATATACGGTCATGCCTTTTATGTTATCGTGGCAGAATAATTCTTCATTTGTAAGTATTGATAAAATAGCGCGATTGAGGGTAATTGATAGTAGGCTTCAAAATTAAAAATAAAGATTTAGAGACCTGAGAATATGGATAGGTTAATGTCGCATACCAAGGCCGCTCCTAATAGTTTTTTTGTGAATTGTTCGTAGTCGCGCGACGCCGACGATATAATCTCAATGAAAAATAAATTGAAAAAGCGAGGTCGTCGTTCTTTCATACTCGTAAGTATGGTTCAAACACGTGTGCTCAAATTTTATTTTTTTCTAATTACAGATGCGTTTATCAAAGTTTTTGATGAGCAAATGATTAAATTAGTAAACACTAACTTAAATGTTTTTATTTACCTTAAAATATCAGAATAAAAAAATGCGAAAGATTTTTAAAGTATGAAAATTGGCTGGTAAGTTCAAAAATGAAACATTCTACAAAATGCTTTCGGAATTTAATGTAAACATCCAAAAAAGTTCATAAAAGCCAGACTTTTTTATTACACAGGTTAATTAATTTTCTCCAAAAATCCAAATTTTATCCAAATTTGATCATGTTCAATCGGTGGAAACTGCCACTTTTCAATGAGGAATTAATTAAAGGAAAGAGGAATCCGTTTAGCAAATTGATTTGAAAGCATTGTGTGATACAAAAAATGACCATATCAGTTTCTTATGTGACATAAGAAAAAAATAACTCTTCAAAGTCAACATGAGCATTTCTCACCATTAGCAAAACGCATATTTTGTCAGCTTCTACATGAAAAACCAATTTGGTCTATTTTTCATGCCACAGTTTGTCTAAAAATTTGATATTATTGCACAGAACATAAAAACACCGTTTTTCTGTCAAAAAGCTTTCCGACAAGAATAATTAATTGAATTGATTTGGATAAAATCTTTTGCCGAATGATTCTGGGTGGTATATACATTTCAGAATAAGTTTGGATATAAAATATTCCTTAAAGTTTTTGAATGTTTTTATTTTTCAAATTTCAAAATTTTACTTTACATAAACAATATATAAAGCGAAGTTGTTTCTTTGCATACCCTTTTTTTTTAACAAAACATGTCTGCCTTACTGATTCGCGAGTAATATCTTTTCATCGAAAAACTTCTAAAACTTGTCATGCATTAGTAGGAAAATGCGCTCTGTCGAACAGATTGTAAGCACGCCAACACAAGATTTAAATCGCAGTGTCATAAAAAACGGATTTATTGATGTATTTCTGACATTTTCTAATCAGTTTTGTTTTGTATTAAAGTGTGTTGCTTACATTCAAAAAATTGATCCAACATTATTTTCCTCCATTACTCTCACGCGCCCTTATGCATAATTATTTTCGATAAAATTTCGAGATTTTCTTTTTTAACTCAATGTTTCCATTTTTGCTATCAGCAAATAATTGTTGAGAATTTTATCTAGTTTTACTTATCAGGTATGTTTCATTATTATCAGTGCAAATCGTATAATTATTATCTGCTCAAATTATCATTCAGACCATTGTAGAGTTTCCTTTCAGAATGCCGGTCGAAATTGTTGAAGTAATTCCGGATCATGCTCCGCTTCTGTTGCAAATGATTCACGTATGATTCGAATTATTTTTCTAGTTGTAAGTCTTGGTACATTCAGGAATTGGCGGAGTTCGAAAAGATGAAAGACAGTGTTCTTAATACAGAGAAACAACTTCGAAGCGACATAGAACGAAAAGCAGTCTTAGGTTAGAAAATGTTTTTTTGTGGTTAACATTTTCTTTCAGGATTTATCGCTCTTGACGGAACCGAGCCAGCTGGAATGAACTTATTTTACTATGCGTACTCAACTTGGGTTGGCCAGGTAATACTATACTAGTAAAGTTTGTATCCGTCAAAATAATACTATAAAGTTAATAAAATTTGTAATTTAGCCCCAAATAAGTTCTATCAGGATTAAAAACCACCAGTTATTGAACTATTTTTCTGGTTTAGAATTCAACTTGATTTAAGACGAAACAATTGTTGTTTTGTGTAAATTATGTGGTTTATACAGAGTCGACCAGCTTTATCTATGTGATATTTCTCTCAGTATTGAGTTTCAGTACATTCATATGGAAGATTTATACGTTCGTCCAATATACAGACGCCAAGGAATTGCTCGCAAATTATGGAAAACATTAGCTGTGCTTGCCAAAAATAATGGAAATCAGCGTATTGAATGGGCCGTTCTTGATTGGAACAAAGGCGCAATCGCTCTTTACGACACTGTAAGTGATTCATATAATAATACATATTTGACCAGATTAAAAGTGATAATGTGGCAAAGCGTTTCAGTCAGATCCTGGAAAAATTTACTCATTTAGAATGTTGAAAAAAGTAAAATAATATTTAAAATTAATTCAAAGTGGTCAAAAAAGTATTTAATACGTTAACTAAATTTGTCATTCATAGTCAAAACAATAACCTAACGTTTGTTAAATTTGACTCTAAAAGTGATTGTTTCTGCTTTACATTGAATCAGTCCATTATCAACATATTTTTTGCATTGTAGTGAGGAGCTTGCTTAAAATAAATTTCTATTTTATTTCATTTATTTAATGCTGAATTTTTACGGTTTTTGTTGTTCCAGTATCAAATCTATATGTTTATTCCACTTTGTATCGTAATTGGTTTTACGTTTTCTTATCATATCAAATAACAAGGAAGCAGTTTATTCTTCACTTGAGAATAATGTAAACTGACTTTTAATTATTTATTTGTTCACAGAAAAAATTCAATTGAACCGCATAGTTTGAATATATTTTCAGGTTAACTATACAAATCTTACCAAAAACCAAGGATGGTATACATTTAGAATGGATCGAGAGGCGATTGAGAAATTAGCCAACGAAAACTAAACATGTAACATTCAAATTTCTCTATTTTATTGTATGACAGAATAAATTCGTTTCGGAGAAGATCGTTTTTGTTATATTGCAATGAGTGATATAAAATGTATGTTGTTTGATTTTCAACTCAAAATATTGCGTTAATCTTTTCAACCTATTCACGTGATAAAAACGTTCATTGATCGGAAATTAATGAATCACGAAATTGTTTCGATCAAATCTCATAGAGGTAAAGAGTTTGGCAAAGATTACATTCGCAGAATGTACAACAACAATTAAAATTATCATGGATGTAACTTTAAGTTTTTAGGAAATTCTCTAACGATTGTCAATGACAAAGGATTAGTTTTCTTGGCTGCTGTTTTGATTTCACCATTACGACAACTTGCCTCACTCAATAAATCACTAAACAATTAAATGAAATGTTTGAAAATGTAACAGTGACTTGAGCTTGACTTTTTTAGAATCAAGCTTATTTACATTAGTTTCGAACTTGATAATTTTAATTTTTTACCCTTAGCGGACATTTTTGATTGTACTTTAAAATAACTGTGAATATTGAAATCTTAATTGGAATCCTCACATTTGCTGTGTTTATTATAACTTCTTCGATTTGTGATTGATGTTTGATCACGTCTACCCGATATTCTCAATTCGCTGTCAAATGTTTTTCGTCTTTCGTCTGTAAAACAAAATTTTATCTTTGTTTCGTTTCTTTAACATCTGGTCTTCTGTCTCGTCGAATATCGAATAATTCGTTGCCGTCATTCCGTTTGACCAAGATGTAGTAAGTAGTACAAGGAATAACTGTTATTTCGCCGGCCGACATTTTCTTGTTTTTTGGACCGAATCTCGCAAATGCCCTAGTTGTCTGCGCCTCCAATGTCAGAGGTTTGTTATGGGCTAAACGATTCTATGCAAAATAGAACGTCAATGACGATGATAGCGACAAATACCGGTTGATATGATTGGGGGGGGGGGAGGCGGTCTGATATTCGTAAACCCGTACATAAAAGGAGAATGGGGTTCTGGTTTATTCATCGACTTGCTCAATTTTCAAACAATCAACATGCTTAGTTTCAAAAAAGGTCAAGTTGTCAATAACATTAGGGCCGGTAAGTTTTACAGCTGTTTTCTATCAATAGAATCGGTAAGAATTGCGATTCTGAAGCGAAAAAGTTGCAGTTGTTCGAACTCAACTAAGAAAATCTGGAGGAGCTTCTGCTAATGCAGCCACTAGTCTGATTGGAAATATGAACACTGTTGGAATGAACAATAATATTCCATCTCTAGTCATTTTCGATAAAGATGGAACACTTCTTTGTTTCCACACCATGTGGATCCCATGGGCTATACATACTGCGAAGAGGTACTGCTGTTTTTCCTCTTTGATTTCACTTCTAAAGCCATTTGTCAATAATTGCGCGCATAGTGATAACATGTAGATATAATCTTAATTAATCTAATTTCAGTATCGAACATGACAGCGGACTATCGTTGTTTAAGGACATCGCTAAAGTTTTAGGTTTGTGTACTATTGAAAATAAAGTAAATCAATTCGGTTAACAATAGATATTGGAAATCAAATTTAGGTAAAACCCGGCCTTCTTGCTGAGGGAACAATGAGCCAAATAACGAAGGAGATTTCTGGAATTCTTTGTTTAAATGGAATCTCCCAACAAGAAGTGGACGCTTTCCAAATTATTTTAGAACATCACAGTTTTTAGGCAGACAAAATCGCAGAAAACAGTTTGAAATACTCTAATGAAAAATCTGTGTCTGATCGACTAGTGAAGGAAATTTACGATACCAATACGTTGTTTAATAGAATTAAACAGCACGGTTCAAAAATCGCAGTTTGCACTGCTGACAACAGGTATAGATCTTGACTGTTTCAGACATCAAGAATTTGTTTAGAAAAAGCTCGTTGAATGCCTTGAATTGTATGAAGGTTCATCATTTAGTGGATATGGTCGTTTGTGGAGATGATAAGCATTCTCTTCCAAAACCACATCCTCATAATGCTTTGAGAATTTGTGAAACGTTAGGAGTAAAACCATCCGTAATATTTTTAATAGTTTTCTCGAGAACATTGCAAAATTTAAGGAGGCGATTATGGTAGGAGACACACGTGTCGACATTGAAATGGCTCATGCTGCCCAATTAGGAGCTGCTGTTGGTGTTCTCTCTGGAGTTGGTTGCAAAAACCATCTTCATCGTGCTGATGTTCTCATTAACAACATTGGTGATCTTATCGAAGTTTTCTATGAAAACTGATAATATTAAAATTCAATATAATGTATTTCATTTGCTACAAGTTCTTTCTATCAGCGACATTTATTTGTAAAAAAGTAATTATAAATACATAGAATTAAATTAGAAAGAAAGATTAACTGACACCGAAAAGTTATGATTGAGCGTTTACATTTTTTTTTCAATGCACTGTACGTAGCTAGCTGGGAATAAGCCGATGTTCCCTTTACTACGTCCTGTACACCAGCCAAGCGAGTCAGGTTCACTTAAAACATCAATTGTTTCTCCTTTTTGCAACTGAATCTCGTCGTTCTCAGCTGGTTTGTAATCATACAACACCACTCCTGTCTTGCAGATTGTGAATTCTTCAAAGTCTCCATACTTTGAAGAGTCAGGCGTTGCAGTGGACAATGGAGGAGATTCAGGTCCATTGGCTTCTATGAAATTTTAAAATTTTTTAATTAGTTTATTAATTAAAATGTACCTTGATTCCAGTTTTGTTGTTGATGTTGTTGTAATTTCTTACTGTTGTATTTGTTGTGTTTTCGGCTATCAAATGTGTTTGTATCAGAATCGCTACTACTCTGAAAGGAAAATTTCAACCTGGAGAACAAAAACCATTGAAATAATGATTATATTGTCATATGACATACCTTAGGGCTACCTTTTCCGGTTTCAAAATTTGTTGATACATTTGTAGTGATTGATGGCGCCGAAATAGAAGCCGTAGATAATGGGGGAACGTCATCATTAACAATAATTTGTCTGGTCAGAACTACACCACCAACAGTTTTAGCTGCTGAACCACCTTTGGAAGCAATATTGCGAATTTCTGGAGAATATTCCTGGCAAAATAAAAATCGAATTACAAAAATTGTGAGAATTCATACGACAAAAACTGGCCATTGGCAGTTAGCTTCGACGCCGTATACTTTCGACCATTGGGATAAATCTTTTTTGATTGCTTCTGTGTTTGAGCTTAGAATGGTTTGCTCCAACTGCTGATGAAGTCCAGCCAATCTTAAAATTGCTCATAAACAGTTTTTGAATTCTTCCTTACTGGCTGTTTTTGATAAGATCGAGCTCGAACTTCTGAGTAATCGATATCATATCAATCAAAAACTGCGATCTTTGAAGCTCCCGATCTTGACAGCATTTGAAGACATGATTCATAGCTTCTTCATAAACGCTACTGTAAATACTTGAATTGCAATTAAATTTGAGTTGTTTTGTCACCGGTATTCATTCAAATTCGCTAATGCTTTTTCATATTCCACGCGAGTTTTTTGAACTTCTTCTTTCATTTTTTCATGACGTTCTCGAAATTTGGTTGTGCCATCGGCAGAAATTGACGAATCCGCCTTTGAAAATAATATTGAATATTTCTAACGGGCTTTTTTTCTACCTGGCAATTTTGCAAATTTACAAGAGCTGATTTTTCCTGCCGACACGCGCTGAAATACTTCTGCCGTTTTTCTTCCATCTTATCGTATCGTTTTTTCCACGGCTTTTGTGCCTGAAATTTGCATTTATTGTCCGATTTGTTGATAATCAGCGCCTAATTCGATATGCTAATAGACTGTGCTGCCATGAGCAAATAATTGACGAAACCTTATCATAGCCGTCTTCGATTTCACGAATTTCCTTTGGTCCCTTGAATACCGAAACGTGAAGGTTGTTTTTTCGATAATTGGATGTTTCTTTAATGACCTAAACAAGTTTAAACTAATTACTGACAACACCAAACACGTACATCTTCTAACAAGTGCTCTTTCAAATTATTATGAACATTTGAAGTGGTAATTGCTTCCTCAATAAGTGCATTCCAAACCGTTTTTATGCATCCTGTTGGAACAGCTCGATCGACCTAGAAGGATTTCATTACATGAGTATTCACATTGTTGAAAATTTATCCTTTTCACTATCTAAAAAATTCTTACATGCAATCGCCATTTTTCCGAATAATTGGCAAGCATTTTGCTGTACTTCGCCTCAATTTCAGCGCGCTCACGATTCATTTTCGAGAAGTCGTCAAGTTGATCAAGGCCATCCTGAAAAGTTATAATTTTAAAGATTAGGAATTGTATTCTCACCTTAATCCTTTTAACATTATGCTTGTAATTTCCAATTTCCCAAAAACCAGTAGAGAGAACATCAGCAGCCATGCTAGAAAATATTAAACATAATGCAATAAATCGAAAACTCATACAGACACGATAAAATTCGTTGATAATGATAAACCAAATAAATTAAAGAAATTGTCTGAAATGTTAACATCAATTTGATGGAGGAAAAATATTAAAAAAAAAAAACAACCGATATTGGGTTTTTATTAGGGAAGTGAAAATCCATAAGCTCTCAGCCTTTCGCAATTTTGAAATAAAAAAAGCGCATTATACAATAATTTGGTATAGAAATGATAGTAAGGAAAAGATTGTAAAACAATAGATCACTTGGGAAACGAATTTGAAATATGAAATGTGCATATAAAATAGACGCCCTCAAGCATTGAAAAAAGACTAGTTCTCCAATGAAACACTCACAAAAACGAATATGTGTGTATTTGTTTGAAATTGGCTTGTTTTTGTGCGATCACCATTGTGGGTGAGTGTTGAGACAAACCGAAATAACGGGGACGAATGAAAACAACAAATCAGAGTGGCACGGTGTGCACACGCACAAAGCAAACGACTTAGATGCGAAAGATCACTCTTCACTTGAAAGCCAAAATTGACAAAAAAAAGAGAGCATCGAATGGGTTTGAAAGAACAACACAAAACACGACACATCTTAGTGAATACATTTGGTGAAACAATGCGAGCTGTCCTCGGTATATACACATTGCGATTTAAGCCATTCCACCAACCAGAAGCGTGTGATCGGCGTGCCGGAGGCTAGCAGGATTACACTACCGCGCAACAAGCAGCTCTGCGCCGAACCTTGTTTGATTTGTTTGCGATGGGAATTCGCAGAGGCATTTGTGGCTGCCACGATGGCACATATATTTACAAAAGCAAAAAAAAAACAAGCTAATGTTATGTTCGAAATTTTGCTTCAATGTTGTATCTAAGGAATTTCATAGTGTCAGAAGAGCAAGTACATTTAACACTCTTGTAATATTTAAAATGTTTGAAAATATTTTACAGATTTTTTCGGTTTTTTTTTGGAAACCTGTTGTATTATTTGAATTTTCTTTCGAAAACATGGTTTACCATAAAATGTTAAATCGTAAGGACGCGTTTGGCTATTAAGACACCGGTATCGCTTTTCCAAATCTTTTATAATATTGAACGATGTAGAAAAAATATGCGATAATATCTGTAAAAGTTTAAAACATTACAATCAAATATACATACAGAAAAATACAAAAGTTTTGCTACAAGCCAATTGCCTAAATTGAAGAATGGTGGAACAAAAACACCACGACGCATCACATATTCTAATTACCACTGCATACGTTCCTTCATCTCCGTAACACACCACAAACGATGGTGAATGGGATACGATAAAGTACGTTATAGAGAGATAGAGATTGAGAAGAAAGAAAGAAGATGAAGTTTTCGCAAGATAAAATGTGAATATCTAATGCGCAAAGAAGAATAACCAGAATAACTTTTCAGAAGTTTCAATTATAAATAGGAATTATCTCTAAGCCAAAACTAGTTGATTATTTATTCAACCGTCCTATTTCAACTGACTTGATTTATTAGACATAGTTGGAGCAACATAAAAAGCTAATTTGTAACATTTCTTTGTTTTACGAACAATTTTGTCAAGGTATGAAAACTGATTCAAATAAAATGTAAAAGAGTCATGATTGAGAAAAATCAAAAAATATAAATACCTACTAACTAATCATTATTTATATTTATACTTACTAATAACTCATTACGGTTGAAAATAATTTTTTATTGGATAAAATTAACGAAATAGATTGAAAACATGTGATGAAAAGATTTTGGAATATCAACTTTTAATAAAATAAAAAGAAAGAAGAGACCACAATAACATGTAGCCATAAACTGTCCTTATTTCGTTGAATCAATGCGTATGCATATGTGATTAAATCGGGAAAGATTGCGGTTATTACGCCTGATAGTGGAATTCGCAACATGAATAATATTTGGCGGGATCGGGTGCAAGTTCAAATTTCTCCTGAAGAGACACCAGACACCAAAAGGGTGATGTGTGCACCATCTGGCCCGTTTTTTTAATGTCAAAACCTGTCGACCTGGTATTTTGCGGATTCATATTGAAATAATTGCATTTATAAGATAAGTTGGTGGGTGGTAAATATTTATGAAGTATATCATTCGAAGCGTATTTATATTATGGTATATAAAAATTATTGAGTAGCAACGAAAAATTGAAAAATCGCTTCGAAATTAAAAAAGAAATCTTCATACAATATAAATATTATTTATGTGGTATTGTTTCTGTGGCGTAATGGTAAAAAAACGTCACCATTTATCACGCTCATATTTCTAACTAGAAGCTAAATACATTTTATTTAGTATTCAACTTTTTATTGCGAAAAATCACTTACCATTTAATACACATCTTAGTAATATTCAATAAAGGTGTATTGCAGGCGAAATTTAACTGATAAGATTTCTGTTCACGTCTATAATAAAAAGTTGGCAAATAAATATGCATTGATTAGACGCATTCATGGCATCAAAAAAGGAATCAACTACTTCGAAGGATAGTGACGTAAAAATGTAAGCAAAAGGATTCATATGTTAAAAGTAAGAAAAGTGAAATCGAATTGACAAGTGAAACACTTCCAAATTGACATTACACGATTTTGCCAAAAAACGAATAGAAGCGGAGAAATTCGATACACCGAAAAACGGTGTTTCGTCATCCAAAACTAGCTTCCGACATCTTGATGGCACTTATACATTCAGAAGTTGGCAAAATCCAATTGTTTTGCATGTATTGTTTCTTTTAAGAATTTGTGTTCATCAAGAACATTTGTCGAAGCTTATTGGACCTATTCAGAAAATAAAATGTTGTAAAAAATGAAAATTACATTGATTGTGCAATTTTTTACAACCACTCATTGGAAAATGTGTATTTTTTACATTTCTACATGTATAAATCCATAAATTTATTGATATTACGTAATGGCAGGTATATAAAAAACATTATATATTGTGAGCAGATACAATTAAAACAAATGCACTTCAAGATATTGGTTTCGTTATTATGAAGAAAGTATATGGCACTACAATTCATAAAAGTCAACTATTTTCATTCAATTTATTCAAAAATATATTGAGAAATAAAGTGGAATAAGTCACTCGAGAAGAAATTTGTTGGAGATCTTCTCTTTCCCGTCCGCCGATTGACCATTTTCATATGCAAATGAAAACAGTACTTTGCATTATGAGAGCGCAGCAGGGTTATGTGCGCCCGACTGTGTATACATGAGCTCAAGAGCGTTCTGCTGAAAAGCTTTTTCCGACTGTACGCTCTGCGAAGGGGTGCTAATTTACATTTACGTCATTAGTCGTTTCGTTTTTTTTGTAGTTTTTATCGAAGTTATTTACAACTTTTTTAAAAACCAACTCAAAATTTGCCACAAATGTTTTCCAGACCAATTTCTAACACTTGATAAACATAAGATTCTAATAACTTTAGAAGTAACAAACAATAAAAAGCCACAAGAATGCGTATTAAATTCTTGAATTTGAAATGTTGTGAGTTCTATTTTTCTATCTTTCCCATTTTTCAAAAATTTTCGAAGGCAAAGTGTCTCTCATATCGAAAGGAAAATTTTCTCCAAAAATTGTATAATTACACACATTTGAAAAAAAAGTGTTGCATATGAAGAAAATTTTGTCTTCAGTGAAAGCAAAAAAAAAACGTTAAACTGAGAAAAATTTCGAAAATGTATCATAATTGCTCATCGTTATATTACTTAATATGCTAAATTATATAATATTTATAACATCTCACAAAACAAGTGAGATAATCGCATAATTTTATACTATATCGCTTCTTTGAGATATATTCAATCAATTAATTATTTTGTCATCGACCTGTCGTTTAGAAAAAAGTTAAAACTTTCATCGACATGATTACATTGAGGGAATCCGCTTAGCAATTGTGATAACTTATAGTCCGACGGTTATGGGATTCTTTGAAAGAATGTAAAAAAAATCACATTGAAAGAATACAAAAACTCAACAAAATATCGAATAGTACATACCTTCGTAGATAATAAATGTACAAAAATAACCAAAAGGGTTTGTTGATCCGTATCCACACAGTCCAAAAAATTGGATTTCAAGGGCGTCATAATGATACGCCACCCTTTATTTTTTGTCTTTTGGCATTTTTGCATGTCTCTTACTGATGTTTTTGTATTTTGTATAATTTTTCAACAATACTCTCTTTATATCCATCGAGCGATCGTCCCCTTTAATGTTGGCTTAAAATACGGTCAAATTCAAGCGTTTGAACAACTTTGTTGTATTTAAGGACTAAAACGGAAGAAAAAGGTTTAAAAATCATAGTACAACAAGTTTGAATGCAAGAACACAACAAATTCTATAATTAGTAGTCCTCCATAGTTTTGAATCATTTCACATATTTGTTTTTGCATTCTGTCAATGAGTTTCTTGAGGTATGCAGGTGACCGACTGTTCCATTCCCGTCTACTTGCAGACTTCAGCTCATAAAAGGTTGACATCATTTTGATGCACACTGTAGTTATTCAATGAAATTGAAAAGTTTCAATTGGTTATGTGGTGTGGAAATATTTTTTGCTATTGCAAATTGGTTGATTCTAGAAAAAAAACATGCTAATTATTCGAATTTATTTTGTAATCCATAAATGTGCAATGTGATGAACAGAAATGATTGGGTCTTCACAAAAAAATGTAGTGGTGAAACAATGAGAGTAGTAAGAAAACGATGTAAAATCGAGTGGCACGCTGTAGTGTTCAAATTTCTCTTATTGATTGACCCAGGAATAGGATCGCACATTCGGTTGTTATGACGATAACAATTTTTTGGTTTTCAAAGGAATATATGCATATAATGACAGAAGATGAGTTAACAAAAAAAAACTGAAACTGGGCATTTACTGATCTAATAGGAAAAGAAAAGTAACATTTGAAAGCAGTTTCTAATCACGTATTGTTGTTTGGGTGAATGGAAATGCATTTATTTTAGAAGAAACTCCATATAACTATTTTTCCGTGCAATCAGTTCGGAATATTATATTGAAATATTTAAAAAAACAATTACTCAATCCAATAAATGAATTTAATCTCAAAATCAAGAAAAATATATTGCGCTGTCGATAATTCAAAGTTTTTTTTTCAAATCTTTTTTATTTTATTTTTAATTTTTCGTTTCGAGGAAAACCGATTTTACATTAGGCATTATTTCGCCTATTTTGAAATTCTGTCCCTATATTTAAATCCACACTCTTCACAATAGTTGAAGCCAGAGCGCTGAAAAATAAATAGACCAATCATTCAATCAATTGACAGATTGGATATTTCCGACACATTTTTTTTTCGGTAATAGCGCAATTTTCCATTTTCTTCCCGTATAATAGAAAACGACAGTTGGACGTTTTTTTTCGCTATACACTTCGTGAGAATAATGACCTCTAATTTCGCCGAATTCGAATTTTATGAAATACGAAATCTGGTCTTGTTCAAGGTCAAATTTGTTTCACATAGTCTGAATACCTATATTAAAACATTTCTCAACAAATCTCTATTTTTCATTCAGAAGCGAAAAATACGTAATTATTAAATAAACAGTAAAGTATACTAAAAGGAATATTAGGCTTGAAATTTATTTCAACAAAAATTTTTTTAATTCTCAAATAATTTAAATATTTTCCGGATTGCTTTGTCTTATTTCCCTTTTATTTTCGTATAAAAGTTTAAATAACAGAATTAAAAAAAAAATGACTATTGTGAAGTTAAATATGGAAAAACTGTGTTTGGCTGAATACAGAGAAAATTAGATGAATTGGAACTCCCACAATTGAAGGTTTTAAACATTCTTAAACATATTTTTGACGAATTAAATTTAACTGAAATGTGTGCATATGGAGCATCCACAAGTATAAGAAATTAGTATCCAATCCTCAAATCGCTTGCTTATACATTAAAAATTGTTTAAAAGTCAATCCTTTCGTGATTTCTCGAACACTCAGCGTCAATGAAATCAGAGAAGATTTATAATGAAGGAACTAATAAATAAAACATTTTCCTATCCCGTGATGATTATATGAAAAAACGGAATTGTAAATGCTGATTTTGAAATTTTACGGGTTTTTTGAATTCACAAGTTATCGAAGAATTGTTAAGTGTATTTCTTGGCAAAATTATTGCTAACGCATGTACACACACTTGCATCACATTTGACTGATATCAAAAAGGATTTGAAAATAGATGTAAAAAATATATTATACTTCTATAACAATCCAACTCTAAGAATAAATTATGAAATTATCATCAATTTTATTAATATTTCAATTCATTTATAAATTTGCTTATAATTTTATTTTTAATGCCACACAAATTATACAACATTTATTCAAGAGATTGCCATTTAATATTCATCGCTTCTGAAGAATGTTTATGACGAAGTGTCATATCAATAAAAAAGAGTACAACTGAATGAAATGTACACAATTATTTTTAATTTTCTTACTAATTTTTTGAATTTTTTAAAATTTACTAAAAATGAAACATAAAATGGCACGAAAGAAAGGATTCTCGTAAATCCAAAATATCGAAGCACTTTTCCCCCTCCACTTATGTTAAATTAATCCTCTGTTGAAGGGAATTCTGTCGTATTTTCAGAAATTTGATTTTAAGCAAAATTTTTAGAAAGGAGATAATGCTTTACTTCTATAAGCCACAGTTCGGTTGATAAACTCAATTGTTTGAAAACTGCAAATAAAATTACTAAAATCAAGAAAAGTTATTCTTCAAAAGATTTATAACCATACAATAAAAACTAATAATGGAATGCAGATTAATGGAATGCGGATTTACTTTTTATGATAAGTCGAATACCAAGTATTAAGAAAATTCTAGGAAATTTGAGGAAGAAGATAAATAATAATACATTTTTATGAATTTTAACGGCTAGAAATTTACACTAAACATTTTTTAAGATTCGAAATTTATCATTTTTTCAAATGAAATTTTACGACTTAAAAATCTATCAATTTTATTCATTCCCGAAATGCAATGGTTTCGCAATCTTCGATTTTTTTTTTAAATTTTTGTGTATATTGAGAGACTCGTTGCATATTCAGTCTTTAGCGATTCCACCTACTTTTGGATATAAGTTTAGCTCCTCCCAAAGAGTAGCGAAATTAGTTCCATACCCAAGAATCGAGGCACATCATGCGAGTTTTCATTGTCGTTCTCGCTTTGGCTCTTGTTTTTAATCAAATTTCCATCAGCTCTCAATCAGTCAAAGAAGAGAGACTGTGTGGATCAAGATTCTACAAGGCTTTGATAAGTTTTTGCAAACGCGGTTTTCACATTGTAGGTAAGATAAACATGGACAGATTCAAACAAAATTTGTTTTTTTTCACAGATGTAAAAGCATCGGAATTTTGCTGCTTGAATCCATGCACCTATGAAACTATGCAAAAAAAGTTTTGCAAAGATAGTTAACGTCGTATATGATGGCAACAGAGAGATATTAAAACATTTCAAATGTGCTGAACTTTCAACACATCATTTACAAAATGATCGGCACATGCGATGTGAATAAATGCATTCTTGGTTACATGTTTATTACCTATTAATAAATCAATGTTAATAAATTGTTGTTCTTATTGAAATTTCGATATAATGCATTAAAATTTAAAGAAAGATAGAGCAAATTTTGCAAAATAAACAGTAGTGTAATAATATTAGATTCTTATCACACTATTGCCACTATTAAGACAACGGCAGATTTATCTATTCCATACATTTTGCACTTTTGAATTTTTGTTAGCGAATGATTGTGTCAAAAATACCAGTTTAAAGCCACTAATTAGCGCGAAATGTTTACCAAGTTGCCTTAAACCGTTTTGCTCGAATGTCAATATAATAGAAATAGAGTGAATGTTTGAACAATTTGTGCTAGTCTGAAAAGTGGAATAACGGTATATTTACTCGCAAGCTTTTTGAGAGTGAAGCTGCAAATTTATGCAGGTCCAAAGGCTCATTTGATGCACACTGCTGTGTGTATAAAAAATTATTTATGGAGGTTTTCATGGATTTTTTTTTTAAACCTCATGACGTTAAAAATTGTTATGTAGTCAATTGTACTCTAATGACGTTGTTCATGAAATTAAGGCTGTTTGACACACAATTTTCTATTAGGTGTTAATTGACCTAGCTTAACAAATGTGAAAAGGTGATCAGTGTGTAGGTTGTCTTGACGTACATTTATTTAAACTAGTCTCAGTTCAATAATTTATTTTACTCAGGGAAAATACAGCATATGTAACAAATTGAACTTAACAAATATGACCGTGAGTATCCGGACCGTAATTATAGCAATTTGTTAAAAATTCTCCTAAACAAAAATTTGCTAATTATAAAAAGAGAGAGGGGGGGGAGGGGGCGATAATTACAATGACGCGATTTGATCGAGTTTCAAGCTTCGGCGTCTTTCATTCCAGTCGGCGCAATGTGAAGCTAGTTAGAAACCGGAGGCTCAGTTTCACAAAATAAACGCTTCATATCGGCCAGCGAACAGTGTTTCGTGCAGCACATATCATTGGCACTTCCCTCTGAAACAAAAATGATTATTTAATATTAGGTAAATGCTCGTAAAGGAATACCGAAATTATAAGAATTTTATGAATTAAACTCTCACTCAACGGTTTTCCCAATTGTATTAAATTTGAACGTATCTGTTTGTTCTTCCCACTTTCCTATGTGTGTTCGCGGCGCTGCGAATACGTTTCTCAAGGTCGACTAATTATATTTTTTTTCAAAATGAACAACACAGTTTTAAATCGTGCCTCCTGGTACTGTTCGGTTCTTACTTATAAGTCTTGCGATCTGTCTATCCGTGATAAGTACTATGATATTGAACACTCTTTTTTGCACTGTTGATATAGAATAACTTGACTGCTAAATACGCTAATAATTCTGAAAAAACATACCGACAGGTTTCAATCCTGTTAGGCATAGTGTTTTCAACGAGCTATAGAGTTTCGCACCACATCGTTTTTCAAACGGCTTCGATTGAATTGTGGATATGAAAAGTGCGAATGCAAGGAGGAAAACTAGTACAGCTCGCATTCTTTCGACGAACGCCAAGAATGAGGTAAAACTGAGTGATGGGAGTGAGTTCCGTTGACGCTAATCGCATCTTGGAGGAGGAGCCGAGCGCATAAAATGGGCGTGTCGAACACACACAAACACACAGACACAAACGGATACGACTAATATGTGAGCAGGAAATACGCTTAGCCCGAATTCATTTTTTCAGCATAATAATATTTAAAAAAAATTGCACCTCCAAGAGGCACCCTGCCTTTTAAACGTTTTGTTTCAGCAAGCATTTTAGAAAATAATAAGATTTGCATTTACCAAAATCATTCAGAGCCCAGAAAAAAGGTCACTCTTTTAATCTTATGCACAGCGCTCATCCGGTGATGACGAAGAAAATGCATTTTTCAATCGAATCGAGAAGAGCGGAGAGATTTTACGAAGTACCATGCATTGTTGCCGTTCAGTTGACCATAAGAGAACATACCTTTCGGACCCAGATATTGGATCTTTATTAATGCCTTTCGTGTCTTAGAGGAGTTTAACTAAAAATCAGGTTCCACGGAAAATCAACAGCCAACTAAAAACCCTGGTTACATAAACCTGGTTACATCGTTTTTTTTGTGGGTTAGGGGACCGACGTTGAAATTTGTAACCCGCGTGCTCGTGATTGTGCAAAAAAATTGTCACGAAACACAACACCGAGAGAATGGATTTGAATGAAAATACATCACATCATTTTAACCGTGATAGTCATTAATGACCTATTTTGTAAAGTGAAGAAATTCTCAATAATTATAGTTGCAACTGTGTGTTCGTTCTGGGAGTCTTTCGAGACATTTCTTTTCTAGATGATACTATTCCAGAATTACGTTGAATTTTTAGAATTCGAAATTATTTTTTACAAAAAATATATAATTCGAATAAAGATTATTATTAGGATTAAAACAGAAATCTTATATCGAAATAGAATTGCAAATCAGGCATTTTTTTTTAAGAGCTAGCCTCGAATTGAGTTTTCGATAAATTTTTTCATTAAAAAATCGAGAAAAATTAATACAATTATCAGCTAGATGCAATCAAAAAATTTAGGAAATAGTTGTGATAGACGATCAGATTAAAAAAAAGGAGAGTGTAGACTGTTAGACGAACGTCGGTGATGGCCGTGACCGTAACGGCCACACTACTCAAAAAAAGTTTTCAATACATGATTTCCGAATGTTTCACAATTTACTCTCGTCATGCTAAAACCAACTGTTTTTTTCCGCAGAACCGGTCAACTTTTTTTGCGCTTGTCTGAAATCTGACCAACTGCGAAAAACTCACAGAAGCAGGCTATATTTGTTTTTTACAATTTATATCTCAGCAAAATATAACAACCATGTCGAAAATAATAACAATTTATTTAAGAAAAAAATTATATTAGTGTTGCGGACATCCACAAACAGGGAAACAACATGTAACTGACGCGTTCGGGTACCAGTTGTTGCACTAATTGCAGGATCAACTCATTCGGTGCCAACACCCGACCATGACTGAAAAAGTAATGTGAGCTGTGCCAAAATTAGTAGAGTAACTGAATGCTCCACCGGACGATATACAACACCATTCTTAAATACAAATTTGTACATAATGTATTCAACTAGCACATTGAATGAGAGATAAATTCATAAATTGTAAAAATCATATCGATAGCAAATGAAAAAAAACAAAATCGTTATATGAATGACGATCGCGTGTAAAACCTTGTGTAATTTTGACAAGTAAAAGACATAGTCCGCAAAGATTACAATTTCGTTTATTTTCATATTTCCTATGATGTCTAAAGATATTGTACAGTTTGTTTGTGGCAACGCGCGAAATGTGTATCAGAGTTTGGAAGATTGAAAGTGTATTCATTCTGGGCGCCTTCCGGTACGTTTGGTTTTCTAGGTCTTACTAATCCAGATACAAGGTAAATTTTCAGAAATCGAGATTATTTTTTATCAAAACTTATATAATTCGAATAATGATTATCATTAGGATTAACACAGATTAAATATAAAATCAAATTAGCCAAGCAAATGAGTCATTTTTAAGTGCTAATCACAAATTGAATTATTTCATAAAAAATTCGAAGAAAAATAAATGCAATAATCAACTAGATACAGCCGAAATATTTAGGAAATAGTAGTGATAGAATATCAGATTGAGATATCCAATAGCGTAACTACAAACAAAATGGGAGTGTAGACTTTTAGACTAACATTAATGGCGGCCGTAGTCGTAACGGGCATACTACTCGTACAAAAAGTTACATTCATGACACGCGGAAAATTCAAATCAAAATTTATTGAATTTTGTTAAGAGTTGAAAAGATCGAGGAAAAAGAGGAAAATCGAAAAATCAATAATTTTAGGTTTAAAATGGTCTAATAAGGAACGATATTGCTCTAATAAAGTAAATTTGAGTGGTTTCAGAGTTTTCAGACCCGCCAAAAATTTCTAGCCAAGTTTCAGCTCAATTGAACCACAACCGGCTGAAATTCACTTGGCGTTGTCACGAAAAATCAACAATATTATGTCTAAAAATGGTCTAATGAGTGACGCTATTGCTCTAATAAGGTAAATTTGAGTGGTTTTAGAGTTTTCAGACCCGCCAAAAACGTATAGCCAAGTTTCCGCTCGATTGAACCACTAACGGCTGAAATTCACTTGGTGTCGCGACGACACACATGGCGCCGCGAATGGCGACGTCGCGAACTATGATAAATGACGTCACACCGTTTTTGTTTCCTTAGGCATCATAACAATTTTTATCTGTTGTCCCATGACATCATAACAGTATTTTTCCTTTTGCCCAATTAAGCTGTCTGGCACATTAAAACGTCAGCATATATAAAGGGGTCGCTCGGGGCAGTTGCTGTTACTGTTATTGTTATCGAACATATTTTTTCGAGGTGAGCACGATTCGGCAGCTGGTCTCATTTGGATGCAATATGAACAATATGACAACGGCATCTCTTATTGAGGCAAAGCTCCCCAAGAGAATCATTCAAATGTTGTACGCAAACCCGCGCAGTCAACCACCGGATGCGGAACGGCTTTTGGAGATGATTTGCGACATCTCGCAAACGGAGAACTTGATGTCGGCTATTGTGAACGATCGAGCGGAAGATCGAGTGACCACCATGGCAACGCAACATCAAGATTCGGCACAGCATCATCGCAGTCACCATCGAGGAGACGGCGAGCAGCAGCGACGACATGGTCAAGGACCGAGAGCAACTGGCAGAGAACCGCAGCCATGCCCATTCTGCGTCAGGACAAACATGATGCATGCACCGGAATCGTGTAGGACATATCCCGACAACGTCAGCAGACGGGATCGATGCAGGGAGTTGAATTTGTGCTTGTATATTTCGAGATGTGGTTTTCGAATGTATTCAAGAATGAGCACCGCCTCAGACTATTGAAATAATTAAGCACTCTGGTCACATAATCGAGCAACTTTACTTGTGGCTGAATGTCCTAGAATGCGAACAAGTCTAATGAATTAAAATACAAACGACTCTTTTCCGTACTATTTTAATATAATTTAACTAATCTTGAACTTGAATTAACTGGAAAACTCAATTTGTTTCCGAATAATTTATTGAGAATCTATGTGAGAAACTAGTCCAAACATAAATTTTACAGAACTCACATCTGGAAACAAAATGAAACAGAAATAAACAACAAGTGAATATAGGTGATTGAAACATTTGCAAGAGAATATATAAGATTTGGCTAAGTGATTAATTTGGGAATTGTTAAATTGTATGTAACAATTGGTAAAAATCATTGAATTTGATTCAAAAATCTCTAAAAAAATATACAAGAAAAACAAAGCAACAAAAAAGAACACATTTTTACAAAAAAATGTTTCACGATCAAAAATCATAACTTGATTCAAGGTGCATAATGTTGGGCTAACAGCGGCAAATATGATCTCAATGTGATACTTAGAGGCGTTTAGGGGGTTTCCTGAAAAAATCAGTTGATTAAATGATAGATATTAAATAATAATTACTTGGTTTTTCTTGCTTCGCTTGGCGTCGTTTCCTTCAACTTCGTCAGAAACCGATTCCGACTTACGACGAATTCTGGACGATGAAGCCGATTCAGTTGACGACGATGGATGAGCCCCATCGGACGAACCCGACTCAGCGATGAACGAAGGTGGACGAGCTCCATCACGCTGACTTTCTTGACTAGTGCTTTCGGTGGTTGGAGCAGAGCGTTCTTCAGTACTAGCTGAGGCACGATCACTAGCCTATAAAGCAGTCTTAATATAAAAACCATTAAAATAAATTACTGTGGTATTAGTGGCTGGAGGTGTCAGAAACTCCGAGCCAGTGAGGAACAATGACTCCAGGTATTCGGCTATATTTTCACTCATTTCGTGGATTTCCGCCATGGAGATCCCTCTCAAATTTTCCATCACAACGCGGAAATCCTTGTACACCTGAAACAGTAATCTGGAATAAAGTAACATATGATTGGTTTCTCACCCCATTGCGGATGATCTCAAACTGGATTTCGACAGACTCATCTCTGAAATGTAACAATGTATTCAACGAGATTTTAAGTCATTTTAAAAACTTACCTCGCATCATTGTCGGCTTCTTCTGGTTCACCTCCGGCCTCGTTTTCCACTATAAGTGCATTTTCTTCAAATTCTTCAACTTCCTCGAAATCGACAGCTTCTCGCACTGGACTTGGCTCTCGAATAGTTTGTGTTGAAGCATCAACTTTATTCTTCACAGACTGTGTTGTATTTGCTGGATCAGCCAAAAAGTTTTTCAGGAGGTTGTTGATCTGATCTTGTAGTCTGTTCATTGCCTCTTCGCTCAAAGTTGGGTTATTAGATGGAAAGTCTACAGTGACTCTTGCAACAGCCTGAATTAAATAGTAACGTCATCTCGTAAACGGGTTTTTAATCGTACCTGCTCAGCTCCTTCAATACCCTGCGATCTTTCTACAATCAGCCGATTGGATGGTCTGAATATTGTAATTAATCTCCAAGTTTGAACAAGATTTTTTCAATTCATTTACCTGTTTTCATTAGGGCTGGCGGAATGTGATTGGAGGTCGCATTGAACAGAAGAATCTACCGAAGTATTATTATGATTCGTATTCATCTTGATTACTGAAATGTTGACACTTTAAAATTAAGAAAAAAAGAAAGGAGAGAGAAATTTGAAAGAAGAGAAATTTCAAGAATAGAAATGAAAATAAAATGATGGCAAACGACGACAATATTCGAAAAACCGCGACGCGGCACGCGTTGCGCGTGTTTCTGGAGTATGCTGGGTTGGCAGAGTACACTATAGCGTACTTTAAAGTGTTTCAAATGTGCAGAGACTAGTTGATTAGGCAATTGTCGCTATGAATATATATAGGGAACTTTTTCAAAAGAAAAATAAAATTTCACGTAATAGAAAAGAAACGTATGTCTTATGTAACGCATGTAAGTATGTCTTCGAAAGGCTGATATTCTTATCACGAAGCTCGAGGAGCGTGTTGACGCCAACAGAATCGAAGGTGCCTCCATCGCTAATACTAGACACGTCCACGTCTTTGATGGAAGGAAAAAAGAAGTAGGGGACAGAGAGTTTAGGATCGATGAAAACAAATCTCTCTTCTCCGTGAAACACGCAGTTCAAGAATTGTCTCACCTCATTCACATTAGGATGGACACAAACGAAAGAAATATAAAAACACCTTGCGTTTCTCATCTGCGGTCATCTTACGGTGCGCAACGCAGGCGATACTGATGATGGGAGATGATGGTCGATCGGACATCTTCACTAGAGGAGAAATATGATTAAGATAGCGACTATCAAGTGCAACTGAATGAAGTGTGGGGTGGCCCAATTGGTTGTAAATATGGGCGGAGTCTATGTGACGAAGGTAGGCGGAGTTTCACTTGCGTAGACTATGGCCCGCCTATACTTTCCGCTCCCTCCTGTCGGGACAGCTCTAAGTAAAATTAAGAGATTGAGGCGAATAACATGACGTTTCTGGAACAGCTGGGCAACACGAAGAATCATTGATAAAAATATATACTTGCAGAAAATATTTAAATAACGTACTAAGTTGCCTATTGCATGTACACACATTTTTTTTAACCTAACAAGGGAAGTCATTTTACCTCCCGTCTTAGGATTTTTTGTAATTTTGCCCACGTAAACTAGAAGATATTTTGAGTGTGCTCACAAAATTCCAGCCTGCACTGGGGGGTTACAGGCGAGTTATGGCCGTCTGAAAATTCAAGGTGTTTTTCCATTGTCAGCAACCATTTGGGCAAGGGGTTACGCATACGCCTCTTGGGGCCCCGATTTGGCATCCAGGTGAAGTGAAGTGGTATGTGTGCGGGGCAGTGACTTTATGATGAAGGTTCGCACCCGGCTCACGCATTTTTGCTTTTTTTCTTTTTGCCACAGAAAATTCCGCTGCAAATTGGTTTCAAACGCATAATTTCATGTAAAAGTGTCGTTTCAACATTATTTATTATTTTTTTTTTGCATTTTACAGTTTTTCGTTTTTTTTTCAAAAATTTCCTGAACTCTATTATTTTCCACTTTATTGTTTGTTTCTTGGAGTGGATGTCGAATTGGATGTCGAAAAACTCACTTCTGATCGTTCAAACGCATAATTTCATTTTTTAACATATTTAACAATTTACTCTTTTTCGGAGTTTATTTTGCAACACCAGGTCAGTAGCGGGCCAGGCAACCAACAGTTCATGTGATTGTTAATAATCATGAGTTCGAAACAAAAGAATTTCTCAAAATACAATCAAATATATTGCTACATTCTGGCGTTTGGCATTCTCTGGCAACGTCTCTCGAAAAGAGTTTCTGCGCTGGAGTGAGGAATGGTGGAGGCCGTGAAACATTATATCAACTCGCAGCCCAACTATGTATGCTTGATCCAATCTTGAAATTTCGGAGAACACAATTTCCTGTACACGACATAAAGAATGTGTAAGAAAATAATGTTATAACATTTTCATTACTGGTTTTTACCAAAAGAATCGACTTTCGCTTGTGGACCTTGAATGAATGTTGCCAAAAGTGGGCGTATTCTCCGATGGATTTGATAACTTTTTTGGACCCTCCGAACACTCCAACATCGAGTGATTTCGCGAATCCCGTATATCCAGTTGGAATAGAACCTTCGAAAGGTTGGAGTTGTATTTGTGTCCTTGCAGTCCATCCATTCCTTTCCATCCACTCCAAGAACCAAACAATAAAGTGGAAAATAATAGATTTCAGGAAATTTTTGAAAAAAACGAAAAACTGTAAAATGCAAAAAAAATAATAAATAATGTTGAAACGACACTTTTACATGAAATTATGCGAAGAAAAAAGACGGGAGGTAAAATGACTTCCCTTGTAAGGAGGCCTCGCCCCTTGTGTTGGCTATAGAAATTACAAAGCGAAGAGGTGTACCTAGTTGTATATAGCTAGACATGCACGAGTGCGAGAATAAAGTTTGATGTGCAAAATATAATTGTCGGGAATTTAATTGATTCACAACACGTCAAACGAGATAACTATGTTTAACTGATTCTTCGATACTATACAGGCTATGCTTAACGACGTATAAATCAAGATTGAGGTAGGGCTTCACTTTGGGCCTTTCTTTGGTCTTCAAATTTCATTTTTTTCTTAATTTTCACAAGGCGTTTTTTTTTGTAAAAACTCTTGTAGGGGCTAGCAGGTTATTTCGCATTTTATGGGACGGTTCGATAATTTTCAAATCGAACGACGTTAGAAATTCCAACTATACAAGATTTGAATTTTTTTTTCAATTTAGTAATTAATAATTTAACACAGTTCACGTGATATTCATGTGAAATTCGCATTACTCGGCGAATTTAGATCAAAGATGGTCCTTGCAGCAATATTGGAACAACTGGTGATAATCCTACATAAGGTCTGCGAGAGAGTGGGCAAAATTAAGAAGAAATTCTTTGACTGCATTCAAATATTGCATATACACGGGTATTATTTACAACAATGAAGAATGATCATCAATGGAGCGAAATTGCAATGCTGCTGTAGCTTGACTCCGCCCATCGACTATAAAAGGGGAGCTAAGTTGGATCATTCCTCAGTCTTGGTATTTCGTTTCCGCTTTACAATACTCCCACTGCGATTGCTTTCAAGTGCGCGCTATTGTACTCCGGCAACACGCGTAATATTAGCGGCGCCGCAGTCTCATTTGCGACTTGCTCGGGTTTTCTTGTTATCTCGTTGTTTTTTACTTTTCTTTCATTGCGATTGTGCAAATGTGCTTTTTCCTTCGTTTTATACGTCTAAACTGTTATTTTCATTGACACATCTCATTATTCAGATATCCACTTCTCACAAAGTTGAACATGGATCCGCGCCGTTCTCAGCAAGATCAAAACCCACCGGCACACGACCAAGAAAGGTGTAAAAATTTTCAATTATTTTTGAAAATGAATAAAAACAATTTAGATCCCGTTCACCCAGCCCCGAAAATGCGGATACGTTCAGTATCTTGTCTGGAAGAGTTCGACAGCCAATACATCCTCAGAATCCCGCCCCAGCTGCCAACTCGGCAACAGTATTTCCTAGTTCAGTGACAATGACTAGAGGCTCAAGACCGGTGGAAGACTTTCAGAATTTCCAATTAAGACCTTCCTTTTCCCATGAGTCAACGAGGTAACAATTAATGTTTCTAAAAATTGAATAATTATCCAGTATTTCAGAATCCCTTCTCCAACCACAATGACACCCACTAGAGCCACGGAGTCGACCAGCCAACTCCGCCAGCCGGTGTCAGCCACTACCATTTCCTACCGTACAACTACTCAAACAACTCCGATGGCAGAGATGGATTCACTTGTTGAAAAAATTCACAGCTTGGTGCCTATTGAAGAGCCAGCTCCGTCGCACTTGGGAAGAAGAAGATCTCCAACTCCATCTGTGAGCTTTTTTTGAATTTATGAAGCTGTCTTGATCTAAAGTTAGTATTAATAACAATAAAGCATTCTAACTTTTCAGGAAATGTCGACGGCAACTACAACTTTTCGAGTGGCTCCAGGAAGCACTTCGATGGATTCCGTATCGACTCATCAGCGAGTGAACATGGCCCTCGACGTACCGCCATCTTCTGTGCTCCCACAAGTGCAAACCATGGTGTTGCCGAATGATAGCCTCACTGGAGCCGCCGTTGTAGGAACATACTTCATTTTTTCAGAGAAAATATTTCCAATTGCAGGTCATTCCTCCGCAGCCAGTTCCCAACTCGCTAAGAGAAGCGCCGGAAAACCGTCGGTCGTCGACACCAAATCGCGGTGGAGCCAATGAACCACGAAGAAGAAAGCGACAAAGCTTTGTAGGCATATTTTTAAAAGAATAGTGGTGAAATAATAATTGTTTCAGTTCAAGCGTTTCCGCCGCTCTTCCTCGCTCGCTCCAAACCAGCCACAAAACAACTCTCCTGAGCCACACCGCGTTCGTGCCGAATCCGACGCACCACACTTCTTGAAAGAAGCGGTATCATTTTATTTTTTTAATGCTAAATTCAAACATCTCTTACAGGCAAAGCGCGTTAGCAATTTGTTCCGCCGACAATCGGTAAGTATTCATTTACGACAATATTTTCTCGATAATATTATTTGAGTTATGCCTAATTAAATTTCAGACAAAAATGGAGCAAGCACCGACGTCATCTCAAGCTAATGTTCCAACACCGATGGACGATGGAAATGCTCACGAAAGCGGCCCTAATATGGCTTCCCCAGTGTTGCAAAAGAGAAAAAGCATTCCTCGAGCGGTATTACATTTTTTTCAGTAGCATTTCACATGGGATAATAATTTCAGGCCAAGGACAAGGCAAATGAAGCCCTGAAAACAAGAAAGTCGAATCCGACATTTCCCCAACAGGAGCCATCCACATCTGCACAGGCTCAGAAAACGCCAAAACGCGGAAGAAATTCCAATGACGACGAGAAGAATGCTAAGAGAAAAAAGGAGGGACAGGTGGGAATTTGAAAGAAATGATGATTGTCTTTTGAAACAATGATTTTCAGTAGACACACTAGAAGACGGCTCTCGCCTTCATGCTCGTAGCTCCAAGCACTTCTACCAGCTTGACTTTTTGTGAATCATAGAGGCCCACCCTCCACATTTCAACAATGTATTTAATTTTATGCTTGATTTGTTCTTTTTTCTGTTTCTTTGTTCTTTCTTTTGTATCAAGTTCTTGTTTCCTAACCATTAGATGGTAATAGAAATGTTTAAACAATTTATCATTCAACTTTTTTTATCTCGAATATTTGTTTCAGAAATCTGAACACGACCATGCGCTGATTTCTTCCTTTTTTCTTGTTACGCAATTCGGGAAGTGGTTACCTACCACCCGATGAGCTTTGCTTCTTTCATTGTTATTTTTGTTCAATGTGTAATTTCCTAGAGAATTTATGAGAAATCCCAGATAATCAACTCTCATTTTCATTTTGATCACTTAGCCAATCAATCAATATTTAATAAATTATCTCAACTATTTCGAAAAAAGTCGACTACGTTTAAATTCACATAAAAATAGTTCGAAACAGAATTTTTACAACGTCTTGTGAATATTAAAAAAAACGACTGGAATTACAAAAACGGCCCATATTATATTTGAGACAGGCGGGTTGGATTTCACTTTTCAAAAAATTCTTATATTATATATTAACAATATAAATTTTGTTTAGCACTTACAATTTTTCTCTGCATTTCCTATTTTTCAACAGAAGATTAATCTCAATATCATAATTCCTGAGTATCCAACGATACTTTTTTTGAAAGAGTTTGGTGTACTGTAGTCCTGACCTCGAATTGTGGGCGTGGCACCGACTCCTCCTACTTTTGTCACTTGAGCTCCGCCCACTTTTATATCCCACTCGAGCTACCACCTCTCATTCAGTTGCATTTTAGCTACTATCAGCACCAATCCATTTCATCCTCTTGTGAAGATGTCCGATAGATCTCCATCTCCACCGGTCAACCACCGCGAAATGACTCTAGCAGAGAAGCGCAGGGTCCACTTGCACTTCCTCCGCTTGCGAGTCAATGCTGAAGTCGATGAGGTCCAACAATTCTTACACTCCGTTTTTAATGGCGAGGAAGAATCTGTTCTCATCGATCCGTTACTTTCCAAACCCTACTTCTTCTTTTCTCTCATTACCGACGTCGATGCCACCATTATTCCAGCCGGTACCACTTTTAATTTCGATGGTGTCTCGAGGCTTCTCGAGATTCGTGCTCGTAACGTCGAACTCACTAGACCATATTTAATTGTTGCTGAAAACGACGTTTGGGTTAATGCTATTCATTTGGTGTCGGGCTCAGTTATTTATTTTTCTGTTTACCTTCTTTATTTAAACTATCCCAACTATGTTGTTGAAGAGGAATTCATGGAAAACCTTGTTGAGAGTGTCGTCCATTCTCTGGACAGACGAAATCAGTAATGCTTCCTATTTCATGTTCTCCTAAATTTTTCTGATTCTCTGCCCATTATCATTAATCCCGTTTCAAAGCCTTTTCAATTAATTTTCTTCTTGCAAATGTGTGAACTTCTTTTTAACGAGCTTGCAAATGTGTGAACTTCATTTTAACTACGTCGACCAATGTGAAATGGACCTCGGTTATAGGCTAAGCATGGCATAGCGTCGTAGACGGTCCCATCTGGTCTCCCTGTGCCTCCTCGCCGAGTGAGAAATTTCAATTTTTCGAAGTAGTTAGGAGAAGCAATCATCTTTTGCATTTTCGGGATGGTTTCTAAATTTTCACAAGGCTTTATAATCAACATTAGCAATTATTCTAGTCACGTGTTTTCTAAATTTTGTTTTGTTTATTTGAAATGTCCCATTCGGACAATGAATTTCGAACATTTAATCCTCTTTATAATCGAAATTTAAAAAAAAACAAAACAATGGCGAGGGAATTCAGCTTACAACGGCCAGATAGACGATTGTAACTGTTCTCTAATCATGAATTGTTTTTTTCTTTCAGGGGTAAGTTTGTTAAAATTTGGGATGAATGGAAGTAACTCTCGTTTTTCTAATCATTAAAAATGGGTTATTGTTAAAAGAATTTCAGAAAAATTAATTTATTATTTAAAAAAGTTGGGATAAATTAAAGGCAAAGCTTTTACATTTACTCCGGCAACTTTTTCATCGTAATTTAATAAACTGTTATTATCAGACGAAATTCGGATAAATTTGGGGCAAAGCTTCGAATTTAATCTTTGAAATTCGTTTATAAAAATAATTGGCAAAAGTTGAACTGAAATTTTTATAGTCATGAATTTTTTCAGTTTTAACTTTAAAAAATACTTTCTTTCAGTGCTCGCATTATATAGTAATTATAAATTAGTTTGGTTATTATCTGGAGAATTTCGGATAAATTTGGAGCAAAGCTTCAAATTTACTCTTTGAAATTCGTATATAAAAATAATTGGCAAAAGTTGAACTGAAATTTTTATAGCCATGAATTTTTCAGTTTTAACTTAAAAAAATACTTTCTTTCAGTGCTCGCATTATATAGTAAATATAAATTAGTTTGGTTATTATGTGGAGAATTTCGGATAAATTTGGAGCAAAGCTTCGAATTTACTCTTGAATCGGGTTGGGGTTGCAAATTTTTATTGTACAAGTAGTCGATTTTAACTGATCTCTAATTATATATATATATGTTTTCCATTCAGGGGGTTTTAATCGTACCTGCTCATGTAATAGTATTTTTTTCAATCTCTTTCAAATCAGTATTAACAAATTTTAAGGAATATTTTATTTGATGTAAGTAAAAAAAAATCTCCCCTGCCACGCGGGCGGCCCGGGTTCGATTCCCGGTCGATGCACCAAATTTATCAACCATCGGGGATGGAAGACCTCAAACTTGGGTAATTAAACATTAATTGTAAAGAAATAAGTTAAACATAAATTGAACATAAATTAGACATAAGTTGAACAACAACCAACGAATGGAAAGAAAAGTTAAAAAATGGGCGTTGGGGCTCCCTTTTATAGGGGCACACATGCAATATAAAGGTTACACTGTGTGCGTAGGTGGCTTTGGTGGCGTATGGCTTTGGCGGTACAATTTAATAATAGTTTATCAATTTTAAACTGTCGAAAATGTGCTTCAGATATTAAATTGTGATGTCGAGGAATGAAGCCATGTGGGAAACTTTGAAATTAGTATGCATCCGATTTTTTGCAAATTTTAGCACATTTTTGCGTATCTGATAATTACGCACATTTAAAATGTGATGAAGTGTTTTTAGATTGTGAGTTTCTTTTCTATTATGTGATATTTTATTTTTCTTTTGAAAAATTTCCGTTTTGTATATTCATAGCAACTAGTCTCTGTACATTTGAAACACTTAAAAGTACGCTATAGTGTACTCTGCCAACTCAGCATACTCCAGAAACACGCGCAACGCGTGCCGCGTCGCGGTTTTTTCGAATATTGTCGTCGTTTGCCATGATTTTATTTTCATTTCTATTCTTGTAATTTCTCTTCTTTCGAATTTCTCTTCTTTCAAATTTCTCTCTCCATTCGTATTTTGAAAGCGTCAACATTTCAGTAATCAAGATGAATACGAATCATAATAATACTTCGGTAGATTCTTCTGTTCAATGCGACCTCCAATCACATTCCGCCAGCCATAATGAAAACAGGTAAATGAATTGAAAAAATCTTGTTCAAACTTGAAGATTAATTACAATATTCAGACCATCCAATCGGCTGATCGTAGAAAGACCGCAGGTTATTGAAGGAGCTGAGCAGGTACGATTAAAAACCCGTTTTTGATGTGAAGTTACTATTTAATTCAGGCTGTTGCAAGAGTCGTTGTAGACTTTCCATCTAATAACCCAACTTTGAGCGAAGAGGCAATGAACAGACTACAAGATCAGATCAACAACCTCCTGAAAAACTTTTTGGCTGATCCAGCAAATACAACACACTCTGTGAAGAATAAAGTTGATGCTTCAACACAAACTATTCGAGAGCCAAGTCCAGTGCGAGAAGCTGTCGATTTCGAGGAAGTTGAAGAATTTGAAGAAAATGCACTTATAGTGGAAAACGAGGCCGGAGGTCAACCAGAAGAAGCCGACAATGATGCGAGGTAAGTTTTTAAAATGACTTAAAATCTCGTTGAATACATTGTTACATTTCAGAGATGAGTCTGTCGAAATCCAGTTTGAGATCATCCGCAATGGGGTGAGAAACCAATCATATGTTACTTTATTCCAGATTACTGTTTCAGGTGTACAAGGATTTCCGCGTTGTGATGGAAAATTTGAGAGGGATCTCCATGGCATAAATCCACGAAATGAGTGAAAATATGGCCGAATACCTGGAGTCATTGTTCCTCACTGGCTCGGAGTTTCTGACACCTCCAGCCACTAATACCACAGTAATTTATTTTAATGGTTTTTATATTAAGACTGCTTTATAGGCTAGTGATCGTGCCTCAGCTAGTACTGAAGAACGCTCTGCTCCAACCACCGAAAGCACTAGTCAAGAAAGTCAGCGTGATGGAGCTCGTCCACCTTCGTCCATCGCTGAGTCGGGTTCGTCCGATGGGGCTCATCCATCGTCGTCAACTGAATCGGCTTCATCGTCCAGAATTCGTCGTAAGTCGGAATGTGTTTCTGACGAAGTTCAAGGAAACGACGCCAAGCGAAGCAAGAACAGCCAAGTAATTGTGATTTTATATCTGAATATTACTAAATGAAATTTCAGGAAAGCTCTTAAACGCCCCACTAATCTTTCCGATCATATTTGCCACTGTTAGCCCAGTTCTACGAGCCATGACTCAAGCTTTTTGTTTTTTTTTTTGTGAAAATGTTTTCTTTTTTGTTACTTTGTTTTCTCATGTATATCTTGTTAGACATATTGTAATCAAATCCAATAACCAACTGTTACCACTCACTTAACCAATCCCTAATTAATCACTTATCCAAATCTCACATTTTCTCTTGCAAATGTTTTGATCATCTATATTCACTTGTTGTTTATTTATGTTTCATTTTGTTTCCTGGTATTCATTGGATTTGATCATCTTTTGAATTCGTTTTTCACATTGATACGCAATAAATTATTCGGAAACAAATGTTATTCCACAATAATTTTTAATGAGTTTTGAAAAAGAAATTGTCAATATTTTTATTCCTCAGACATTTCTCACATTCTCGGGATATTGGGCCACTAAAAAATAAGTTCTTTCTGAGCAGTATCCACTATTAGAGACAATCACACCATTATCATAAAAATCTCTCGGATTGTTTTACAAAATTACTGTCATTGTTTAACAGTTATTGTTTTCAAAATCAGTAGTATCGAAGGAATACGCAGGATTTGTCCTGTCAATTTCCGTTATTGAGAGTGTTCCGGAATAAGGGTGACGGTGTCCCGGTAAGAGGGCAAAGGTGTCTCAGAGGGAGAGCAAACGTGTTCCGGAAGGAGGGTGCAGACAAGTTTGGTGTACTGTAGTCATCGCATCTAATTGTGGGCGTGGCATAGTCTTCTTTTGCCTCTCATTCAGTTGTGTTTTTAGCTTTGCAGCGATCTGTTTCATACTTTTGCAAAATGTCCGATCGCCCGCCATCTCCACCTATTAACCTCGCCTTTAGCCCTCTACGGGAAATGACTCTTGAAGAGAAACACGCAGTTTTTCTGTACTTCTTTCGCTTGCGAATCAATGCTGAAGTCGATGAAGTCAAACAATTCTTAAACTCCGTGTTTCATGGAGAAGAGAGATTTGTTCTCATCGATCAGTATCTTTCTATTCCATACTTTTTTCTTGCTTGCATCAATGATGTTGACGTCACCACTATTCGTCTCGGCACCACCTTCGATTCATATGGTGTCTCGATTCTTCTAGATATTCGTGCTCGTAATATCAGGCTTTCCAGAAGATTTTCGATTCGTGCTGACCAATCTGTTTGGACTAATCATATTGAAATGGTAGCTAACGAACTCATTTCTTTCTCTGTTTATGCGCATTTCTTAAACTATCCAAATTATGTTGTTCCTGAGGAATTCATGAACACGCTCTCAGAACATCTCATCTCCGTCGTGAACGTGCTCCATGAGTGAATCTTCTGTTCCATTGTTATTTTGCAATTTACCCATAATATTTAGTAAATAATCCCCCTAAATATATATCTACACATATTCCTTTCACATTTCTTAAAAAGAATTTACATTTAATTTCTTTATTTAGATGATCCCAATTATATTGTTGAGGAAGAATTCATGACTAGTAAGACTAGTAATGCTTCCCATTTCCTTCATCATTAAGTTTTTCTTTCAGTCGTTTTAGATAGTTAGCTTCCCCGAACTTGTAAATATGTGAACTTTGAACTTTTTTCACTACTTCGACTAATGTGAGTTTTTCTGATTCTCTCCCCATTATCATTAATCCCGTAATCCTTTCAAAGCCTTTTCAATTAATTTTCTTCCTCGATCTTGCAAATGTGTGAACTTCTATTTAACTACTTCGACCAACGTGAGACGGACCTCGGTTATAGGCTAAGCATGGCATAGCGTCGTAGACGGTCCCATCTGATCTCCCTATGTCTCCTCACCGAGTGAGAAATTTCAATTTTTCGAAATAGTTAAAAGAAGCTATCATAGTTTACATTTTCGGGATTATTTCTAAAAATTTCACAAGACTTTATAATCATCATCAGCAATTATTCTAATCACGTGTTTTCTAAATTTTGTTTTGTTTATTTAAAATGTCCCATGCGGACAATGAATTTCGAACATTTAATCCTCTTTATATTCGAAATTCAAAAAAAAAAACAAAACAATGGCGAGGGAATAGAGCTTACGACGACAAAATGGTCGATTGTAACTCTTCTCTGGTCATGAATTGTTTTTTGTTCTTTCAGTGGTAAGTTCATTTTTGTGGTTTTCATTATTTATTGAACAAAAAGTTTAGATGAATGAAGTCTGAGATTTCTTATCCAAATGTCGTTTTTATATATTTATTATGAAATAATTGGTTATTATTTGGAGAATTCCAGATAAATTTAGGGCAAAGTTTTGAATTTACTCTTTTAAATTCATTGAGGATTATAATTGGAATACGTCAAATTGAGCTTCGAATGATTAATTCCAGCAAAATCATTCTACGTTGCAGAGCATCAAATTCTGACTATTTTCTTCTTTTGGATCGTCAGATTTTATTCAGAAATCAAAAAATTAGAGCTCTTAGATAGCTCACCACCACTTTGAAAATACTTGAATTCTTTTATGCGATTTCAGCCTTGACGAGATGAGCGAATATGAAAGGGAGATGACTGAGGGGCTTTTTGTTTTTTTGGTCCCTACTTTGCTGTACAATAGGGGTTGCGGGTTCGAGTCCGCCCAGAGCCAAACGTTTTTTGTGATAACCTGAGAAATTCTTAGACAAAATTGGTGCCAGAATACAAAAAAACCGGTTTTTTTTTCATAGTCGCAAAAAGAATGTCCACGCGAGAGTCGAATCAACCATTCCTATTGCACAGAAAGATAGGGACCATAAACTCAAGTCCCTCAGTCGACGCCCCCCAGAGTGATGATGAGTCTTTTCTGAATAGATCTGACCTAAAGGAAAATTTAAAATACTCAAATATTCGACTTATTTGGATTTGACCATCGAAAATTGAGTTTAATCTCGTTGTAGTTAGAAATATGCATATTTTAGGTATTGAGTCGACATGCACTAATTATTTTTGGATAGAGTAGACTGTCGCGAACAGTTTAAGTACCGTAACATGTTACATTTCTTTTATTTTGATCGAAAAATTACAAACGGACCATTAAAATTTCAGTTTTCATCTTAATTGGGTCTTCACTTGTCTAATACAAAAAATATTATATATCACTCTTGAATTTGTCATATAGAAAAAACAATAAATAGCTTGGCAAAAAAGTGAATTTTTAATTGTTTTAGTACAAATTTTGTCAAATCCGGGTATACGGTAGGATTACTGTAGTTTTTCCTACCGTACCGCATATTAATTTCGTTCGGTGGATCAAAATTCAAATTCTCGACAAAATTTGAGCAAGAATGCAAAAAACCGCTTCAAAATTGCTCCATTTTGACCGATTTTAGACCATTTTAGATTAGGAAATTTAAAGGCGCATAGCAGGTCCTGCAACGATCGGTGAGTCACAAAAACACGAAAAATCGTCTCCACTCATGCCCCTCTACAATCCCTCCAATTTTCATGCAAATCGGAGAATTTTGAAATTTTGGCCATTTTTGATATTTCAGATTTTGAATTTTGAATTCCCGCTCTGCCGCATTTTCGCTACAAGAACCCAGAGCGTCCTTTAAGAGTGAGCTCAAGCCTCTATCACTTGGTTTCTTTGATTTTTACCTATTTTTTTAATTTCGTCGTTACTCCTCGAAATCTTCATCGTTTTTCATGGTTTTTTTTTCTATTCCACTCAAAATTTTGTGATCATTATTTATAAATTGACGGCAAACTTCACCGATGTCAATTTCACTGCGAAAAATCTCTATTAAAATTGCGCTTTAGGCCAAAAGCTTAAAAAATTCGGCATTAGGTCAATTTTCAACAATTTTTAGTTTTTTTTTTATTAAAAATTTTAAATCAATGAGTTCTATTAATTTTTTTCACTGACACATTGTAGCTACGAGCGATTGCAACAAAAATTCATTTTTTCTCTTAATTTTTCCAAGAAAATTTCAAAAATTCGTAAATCAACGAAATTTCCACCTTTTTTGAAAATTTTTTTGCCATTCGATTGAGAATTAAACCCTTTAATTATATTTGTTATGCCGAGTAGCACAGCTGAAGAATTTAACCGCTGAAAATCGATTTTCTCCTTGATTTCACAAAATTTTTCCGTTTTGGCCATTTTTTTCGTAAAAAATTCATTAATTTTGATATTGAAATTATATTTCTATCAAATCGTTTTTATCGATTGATTGATTTTGCTTCCACTGTTCTCATTGATATTTTCATTCTATTTTTCAGATCCAATGTCTTCTCATCGCGTATTTTCTACGTCACCCACTCGCTCTCAAATCAAGCGTCATCTCGCATGTGTAAGATTATTTAAATACTGTTTTTTTCGTAAATTTGTTAATTTTAGCGATTTTTTGCCAAAGTTGGCGAGGAAGAAGCCGAAAAGGTAAACACGTGGTTTTTTGCAGTTAATAATTGTCGACTTTCAGGATTTTGTGTATTTCACTTGGAATTTGTATGCCGCGGCATCGGTTGAAACACAACTATCATGTGGAAAACATCATCTTCCTATTCTTGGAGCTCTCGTTATCAATCACAAACGCGCCAAAGTGATGAGAATGCGATTGGTTTGCCGCCGATGCACCGAGGAAAACGACCCGCGTCCAGAAGACTGGCTTCCGCCGGATTTTCGAGAGTTTTTGTTTGTCCTAACACCAATAAAAACGGTATGTTTTCGACAATTTTCGAATTTTCATGATTTTTATGCGTTTCAGAAGCGCGATGAAAGAATTCTACAGAAAGTATGGACGGATTTGTCCGGAAAGAAATTGAATGGTTAGTCATCGCAATAGGGAAACTCGGCATGAACTCAACATTGCAGGCTGGAGCGATCTTCAACTGACGTCGCTGCGACGTGAAGCGTATTCACTGCGTAAAACAAGAATCAGTGAGGACACTACTATTTATTCTCCTTCTGGAGACGAAATAAAGCCTCGCGAGCTGCCAAAATTGCCAATTACCGTAAGTTTCTGCATATTTTAAAAATCTTTATCGAATTAGTTCAAATAATGTTCAATATTTCGAAACAGATGATCTGTGGAAATTCTGAAAACCTTTGTTTGGAATTTCTGTAAAACAATTAACCTTTTTTGGCCAAAATACACGATATCATTCAATCGTCATTTCAAGACCATATATTTCAGAACGAAGAATTTTTTGCCAAGTATTATATCATGACAATGATTGACATCATCGATGAAAACGCCGAATGTGCGATGCATCATAAAATCGCGAATTTTGGAGTTTTGCTAAATCGAAAGCCACGAATGGAGATTGAAGAATTCGAAAAAGAAAACGCGTTTGAAGTGCATGCATTCTGCGAGCAATGCCTTTTCGAAAAGAAGCTTTGCTCGAAATATCCGTTTGAATTCCTAAGAGCAGTGGAGCATGGATTCGATGAGGAGGTGAGTACAGCACGAGTCGTTTTTAAGACAATTCTCAATATTTCAGAAGATCCCAACTCCGTTATACGAGTACTACAAAACGCTCATGCCGCCACCATCGCCGACTCGAACAATTTGCCGCGAGCCACCAATCGACTTTTGAATCGTTTTTAAAATGGTCTATTACTGTATCATGTTGTTTTTTACTTCATCGAGCGTGTTGATTTTGATTTTTGTCTCCTGTTATTTCAACTAATAAATTTTGTTTTGAAGGAAATCTGATCGTTTTTTTTCTAGTATTTATTTAGAATTAAGAATGTCTAAATGTCTATAATTTTCCGATATTTATCGGCTACTCGATATGTGAACCGTTTCTTAAATTTTCACAATCGAAAAAAAAAATTTGCGCAAAGGGGACTCGAACCCACGACTCTCAGTGTTCAAAAAGTAGGTAACTTTTTGGTTTCTGAATAAAATCTGATGATCCAAAAGAAGAAAATAGTCGGCTTTCCCCAGTGATGTTTTACAACGTGGCGAAAACGATTTTGTCTGAAAAAATAATAGACTTGTTTTTTTTTACTGATATGATTTTCTAGCTAATAGATAAATTACCACCTAACCCTAATATACCTAAAAAAAATAGTATTAAAAATATTTTCAATAAATATTTTTCATAACGATTCTAAATTCAACTTGATTTATACCAGTTATAATAAAATCCGAATTTCAAAGAGTAAATTCAAAGATATGCTTCAAATTTATATAAAATTCATTTAATAATTACCAATTATTTTATAATCAATATGTTATATATACAGGGTCGGGCATAATTACCGGTAATTTTTTTGCGCCATGGTGACTCATGATGTCGCGTTTTTTTGAGCGCTCACAATTTTTTTCCAGTTGTTTGATGTGTTTTCTATTGTTTTTCCAAGTTTCGGACAAAAATACTAATTTTCTGCCAAATGGTAAAGGCTAGTATCCATCGAGTCACTATTTGGTCGCTATTCGATCAAGGAGTCAAAATTCCCATAATCATCAAGCGCCTCAAACATCATCCGAACACAGTTTATTCGACGATTCGCCGCTATCAGGAGACTAGAGGACTTGATGACATGGTTGGGAGAGGAAGAAAAGTTTCTGTTACAACTCCAACTAAGGTGAAAGCCGTGAAGGAACGAGTGAGACGAAACGCTCATCGGAGCCTCTCAACGATGGCTCATGAGATGGGAATGTCCCGAAGATCGATGACAAGGATTGTCAAAGATAAATTGGGTCTTACCCCATACCGTGTGCGAAAAGCAGTTATTCTCTCTGCCGCCAATAAGCAAAAAATACCTCAAAAGGTAAAACTTCTTGTGGAGCGCACGCGAGTCGGCGAACATTTGGTTACCATGTTCTCCGACGAGAATCTGTTCATAGTCGAGCAAGAATTCAACTCCCAAAATCACAGGGTTCTTGCTAAGACCTCCTAAGAAGCTTTTGACAATGGCAGAACCATTCACACTACTTCCCATCCAGCCAGTGTGATGGTATTTGGCGCTATATGCTCCGCGGGAAAGTGTCCGCTCGTATTCGTTGAAAAAGGCGTTAAAATCAACGAGGAAGTCTACGTTGACATTTTGAAGGATCACGTATTGCCTTGGAGCCGAGATATTTTCAAAGGCCAACCGTGGGTGTTCCAACAAGATGATGCCCCTGCTCACAAAGCTAAATTCACTCAAGAGTGGTGCAGAGTGAATTTTTCGAGTATTATCGCTTCAGACGAATGGCCAGCTTCTTCGCCGGATTTGAATTACTATGTCAGGGGAGTTTTGCAAAAGAAGGTCTGTGCTACACCCCATTCAAGTGTTGAGGTTTTAAAAAAGAAGTTGGTCGAGGAATGGGACAAGATGTCAGTGGAATACTTGCGTGCGGTGGTGGATGCCTACCCAAAACGTCTTCGAGCCGTCATCAAGCAGAAAGGTGGCCGAGTTGACCAACTTTAGTATTTATATGTTTGTTACTACCCAGATAAACTTTTAGTTGAATCTCAACTTATTCTGACTTTTTTTGAAATACATCCATTTGAACTTCTACCGGTAATTATGCCCGACCCTGTAAAACTAATATATAAAGTAAGAATTGAATAAGAAATCTTTTACTTCCATTCAAGGCTTTTTCAAAAAAAAAAATTTAAAAAATTATAAAATTCTACGATGTTTCTAAAAATTTCACCTTTCTTACCGTAAAACTTAAGGAATCTAATTTAAACTAGCTTTATTCCAAAAATATACGAATTTCAAGGAGTAAATTCAAAGCTTTGCCCCAAATTTATCCAAAATTCTTCTAATAATAATCAACGATTTTATAACTAATGTATAAAAGCGAGACTGAATAAGAAATTTTTAACTTCTATAAATCCAAACTTTTTCCATTCATGATTATCTTAAAAAATTTTAGAAAAATTTTAGACTTTTGTCAATTATTTTTATATACGAATTTCAAAGAGTAAATTCAAAGCTTTGCTTCAAATTTATCTAAAATTCTTTTAATAATTACCAATTATTTTATAATCAAATATAAATCTACTATATAAAACTAATATATAAAAGTACGATGTTTTCTTATGAGTAATTTACTAAAAATTTTAACTTTCTTACCGTAAATCTTAAAAAATTATAGTTCGACTTTTGTCAATTATTTTTATATACGAATTTCAAGGAGTAAATTCAAAGCTTTGCCTCAAACTTATCCAAAATTCTTCTAATAATAATCAACGATTTTATAACTAATGTATAAAAGCGAGGACTGAATAAGAAATTTTTAACTTCTATAAATCCAAACTTTTTCCATTCATGATTATCTTAAAAAATTTTAGTTCGACTTTTGCCAATTATTTTTATATACGAATTTCAAAGAGTAAATTCGAAGCTTTGCTCCAAATTTATCCGAAATTCGTTTGATAAACGATCTCACCACTGAAAGAAAAAACAATTCATGATTAGAAAACAGTTACAATCGACTATCTAGTCGTTGTAATCTGAATTCTCTCGCCATTGTTTTGTTTTTTTTTTGAACTTCGAATATAAAGAGGATTAAATGCTCGAAATTCATTGTCCGAATGGGACATTTCAAATAAACAAAACAAAAATTAGAAAACACGTGATTAGAATAATTGCTGATGTTGATTATAAAGCCTTTTGAAATTTTAGAAACCATCCTGAAAATGCAAAATATGATAGCTTCTTTTAACTATTTCGAAAAATTGAAATTTCTCACTCGGCGAGGAGGCACAGGGAGATCAGATGGGACCGTCTACGACGCCATGCCATGCATAGCCTATAACCGAGGTCCGTCTCACATTGGTCGAAGTAGTCAAATAGAAGTTCACGCATTTACATATTCGGGGGCAGCTAACTATCTAGAAAGATTGAAAGAAAAACTTAATGATGATGTGACTAAATAAAAAAACTACAGCTCGAGCTCGAACTACAGCTTTGCAAGCTCGAGGAAGTTTAATTAATTGAAAAGGCTTTGAAACGGGATTAATGATAATGGGGAGAGAATCAGAAAAATTTAGGAGAACATAAAATAGGAAGCATTACTGATTTCGTCTGTCCAGAGAATGGACGACACTCTCAACAAGGTTTTCCATGAATTCCTCTTCAACAACATAGTTGGGATAGTTTAAATAAAGAAGGTAAACAGAAAAATAAATAACTGAGCCCGACACCAAATGAATAGCATTAACCCAAACGTCGTTTTCAGCAACAATTAAATATGGTCTAGTGAGTTCGACGTTACGAGCACGAATCTCGAGAAGCCTCGAGACACCATCGAAATTAAAAGTGGTACCGGCTGGAATAATGGTGGCATCGACGTCGGTAATGAGAGAAAAGAAGAAGTAGGGTTTGGAAAGTAACGGATCGATGAGAACAGATTCTTCCTCGCCATTAAAAACGGAGTGTAAGAATTGTTGGACCTCATCGACTTCAGCATTGACTCGCAAGCGGAAGAAGTGCAAGTGGACCCTGCGCTTCTCTGCTAGAGTCATTTCGCGGTGGTTGACCGGTGGAGATGGAGATCTATCGGACATCTTCTCAAGAGGATGAAATGGATTGGTGCTGATGGTAGCTAAAATGCAACTGAATGAGAGGTGGTAGCTCAAGTGAGGTAAAACAGTGGGCGGAGCTCAAGTGACAAAAGTAGGAGGAGTCTGTGTCCACGCCCACAATTAGTTGCGATGACTACAGTAGCCCAAACTTGTCTGCGCCCTCCTTCTGGGACACATTTTTTTACACGTTGCTAAATATTTCTGTCTTTTAAATTTGTGGATTGCTTGTTTTCTTTTTTCTATTTTGTCCATTGCAGAAAACTCAGTGAAATGTCGTCGTCTAACCCAGGATCTTCAACGACCGAGTCAGCCCACAATCAATCATCATCCAAGGGCTTCTCTAGTTCAGCAAATCTTTTGGTTGTGCAGTTGTCACAAGTAATTAAAGAAAAAGAGCAGGTAAAATAGTCAATTTTCCCATAATTACATAACACAAATTTCTCAGATAGTTGCGAATGTTGCTATAGATTTCCCATCCAACAAATCGGCGATATCAAAAACTGGAGCCGACGTGTTGCGTGATCAGATCACTGACGTTGTGAAGAATTTCATTGCGGATCCTAATAATTTTATTGAACCGGTTATTTTTATTCTAATTTCTGTGATAATTTTAATGTAACTTTAGAAAGATAAAAAGGATGTCTCTACACAAACATTTCATGTCCCGACACCAATTACGGAAACTGCAGAAGCCGATGAGAACCAAGAGAGAATACAGTCGGCTACAGTTTCAAATGAGTTGAAGTAAGATTTTTAAAAAAACTTTTTTTTAGACACCTTTTTAATTCCAGCTTTGAGCCTCTCGTGGTGAAGTTTGAGATCTTTGCACCAAACGTAAGCAACTTGTCCGATTCTAAATTTAGTCAAGGTAAACGCTTTAGAAGCACGAAAATATTGATTATGTGATGCCCAACCTCGATGGGGTTTCAATGGACGACATCGACATTATGCGTGAGGCAATGGCCAACGAACTCACTTCACTAATCGCTTCTGCTCCTGAGGATTCAATGCCTTCAGCTACTGTTTCTTCGGTAATTTGTCTTCTCTTGTCTTTTATACATATGTTATTATATGTGCTATTCAATATTTATAATGCCGTCGCTGTAAAAACCAAGGAAACAACAGAAATCGCAGTGAGTTTGTTTTTCTTGTCGACAGTTTTTTAACCAGTGATGGTGGAAATCGGTTTTTTTTGGTGATGGATTAAACCAAAAAGTTTCAGTTGAATAGTACGATGGATGTTAAAACATCAGACGTTCAAGGAGTCTCCGTGAAAAATACCAAGGAAGAAATCCAACACGTGAATTCTTCCAATCATTCTTCTGATTCGGACTCCCAATCCACTTCGTTTGACCCGACTGTCCCATCTACATCTAGTGGGATTACGGAAAACCGTCGAATTCGTCGTAAGTCGGACTTAATTGACGACAAAATTGAAGGAAATGATGCCAAGAAATACAAGAAGAACGAGGTGACTAAAATCTAATAGATTCCATTAAAAAAAATTCAATCTTTTAGTAAAGTACACAATGGTCTTCTCGGCTCGTGATCAAGCTCTAGTTATTCCGCTTAAGCGAAACCAGTGATACCTCTTTGTTTCTTTTTTTTTACTAATTTTATAATAATTCTGTTGTAGCCACTAAATAATAAGTTTCCTTGTTAGTTTTTTTTGTTTTTTTCAAATATTGTTATTGTTTTTTGTCTAGCAAATTCTATCAAATATCCATTAATTCAGCTTTTCTCCAGTCACCGATTTAGTGTACCACTGTATCTATCATTTAATGCTTCTTCGAAATTTTTCGTTACACGTTATTCCGGAATTCTGTCTACTTGATAATGTCTACTTGATAAATTTCCATACAGGATATACTACTTAAAACTATTTTTCACTCATATACTTCATAAATACAACGAAAACAATTTAGTTGTTCTATTGAAACGGAATTCTTTCGTTTTTCATTCAGTGTTCACCATTTTAAGCAGAAAGCCAAATAACGATTTCTTGTTATTCCAAAGATTCATAAATATTTTTGTTTTTTTTTTTTTAATATTGGAAAAACAAAAACACTGCCGACGGTCTCAAGGCTCCTCCCCATACGATAGATGCCTGCATAACAAGTGTCAGCTTCATTCATTGACGAAATAAGTAATATGAAGCTAACCGTCATTCTTTACTTCGTCATCTTCGGACATTGCAGTTCCAGTAATTCGTAAGAATAATTTCTAAACTTCAATTATAATTTTTCAGCACCCCTTCCCGTCACTCAATCGAAAAAAACCAACAACTCCGCAATTACTTTTAACCTGGCGACGGAGGAGGCGAATTCCGGCCGTGGTTTGGTTTTCATCGACATGATTCTTACAACTGTCGCAATCTTTTTCTTCGCTATTCTCACCGTATTCTACCCGTTGTCCCGTCGAACAAGGTTTTAAATAGTACCGACTTTATTTCAAATAAACTTGTATTGTGCAGATTGATATGATACAAATGCTACATTGTAACCAAAGAATGTAAAAATTTGGTAGTAATGGAAAATGCTTCTTTAGGTTGTATATTAAAATTTGTTCGGGATCTTCGTGAGAGTGTTTTGAATACGAGCTGTTCAAATTTTCGGTGTGGTAGGCAAGAGTTCAAAGGCCTTTGAAGCAAGTGAGCTAACCCGTCGTGGGTTCGAATCGTGCTTGCGTAAATGACTTTTAACTGAAAATTTTTCTTCCACATTGTGCCTCCTTGTTTCTTATATAACCAGCGGCATTATATGCAAATTGTATAATTTATATTATATAATTAAGAATCCAATTAAGAGACACTGTATACCTCCACTACTAAAATAACAGAATATCGAAAGAAAATTGTTTTTATTTTGTTCAGTTTTCGTTCAAATTTTTAAATTTTAATAAAAATGTAAATAGTGATTTTGATGTAGATTTGTATCAAAATATACGAAACAATAAATCAAATAACATATTCATTCTAAAAAAAACATAATACCATTTCGAAATTCATGCGATATCTTCGACGGGGCAACTAAGGAAATTTCAATGGTTTTAGGGTTTTCAGACCCGCTGAAAACTTATAGCCAAGTTTCAGCTCGATCGGAGAACATACGGCTGAGACTTGCTTGGCGTGGTCACAAAAAAATCAATAAATTTAGGGTTAAAATTTCCCCAGTTAAGGATGCTAGTGCTTTAATAAGGGAAATTTCAATGGTTTTAGGGTTTTCAGACCCGCTGAAAACTTATAGCCAAGTTTCAGCTCGATCGGAGAACATACGGCTGAGATATGCTTGGCGTGGTCACAAAAAATCAATAAATTTAGGGTTAAAAATTCCCCAATTAAGGATGCTAGTGCTTTAATAAGGGAAATTTCAATGGTTTTAGGGTTTTCAGACCCGCTGAAAACTTATAGCCAAGTTTCAGCTCGATCGGAGAACATACGGCTGAGATATGCTTGGCGTGGTCACAAAAAATCAATAAATTTAGGGTTAAAAATTCCCCAATTAAGGATGCTAGTGCTTTAATAAGGGAAATTTCAATGGTTTTAGGGTTTTCAGACCCGCTGAAAACTTATAGCCAAGTTTCAGCTCGATCGGAGAACATACGGCTGAGATATGCTTGGCGTGGTCACAAAAAATCAATAAATTTAGGGTTAAAAATTCCCCAGTTAAGGATGCTAGTGCTTTAATAAGGGAAATTTCAATGGTTTTAGGGTTTTCAGACCCGCTGAAAACTTATAGCCAAGTTTCAGCTCGATCGGAGAACATACGGCTGAGATATGCTTGGCGTGGTCACAAAAAATCAATAAATTTAGGGTTAAAAATTCCCCAATTAAGGATGCTAGTGCTTTAATAAGGGAAATTTCAATGGTTTTAGGGTTTTCAGACCCGCTGAAAACTTATAGCCAAGTTTCAGCTCGATCGGAGAACATACGGCTGAGATATGCTTGGCGTGGTCACAAAAAATCAATAAATTTAGGGTTAAAAATTCCCCAGTTAAGGATGCTAGTGCTTTAATAAGGGAAATTTCAATGGTTTTAGGGTTTTCAGACCCGCTGAAAACTTATAGCCAAGTTTCAGCTCGATCGGAGAACATACGGCTGAGATATGCTTGGCGTGGTTACAAAAAATCAATAAATTTAGGTTAAAAATTCCAATTAGGATAGATTTAAAAAAAAAACGGAGAACATACGGCTGAATATGCTTGGCGTGGTCACAAAAAATCAATAAATTTAGGGTTAAAAATTCCCCAATTAAGGATGCTAGTGCTTTTATAAGGGAAATTTCAATGGTTTTAGGGTTTTCAGACCCGCTGAAAACTTATAGCCAAGTTTCAGCTCGATCGGAGAACATACGGCTGAGATATGCTTGGCGTGGTCACAAAAAATCAATAAATTTAGGGTTAAAAATTCCCCAATTAAGGATGCTAGTGCTTTAATAAGGGAAATTTCAATGGTTTTAGGGTTTTCAGACCCGCTGAAAACTTATAGCCAAGTTTCAGCTCGATCGGAGAACATACGGCTGAGATATGCTTGGCGTGGTCACAAAAAATCAATAAATTTAGGTATAAAAATGCTCCAATTAAGGATGCTAGTGCTTTAATAAGGGAAATTTCAATGGTTTTAGGGTTTTCAGATTAGCTGAAAACTTATAGCCAAGTTTCAGCTCGATCGGAGAACAAATTTGAGTGGTTTTAGGGTTTTCAGACCCGCAAAAATTTCTAGCCAAGGTTCAGCTCGATTGGACCACTATTGGCTGAAATTCATTTGGCGTCGTCACAAAAAATCAATAATTTTAGGTATAAAAATGGTCTAATTAAGGTCACTAATGCTCTAATAAGGGAAATTTGAGTGGTTTTAGGGTTTTCAGACCCGCCAGAAATTTCTAGCCAAGTTTCAGCTCGATTGGACCACTATTGGCTGAAATTCATTTGGCGTCGTCACAAAAAATCAATAATTTTAGGTATAAAAATGGTCTAATTAAGGTCACTAATGCTCTAATAAGGGAAATTTGAGTGGTTTTAGGGTTTTCAGACCCGCAAAAAATTTCTAGCCAAGTTTCAGCTCGATTGGACCACTATTGGCTGAAATTCATTTGGCGTCGTCACAAAAAATCAATAATTTTAGGTATAAAAATGGTCTAATTAAGGTCACTAATGCTCTAATAAGGGAAATTTGAGTGGTTTTAGGGTTTTCAGACCCGCCAGAAATTTCTAGCCAAGTTTCAGCTCGATTGGACCACTATTGGCTGAAATTCATTTGTCGTCGTCACAAAAAATCAATAATTTTAGGTATAAAAATGGTCTAATTAAGGTCACTAATGCTCTAATAAGGGAAATTTGAGTGGTTTTAGGGTTTTCAGACCCGCAAAAAATTTCTAGCCAAGTTTCAGCTCGATTGGACCACTATTGGCTGAAATTCATTTGGCGTCGTCACAAAAAATCAATAATTTTAGGTATAAAAATGGTCTAATTAAGGTCACTAATGCTCTAATAAGGGAAATTTGAGTGGTTTTAGGGTTTTCAGACCCGCAAAAAATTTCTAGCCAAGTTTCAGCTCGATTGGACCACTATTGGCTGAAATTCATTTGGCGTCGTCACAAAAAATCAATAATTTTAGGTATAAAAATGGTCTAATTAAGGTCACTAATGCTCTAATAAGGGAAATTTGAGTGGTTTTAGGGTTTTCAGACCCAAAAAAATTTCTAGCCAAGTTTCAGCTCGATTGGACCACTATTGGCTGAAATTCATTTGGCGTCGTCACAAAAAATCAATAATTTTAGGTATAAAAATGGTCTAATTAAGGTCACTAATGCTCTAATAAGGGAAATTTGAGTGGTTTTAGGGTTTTCAGACCCGCAAAAAATTTCTAGCCAAGTTTCAGCTCGATTGGACCACTATTGGCTGAAATTCATTTGGCGTCGTCAAAAAAAATCAATAATTTTAGGTATAAAAATGGTCTAATTAAGGTCACTAATGCTCTAATAAGGGAAATTTGAGTGGTTTTAGGGTTTTCAGACCCGCAAAAAATTTCTAGCCAAGTTTCAGCTCGATTGGACCACTATTGGCTGAAATTCATTTGGCGTCGTCACAAAAAATCAATAATTTTAGGTATAAAAATGGTCTAATTAAGGTCACTAATGCTCTAATAAGGGAAATTTGAGTGGTTTTAGGGTTTTCAGAACCGCCAAAAATTTCTAGCCAAGTTTCAGCTCGATTGGACCACTATTGGCTGAAATTCATTTGGCGTCGTCACAAAAAATCAATAATTTTAGGTATAAAAATGGTCTAATTAAGGTCACTAATGCTCTAATAAGGGAAATTTGAGTGGTTTTAGGGTTTTCAGACCCGCAAAAATTTCTAGCCAAGTTTCAGCTCGATTGGACCACTATTGGCTGAAATTCATTTGGCGTCGTCACAAAAAATCAATAATTTTAGGTATAAAAATGGTCTAATTAAGGTCACTAATGCTCTAATAAGGGAAATTTGAGTGGTTTTAGGGTTTTCAGAACCGCCAAAAATTTCTAGCCAAGTTTCAGCTCGATTGGACCACTATTGGCTGAAATTCATTTGGCGTCGTCACAAAAAATCAATAAATTTAGGTATAAAAATGGTCTAATTAAGGTCACTAATGCTCTAATAAGGGAAATTTGAGTGGTTTTAGGGTTTTCAGAACCGCCAAAAATTTCTAGCCAAGTTTCAGCTCGATTGGACCACTATTGGCTGAAATTCATTTGGCGTCGTCACAAAAAATCAATAATTTTAGGTATAAAAATGGTCTAATTAAGGTCACTAATGCTCTAATAAGGGAAATTTGAGTGGTTTTAGGGTTTTCAGAACCGCAAAAAATTTCTAGCCAAGTTTCAGCTCGATTGGACCACTATTGGCTGAAATTCATTTGGCGTCGTCACAAAAAATCAATAATTTTAGGTATAAAAATGGTCTAATTAAGGTCACTAATGCTCTAATAAGGGAAATTTGAGTGGTTTTAGGGTTTTCAGAACCGCCAAAAATTTCTAGCCAAGTTTCAGCTCGATTGGACCACTATTGGCTGAAATTCATTTGGCGTCGTCACAAAAATCAATAATTTTAGGTATAAAAATGGTCTAATTAAGGTCACTAATGCTCTAATAAGGGAAATTTGAGTGGTTTTAGGGTTTTCAGACCCGCAAAAATTTCTAGCCAAGTTTCAGCTCGATTGGACCACTATTGGCTGAAATTCATTTGGCGTCGTCACAAAAAATCAATAATTTTAGGTATAAAAATGGTCTAATTAAGGTCACTAATGCTCTAATAAGGGAAATTTGAGTGGTTTTAGGGTTTTCAGACCCGCAAAAAATTTCTAGCCAAGTTTCAGCTCGATTGGACCACTATTGGCTGAAATTCATTTGGCGTCGTCACAAAAAATCAATAATTTTAGGTATAAAAATGGTCTAATTAAGGTCACTAATGCTCTAATAAGGGAAATTTGAGTGGTTTTAGGGTTTTCAGAACCGCAAAAAATTTCTAGCCAAGTTTCAGCTCGATTGGACCACTATTGGCTGAAATTCATTTGGCGTCGTCACAAAAAATCAATAATTTTAGGTATATATAAAAATGGTCTAATTAAGGCCTTTAATGCTCTAATAAGGGAAATTTGAGTGGTTTTAGGGTTTTCAGACCCGCAAAAAATTTCTAGCCAAGTTTCAGCTCGATTGGACCACTATTGGCTGAAATTCATTTGGCGTCGTCACAAAAAATCAATAATTTTAGGTATAAAAATGGTCTAATTAAGGTCACTAATGCTCTAATAAGGGAAATTTGAGTGGTTTTAGGGTTTTCAGACCCGCCAAAAATTTCTAGCCAAGCTTCAGCTCGATTGGACCACTATCGGCTGAAATTCATTTGGCGTCGTCACAAAAAATCAATAATTTTAGGTATAAAAATGGTCTAATTAAGGTCACTAATGCTCTAATAAGGGAAATTTGAGTGGTTTTAGGGTTTTCAGAACCGCCAAAAATTTCTAGCCAAGTTTCAGCTCGATTGGACCACTATTGGCTGAAATTCATTTGGCGTCGTCACAAAAATCAATAATTTTAGGTATAAAAATGGTCTAATTAAGGTCACTTAATGCTCTAATAAGGGAAATTTGAGTGGTTTTAGGGTTTTCAGAACCGCCAAAAATTTCTAGCCAAGTTTCAGCTCGATTGGACCACTATTGGCTGAAATTCATTTGGCGTCGTCACAAAAAATCAATAATTTTAGGTATAAAAATGGTCTAATTAAGGTCACTAATGCTCTAATAAGGGAAATTTGAGTGGTTTTAGGGTTTTCAGACCCGCAAAAAATTTCTAGCCAAGTTTCAGCTCGATTGGACCACTATTGGCTGAAATTCATTTGGCGTCGTCACAAAAAATCAATAATTTTAGGTATAAAAATGGTCTAATTAAGGTCACTAATGCTCTAATAAGGGAAATTTGAGTGGTTTTAGGGTTTTCAGAACCGCCAAAAATTTCTAGCCAAGTTTCAGCTCGATTGGACCACTATTGGCTGAAATTCATTTTGGCGTCGTCAAAAAAAATCAATAATTTTAGGTATAAAAATGGTCTAATTAAGGTCACTAATGCTCTAATTTCACTAATGCTCTAATAAGGGAAATTTGAGTGGTTTTAGGGTTTTCAGACCCGCAAAAATTTCTAGCCAAGTTTCAGCTCGATTGGACCACTATTGGCTGAAATTCATTTGGCGTCGTCACAAAAAATCAATAATTTTAGGTATAAAAATGGTCTAATTAAGGTCACTAATGCTCTAATAAGGGAAATTTGAGTGGTTTTAGGGTTTTCAGAACCGCCAAAATTTCTAGCCAAGTTTTCAGCTCGATTGGACCACTATTGGCTGAAATTCATTTGGCGTCGTCACAAAAAATCAATAATTTTAGGTATAAAAATGGTCTAATTAAGGTCACTAATGCTCTAATAAGGGAAATTTGAGTGGTTTTAGGGTTTTCAGAACCGCCAAAAATTTCTAGCCAAGTTTCAGCTCGATTGGACCACTATTGGCTGAAATTCATTTGGCGTCGTCACAAAAATCAATAATTTTAGGTATAAAAATAGTCTAATTAAAGTCACTAATGCTCTAATAAGGGAAATTTGAGTGGTTTTAGGGTTTTCAGAACCGCCAAAAATTTCTAGCCAAGTTTCAGCTCGATTGGACCACTATTGGCTGAAATTCATTTGGCGTCATCACAAAAATCAATAATTTTAGGTATAAAAATGGTCTAATTAAGGTCACTAATGCTCTAATAAGGGAAATTTGAGTGGTTTTAGGGTTTTCAGAACCGCCAAAAATTTCTAGCCAAGTTTCAGCTCGATTGGACCACTATTGGCTGAAATTCATTTGGCGTCGTCACAAAAAATCAATAATTTTAGGTATAAAAATGGTCTAATTAAGGTCACTAATGCTCTAATAAGGGAAATTTGAGTGGTTTTAGGGTTTTCAGACCCGCAAAAATTTCTAGCCAAGTTTTAGCTCGATTGGACCACTATTGGCTGAAATTCATTTGGCGTCGTCACAAAAATCAATAATTTTAGGTATAAAAATGGTCTAATTAAGGTCACTAATGCTCTAATAAGGGAAATTTGAGTGGTTTTAGGGTTTTCAGAACCGCCAAAAATTTCTAGCCAAGTTTCAGCTCGATTGGACCACTATTGGCTGAAATTCATTTGGCGTCGTCACAAAAAATCAATAATTTTAGGTATAAAAATGGTCTAATTAAGGTCACTAATGCTCTAATAAGGGAAATTTGAGTGGTTTTAGGGTTTTCAGACCCGCAAAAAATTTCTAGCCAAGTTTCAGCTCGATTGGACCACTATTGGCTGAAATTCATTTGGCGTCGTCACAAAAAATCAATAATTTTAGGTATAAAAATGGTCTAATTAAGGTCACTAATGCTCTAATAAGGGAAATTTGAGTGGTTTTAGGGTTTTCAGACCCGCCAGAAATTTCTAGCCAAGTTTCAGCTCGATTGGACCACTATTGGCTGAAATTCATTTGGCGTCGTCACAAAAAATCAATAATTTTAGGTATAAAAATGGTCTAATTAAGGTCACTAATGCTCTAATAAGGGAAATTTGAGGGGTTTTAGGGTTTTCAGACCCGCAAAAAATTTCTAGCCAAGTTTCAGCTCGATTGGACCACTATTGGCTGAAATTCATTTGGCGTCGTCACAAAAAAATCAATAATTTTAGGTATAAAAATGGTCTAATTAAGGTCACTAATGCTCTAATAAGGGAAATTTGAGTGGTTTTAGGGTTTTCAGAACCGCAAAAATTTCTAGCCAAGTTTCAGCTCGATTGGACCACTATTGGCTGAAATTCATTTGGCGTCGTCACAAAAATCAATAATTTTAGGTATAAAAATGGTCTAATTAAGGTCACTAATGCTCTAATAAGGGAAATTTGAGTGGTTTTAGGGTTTTCAGAACCGCCAAAAATTTCTAGCCAAGTTTCAGCTCGATTGGACCACTATTGGCTGAAATTCATTTGGCGTCATCACAAAAAATCAATAATTTTAGGTATAAAAATGGTCTAATTAAGGTCACTAATGCTCTAATAAGGGAAATTTGAGTGGTTTTAGGGTTTTCAGACCCGCCAGAAATTTCTAGCCAAGTTTCAGCTCGATTGGACCACTATTGGCTGAAATTCATTTGGCGTCGTCACAAAAAATCAATAATTTTAGGTATAAAAATGGTCTAATTGAGGTCACTAATGCTCTAATAAGGAAAATTTGAGTGGTTTTAGGGTTTTCAGACCCGCAAAAAATTTCTAGCCAAGTTTCAGCTCGATTGGACCACTATTGGCTGAAATTCATTTGGCGTGGTCATAAAAAATTGTTAATTTTAGGTATAAAAATGGTCTAATTAAGGTCACTAATGCTCTAATAAGGAAAATTTGAGTGGTTTTAGGGTTTTCAGAACCGCCAAAAATTTCTAGCCAAGTTTCAGCTCGATTGGACCACTATTGGCTGAAATTCATTTGGCGTCGTCACAAAAATCAATAATTTTAGGTATAAAATGGTCT